>VWZD01005947.1:273080-522684 GCA_013396695.1 Sakesphorus luctuosus
CTTCCAAACAGACAAACTTTACAGTTAGAGGATCGTTAGTCATCGTGCTCGTGGTGCTTTTAAGTCCCTTTAAATTAGTGCTTGGCCACAAAGACGCGTAACGTGCTTTCGGATTTAACGCTCCTACGCCGGCTGGGAAGAAGTTCATAGGAAAGCTGTGTCTGTTCAGTTGCGATTTGCCAGGCGGTGGTGTGGCTGAAGGGTGTTTTGCATTCAGAGACCATTAAATACTCCAAAGTGGAGGGTTAGAGGGGAGCAGTGCGCATGTTCAGTACTCCAGAGTTGTGCTGCTTTCCCCCTACTATGCATTCCTGCGGCTCTGTAGTAGGGCAGCCTTGCTCATTGTTAATATCCTTGGAGCAATTAATGCATATGTAGTTCGTGAAATCTTTGGGCTGCTGCAGACTTGGTGTATACTAATATAGTTTGTAGCCTTCGTCAAAAGTTTTTTTGGACGTGCCACTCGGCTAAGAGGAGCGCACACAAAAGGGAACTGAGCCGCAAAGGCGAAGTTTAAAGAGCGGGCAGGGTGGTGTTGCGGAGCCGAGTGGGGTTTGATCCCGGTCACAGCCTGGGCTGCACGCCCAGCTCGGCCCCCTGCGTCCAAAGACACTGGCAGCGCTGGCTTTTAAATGTTTCAGTTCTCTTAGGCAGGGTAAGATTCTTAACCCTAATGGAAGCAGTTTGTGACTTTTCGCCCAAACCCCCCTTATTTGTTTTTAATAGTTCCACTGAATTAATTTAGCCCAGTTATTTTTAGGACATTCCTATGCTCCCTATTTGCACAGCAGTGGTGAGCTGGTTTCCTGTCTGCTGTTGCTTCCATTGTTCAGACTTCTCTCCCCGAGGGCAGCTGCTGGTTGGTGAAATACCAAACTCCCTGCACTTTCAACTGTTGTTCTTGCCACCCCCGAAATAAATGCGTGTGGAAAACGCTGACGTAGTTTCTAGGTATGCATGTGTAGGGCTTTGTGTGTGAGAGCGTGTGTGTGTAAGCTCTGCTTTGAGGATTGCAAATCCTGGGCTGAAACAATGGAAACAATGAAAGGTGACAGGCGGGAGGGAGAACTTTTGAGAGGGGCCATAGGCCTGGGGTTTGCGTGGCACAAATTAAAAGGTGAGGAGACAAAGACAGAAGCTTAAAAAGATGTTAGGGCTGGGGTGCCTTTGTTTTAATAAAGGTTGGGCTTGTAGTTTTTTGTGATCTCCTGGCATTCGAGGCTTGCAAGAAGTTTCAAAGAGTGACTTTGTTACAGATTTCTTGCTTGCACTCGTACAAAAACCCGCTTTAACGTAAAAAAAGTATAGTACAGACAAGTCTGGCTGCTTTAAAAGCAATAGAGTGAGCTGTGAAGTGCAGAAAACAAATAAGCTGGTTCCTAAATTTTAAAACTTACTCAGAGGAAAGAGGTCTTTCTTACTGTGGAAAATCCCTTCTGCATGCCTGTAGTTCTTTGTTACTTAGGAATAATTTGAAACTAATTTATTTTTGTTGTTGGTTTTTAAATTCACATTACATTTTACTTCATTTTTTTGGTATGTGTCTTGGAGTTTAAATTTTTGTGTGTGTGTGAGGGTGTAGTGTGTTTTTTTCTTGTTGGTTGGTTTAGATGGGGGTTTTGTTTGGTTTTGTGCCTTTTTTGTAACTAACAGGCTGCGGATTAAAACCCCAAGGACTCTTCTACGGATAGTTTCATTTACAAATAATAACGTGATAGCAATCACACTGAGCATACTCGGCTTGTTAATTAGCTGATTTAGAACACAGGCTCGCAAAGGCATAGGCATGTGCTCAAGTTTATACATGTGAAGAATCTTACTGAACTTGGTTACAACAGGATCGGGGCCTTGGATGGGAACTGGTTCTGTTTATCAGTGCTCATAAAAATAAATCTGGGTTAACATATTCAGAGAATCCTAAGGGGGTGGGAGGTTTTCTTTAAGGTGATTTTTGTCCATCCCTTCTCTGGAGGGCAGAGATTGTTCCTTGTGGCATATTTCGTCCTCTTTTGAATAACAATTGGCTTCTGCCACTTCCTCAGTGAAGCTCTTCCTCGACACAATGGGATAGTTGGTTTTGTGTTTTTTTTTCTTCCCCTGATACTCAGACTAAATTTTTCATTCACTTAACTTCCATTTTATTTGTCTCAGTCTCTCTGACGACTTTGTCCTCCCCCTCAAAGTATTTCAGTACGTCTTTTCTAGTGGAGACGGTTTATTTTGAAATCAGCGTTAGTCATCACAGTACTTTTACTCAAGTTGTTTCGAGCTGTTAAGTGACGGCTGGGTGTTGAGCCTGGGCTCGAGATCCCAGGTGTAATCTTCCCTGAGCTGATTACGCGAGAACCTGCAAAGTGTTTGGACTGCGATACAATGCAACAGTGCATTCAATCATGTATGTGTCTACAGCTGGGAAGCAAGGAGGATAAAGTAATTTATAAAGAAGGGATGCTGATCAAGTAGTTTTTAGGTCATTGATAGTGTGAACTGCTCATTTAAGTGGCTGTGGTGGAAGTGGAGGACTGGGATTTTGTGTGGTTTCTCAGACCTCTCTGCAAATGAACTTGTGGTGCTTTAATTTAGTCCTATAAAAGCATGAGGGGTTTGTTTAGATTAAATGTATTGAGGAGGAGACAAAATAACCTGGCCCTGGCCTGCTTTTAATACAAAATAAATTAGTAGGTCAGCTGGGGCTACTCATCGTGTCCAGGGCTTTATTCTGGGTGTAAATAGCAGTAAGCCAATGGTCCGGCGTGGAGCCTGGCCAGGAGCCTTTTCACTTGGGCCCTGTTAAAACAGGAAACCAGCAGCGAATAGGCTGATTACTAACAAGACGGAAAAACAAAGCTGAGTTGTAATCAGCAGGAATGCTTTAATGAAAACAGAGCCTTGACAGCAACAATGTGGCTCCTGCTCTAGTAAAAAATATCAGCTGGGGTAGTGCGAGATTTCTAGCCATGACTTCCTGTTGCTGCTGACTCTGAACCGCCGCAGAGATCTGCCACGAGTTCAGAGGGCTGATCAGCTATTGAAATGAGCTCATTTGAATGAGCAGAAGTTGTACTACATTGGATTTCCTGCTTAACCAAAACCTGCTTTGTGTCACTAACTTACTGTGTCAATTAATATGACACACTAAGTGAGCGGGTCAAAGGGCTGGCTCCGCTGGTGACTCATTTCTGGCTAGGTAGGTTACACTTAGTCAGATGGCAACTTTTACTTTAGCAAAAGGTCTTGCTTGCAGAAGAGAGAAACGTTTTTATTCTGCTGGCTTTCAGACAGTATCTTGGCACTTTTTTATTTTTCAGGTGAAAAAGAGCAACAGTTCTAGAAAAAGTTTTCCTCAAGTCAGTTCTGAAATTCAGAGAGGCACCCATGGAATCTTTTAGTTCTGTGGTAGATCCTGGAAAGGTTTCTCCAGATAGGGTGGTGTGTGTCTGGAGTACTTTTTGTTATGCCATGTAAATATGGCTCACAAACCATTAGACACTTAACTTTCTCATATGAGTAGTTTCTTTGGCTTCTCTTCCCTCTTGTTTCTAGCCCTTGCTGTTTGCCCCTCCCTGTTTTCCAAGGTCTTGCCTTACTGCCTTTTATATTTAAAAACAAACAAAAAGCCCAACCCACTGAAGTGCTGCAACACTTCTGGTTTCTGACAAACAAGAACAGCACACTTCAAAACATAGCATAGGCTAGTTTTAACTAGTTTTTGAATTCAATTTAAAAGGGATGAGCTGCTTTGCAGAGCTGTCCTGTTGTCTGTGCAAGATCTTTGTTCCCAGAAGGGCTTCTCATGGCTCCAGGAGCCCATGGCAGGTTTCTCAGGTTAGGTTGCAAGTGTGACAGCACTTTCCATGAAGCTATGACAAATACAAAGTAGTTTGCTCAAAATCACTTTAAAGCAAACTTGACATACTTTCTACATGAATTAGGAACCTGTTTACATAATTTGGAGTTTATCTTGTGTTAGCTATTTAAATATTGTCCTATTGTTCCTGTTTCATGACTGGATAATCTATGTGGCTAATCAGCAGATGAAAAATTTGGTGTGTCAGTTTGGTGTTTGTTGGTTACATAAATCAGCAATTGGGAGAATGAAAACAATACCAAGTAAGTTACTAAAGTAACTGTGCCAGACAGACTGTAGATTGATCGTTCTGTTGGGAACACTTGCATATCAAAACTATGCATTGCAAATTGGATGACTTAAACTAAATTTAAGGATGTTGGAGCTTTCACAAATAGGGAAAGGAAAGAATAATTTACCATATCAGCTTTGGGTGAAGTTTGAAAGTGTGAGGAAAGGTTCTTCTCTGCTTCTCTCCCTACCCTCCTGCCAAGTATTAATGAAAACCTGCACATGCACACCTATGTTTCTGTGATGGTGGGGGTTTTTGGTGATTGGTTTGGGTTTTTTGAAGTACATTAATTCCTTCTGTGTCTTTACATATGGGTATAACAATACTTGTATGTGGTTTTATACTTTCACAGGTACACTTCTTGTGTTTTAGGGCTTACTTGTTTTCCTTAAATAGAATTTTTTAATTATTGGTGGTTGACCACATAAAATTTTACTTTTGACACTTACTCAGCTTTTATTATTAAGAGTTTTAGTTTTGATGTTACAAAGGAGCAAGTTTGTTCTTCCCCACCCCATCACCCCCCAATCTAAGTTCAAAAGAAAAAGATTAAGGGCATGTTTTCCTTCTATAGTTCCTAAAAAGTGCTTCTGAAAGCCAGAGTGAGTTCACTTGAAATTAGTATTAATTTTTACTAGTTGAGCATGGGTAGTATCTTATGTAAGATTCCTAAAATTTCTGGTGAATTTAACCTGGTGAGTATTTAAAGCATGGTTTTCTTTGTATTTTACAGTACTAGTGACTTGTGTATCCTACCAAAGGAGTAGAATTATAGCCTTCCTAACTATTGAATACTTGCTCGTTTGTTTGATTTACTTACCATAGTTTCATGTTACAAGTAGTGTGGTGTATATATAAAGTGAAAAATATTTTGAAATCTACCCCAATTAACTTGTAAATTCAGAGCCCTTGTAGTAAGCATAGCACGTTTCCACAGATTAAAATATAAAATGCAAAACATGAAAAAATAATAGGATGCAAAGCGGTACATTAAAAACAAACAAATAATTCCACCTAAACGTTAAATGACCATGTTATTTTGATACAGAATGCAATTAAATGAGACTCCATTTTCTGAGTCTTAGGCACCTGATTCTTTCCTTTTCCTGTACTTTTTTCCTTCATAAGTGAAAATCCCCTTAGGGGATGTGGCAAACACAATTTTTCCCTTTCTTCTTTCCTCCTTCCATTAGTTTTTATTAATAGATATAATTATTAGTTTATAAAATATACAAGTTATCTCTCCCAGGAGCGAAACATCAGCATATTAAGAAGTAATTAAATAACCCATTGCTGGAGCTGGGTGTTGTAAGTTCTTCCTTATTGACCTTTTGCCCAGACACTGGATCGTTATCCTTGAAGAAAAGTGTTAGTTGCATACCATAGCAAGCAAATTTGAACAATATTGGCATTAGATAGAAGCTATCTGATAACATGCACCAGATAAAAGGTTGCCAGGGGAACAAGAAAATGAAGGTTTGCAGAGAAGAATTCCTTTTGGAACAGATCACTGGTGTTAGTTTTTGTTCAGCTGACAGAAAAAGCTACAGCATGACAAGTTGATGCTGCAGGACAAATCTCTGGTGTAGGAGTCTATACCCTGATTCATAGTAAAGACAGTTAATGTCATATAAAATTTCTGTACCGTACAATGCTGGAGCTGAATATGGATTTAGGAGGCTGATTATTCTTGTTTTATAATTGTAGGTGCAGTTGCAATATCAGGCAGTGAAACAGAGGATGATGACACTATGGATGTCCCACTGGATCTTTCCTCATCTGCTGGCTCAGGCAAACGGAGGAGACGTGGCAACCTGCCCAAGGAATCTGTGCAGATTCTTCGGGACTGGCTATATGAGCACCGATACAATGCTTATCCTTCAGAGCAAGAAAAAGCGCTGTTATCCCGACAAACACACCTTTCTACACTACAGGTATTTAAAAAAGTAGTTCTCTCTTCAAAAGAAGCTGTTTTCTTTTTTAATTTACGTGTGGTCTAGTCATGGATACAAATGTTTACACTTGCATGTGAGATTTCCTGTTTTATTGTTACTTTCCTCCTGATGGTACTTGTAAGGAGAGGTACAGACTGATTGTGTGTTATGATGATCTTTGTTTATTGAGATAAAATTATTTTGCTGTGAGAACAGACAGTCATGAATTTGAGCATGTATGCTAATGTTTTGAGAGATCATGCCCCAAAAGACATAAAATATCTGTACAAGGTAATTTATTGTGCAAGGAAGGTATTTATTTGTCAACAGAGGTTTTATGGTGATAGATATGCAGCTTAACATATCACTCTGCAGTTCTAAAACTGCAACTTGAGGCTTGTTCCAGCAGAACATGCACATATGGAATTCTGTGTATGATGACTTCTGTTAAGATCAGTGGAACAACCTATATGGGATAGAGCTGCTCAAGAGTGTTAGTACAGGCATGGTGGGGCTTTTGTGTGGTTACTTTGGATTCTCATCCTGGGATACCTCTGGCATCTGTGAGGTGCCTTGAACACATATGCTCATCTTCTGTGATGATCAACTTTTGATTATTGCTACTTCCCACCTTGTGGGAAAGTGGCTGCACGAGAACTTGAGTAAACCTGGGTTAGGTTTTGAGAAGTGCTAAATAGAAAGTATTCCTATTGACTCCTGGGCTTTATTTTTCCATATTAATTCATTAGTACATATTTCATAGTTGGCTATAAAGTAAAATTTCCTTAAGGTAATCATAAAGAAAACTTTACGTAGTAAACAGAAAAAAGACGTTAAACTATAAACTATCCTGTCTTGCCCAGGAAACTGGTTTGATATTTAAACAAGGACAAACTGAAATGAGGTAATTCATGTTATGTCTGTCGACACAGTCAGTTGAACAAGGAAAATCAGTAACTATTTGTGGGGGGAGTGGCTCTCTTCAGAGAGAAAAGATTTTCCTGTTGTTAATTAACCTGAGCTAGGGAACAATAGCCAATAGGTTAATGTGTGTGCACAGAGTTAAAAGCTAAACCCCTGGTTTGGACTTCTTGAAGCCTTCAGATGTCCTGGGGCTTTCTGTAACAGGAGCAGGGAGTCAGCGGTAGAGCCAGGACAAGAGAAGGGCCTTTGCCAGGCATGTCAGAACTTGCCAGTAGGTCTCTCTTTTGTTGTGTAGTGAAGGAAACTGCTTGGAGGGATTCGTTAATCTAACCCAGTGGCTCTAATGGCACATAGTTGGAAATAAATGAAGGTAGAAATTAAGATGTCATTGTATTCCCAGGTCTGCAACTGGTTTATCAATGCACGCCGCAGGCTCTTACCTGACATGCTGAGGAAGGATGGCAAAGACCCAAATCAGTTCACGATCTCACGGCGAGGGACCAAGCTTCCCGAGGGCAGCCTGGTGGAGTCTGCCATCAGCACAAAGAACTACATTCCCCTGCTGGAGGAGACTGCCTTCCTTCCCGCTGCTGGACCGCTTGGCAAGGCTGTGTCCTCTTCCAAGCCAGCTTCCCCAGGGTCAGTCCTGGCTCGGCCATCAGTGATTTGCCACACGACTGTGACTGCGTTGAAAGATGCCCCTTTCCACTTTTGCCAGCCAGCTGATGTAGGCCAGACCACGGACCTGCAGCAGCCCCCGGCCGGCGGCTTCACAGACAACCCCCTCTCTTGCCATGAGGATGCGTCTAAACTGGGACCTGGCGCAAATGCACAAAGTGGGCTCTTCAACACTCCTCCTCCAACACCACCAGACCTCAACCAGGATTTTAGTGGATTTCAGCTACTGGTGGATGTTGCACTCAGAAGGGCAGCAGAGATGGAGTTGCAGGCAAAACTTATGGCCTAAATCCCCTTCCTTCTCCTTCCCCGTTTTGTTTTACCAGGCAGGGATCTAACAGCTGTGTGGTTATTGCCACCCACACAATATCAAAAGACTTCACTGCATTATTATTATTTTTTTTTATTAATCTTATTTGCACAAGGGGATTGCTGAAATGAAGCTTCCTGTCACTGAGATGGTCTTCAGTGGAATACGGTCATTCCAAGAATTATAAACTTAAAGCTACTGTAGAAAGAAAGGATTGTGTGTTTTGTTGTTTCATTTTTTTTTAAATATTTTCTTTGTAGGTTTTTCATAATGTGAGATGGTTCCCAAGATCATGTGATTTGTTTTTTTTTTCTTTCAGACTGTGCAATATCTAGTAATGATATAGAGTCTTCTTATCATTCCCATGTGGAACGGAATATACCGACACGCTGTCTAAATTTTAAAGTTTTTTAACAATACAAACTTTGGATGATCATGCTTTTTTCCCATAATGTAATAAAATATTTTCTTTAAAAAAGGATGCATACAGAGTATTTTGTTGAATATGAGCTTTGCAGAAAACACAGCTTACCCTTGAAATAAATGAAAGTTAGATATATTTTTGAGCTCATAATGACTTTGTTTGGTTTCAAGAGCTATGCTCACAGTTGTGGTTAACCAGATGTTTAAAAGAATGCTGAAAAGTGGACCAGAAGTACCTGATTGTGTTCTGCTATGTTGAAATTTTTAAAGGGGCCAAAGGGAGCTATGTAGGCAACTCTGACTAAATTTCGGAGGGTTATCTTAGGCCCCTTCAAGAGTTCCAGCTTTTGGCTCCTAGAAACACTTCAGAGCTAGAAATGTGATGGCCCATGGGGAAGATTTCTTGAAGATGAAATGAGGAGGCCATAAGAGGGGTTGAGGCAAATGCGCTTTGCTGGTCTTTGTGATACACCTCCTAAATGTGACTGGTGACAAATTTTGATGGAGGACGGCAAGGACTTTCTACTCTTACTCTTCTTGGACTAGCAATGACAAGGTTTTTATTCAGTAATTCTAGTAGACAGAAATAAAGTAGACTATACTGCATTGAAATTTGAGTTCTAGGAGCCAGGTCTTTGTGAGGTACTTAAACAGGTGGTTGGCTAAGATGTACAAGAGATCCCTGTTGTATTGAGGTGTATTTTTGCCAACAGAATCTAGATTACCTTTCAGAGAAGGACTTTGCTATCCAAATGACTTATTACTGAAAAATGTGAAGACTTGCAGCTCACATTTCAACTTACTTGAATGTCAAGTCGCCCACCCTTATCCTTCCAACAACAGTGAAATAAGAGACCTCCAGAGTGAAAAATTGGTTCCGGCTAATCCTTAAAAACAAACCAGTTGTCTGTTCAGGAGGCTGGGGGAGGGCTTTGTGGAGCAGGAGAGTGGATAAATTTGAAGATACCATTATGGGTAGAAAGAAGACTGCAATATTTGGACTGCAATGTGTATGCATTCTATATTGCTGTGGCCTTTATCTTTTCCAGTGTCAGAAATAGTCATTTGTTCTCTGGAATACTCTGTGGAATTCTGCTGAACTTCTGCCTTCCTTTAACCTTCAGCTTTAAAATCAAAATGGCAAATAGTAAACATTGGCTTACTCATGCCTGCATCAGTCTCACTAACAGAGTCAGAGTCATCATAATATACTGTATGAATATAGAATTATTTTTTAAAAATACTTTGAAAATAAAGCTGGAAAATAATTTTGAACATAGAGATGGCTGTATACTCTGCCTTCAAGGAATTGTATGTGAGTACAGAAAAAGCCTTGTGTAGTATCTTTCTGGGCACTGTAATTGATACTTTTATAAGCTATTTTTCCTTGGGATACCTATGTATATATTTTTTTGTTAGGTTTTTTAATAACTGATTATGAAAGAAAATGGAAGTATACTTTTTTGTAACTGAAGTCAATGTTGAGTGAAAAGTTGGTCAATAGATGTGCTTTTGTGGCACATGTGATTTATCTCAAGGGTGCTAGACACCCTAAGCAGATTATCATCTTTGATGAAGGTTTGGAAGATGCTTCCTTCTTCTTTCCTGTCCTTGCAGGAAGGAGCTTTATTGCAACACTCCTTACACCCATGCCTTAAGCACTGACAAACAAAAAACAGCCTCACATAGATATGTTTACACTGTTTGATTTGAATTGTTTGATGTTTTCCTCTAGTTTTTTCTTTTCCTGGTGTGCTGTGGGGTAGAGAAAAAGTGGGGTGCTTGGATCATTAAAGGGCATTTTCAGAGATCTTTACTGTTCTTTACTCTGCCCTTTAAAATAAAAAAAAATGTCAGCAAGTTTAGAAAGAAAAAAAAATGCTTTGCTGGCTGAGCTGACCAGTTCTGTAATTCCACTATTGCAGCTGCGGTACTGAAAATGAAAATAGGATGAGGAAGAAAGCTGTTGCCATTCAGGTTAACAGTTTTCATTGAAAGTTAAAGCCTGTGGTGTCTCTGCTGTTTTCATTTACTGTTATGCCACACAAAATGGCATTAGTGTAAATAAGCACCAAAGTCCTGCCTGTGTGATGAGCACTGCACTTCCATTTTGCTGTCTGACTTACTCTGGGAATTTCACTTGTGACCAGTTTTGCATGAGGCCAATTATATACTTTTAAAATTATTACTTGTGCTAAGGTTACACCTAGATGTTCAGCTGTAGTCATAAGTGAAATGCCTTTGGCTGAGGAGCACCCGACACACCACAACACTTTTCCCTACCCTGAGGTGTTATTTAACTTGGAGGAAGAAATTGACTCTCATCGAGTACTCACTAAAACGCATCAAAAGGGAGTTTCCGCTTTCCTGTAATCTATAGCACTGATAGTTTTGGTGCAGGCTGTTGAAGTTTGCTTGAACCTACTTTCTGAGCAGAAAATTGAAGCAACTTCAGATAAAGTTATCAATGGTAAGTAAGTGTAGGGCATTTTGTTGAGCTAGGATCTAGAACTAAGCTGGAGTCCTAGTGACAAATCACAGGCTTCATGTGCTGGCCATACATCCCTAGAAGATCAAAGGAAACATTTTATATCTGAAACTTGTTTTACCATGGAAACTAAAAAAGGTTAAAGAAACCGTGAGACAACATGGATAGTTTTGCTGTTCTTGAAGCAATGATAAACTTAAGTAAAAGGCAGCTTTGTCAAAACGTGACCTCTGACTTAAAATGCACACTTTGGCTACTCGGAAGCTGAAGGGAAGTCATTGCTATGTGTTATGGGAGACTGTGACCAGTCAGGGCGTCAGCGCGCTAAGAGGTATGACAAATTCATGCCAGGGAAAACAGCTCACATGCAGACTTCATCAACCTTGTTTTCATGGCTTTTGTGTCTTGTAAAGAAGTTGTGGCAGCTGCATGTGATAAATCTCTGCACAGAGCAAAAATTACAATAGGGAGGGACTTGAGCCTGCCTGTGTGCATGGGGGTGTGGGGGCGGTGCTTCACTGCCTGTTGGTGGGGGGGCTTGTGGTATCCCACATTCTCCCAGCTTCTGCCATGAGGTCAGTGTACATGTCTATAAAATAGTTGAAGCTGTAACAGCTGGCCTCACGTGCTATGGGGGAGGGAAGGGGTGCAAGGACAGCTGGAAGCTGGGCTAGCTTGCAGGGCTGCAACCTCCCATGAGATACCAGCTTTGCTGCCAGAGGGATGCTGCTGCTCAGGCAGAGGGGGGCAGGCAATAACTTCACTGGAAAAGAGGTGGCAGGAGAAAGTAAGCATAAAACAGGGAGAGAGAGTGTAGGTAGTATCAGTTTTCCCATTGGAGATGAGGTAAGGGAAACAACCTTTCGAAGGTGCAGGGCAGCTGGGAGCCCAGGTGCACCATGACCCTGTTCACTGTCACTCTTACACCTTTGGTATTTAGGCCACTTGCAGTTAACCATATCCTGCCTGTCAAAGTATGATTTCATTTTTCTCACAGCATTCATGGAGTTTTTTTAGTAATCCTTGGAGTACTTAATACTCTTAAAACTTAATTGGGTTTTCTTCTTTCTTCCTCAACTTGGCATCTTGCAGTTGTCAACTTCCTGCCTGGCTTTTTCCCAGTAGGGATTACTGGCATGAATACAGCTCATGTTCACTTTTCAGGACATTACTTGTTTTAAGTGTCTTACTCACCAGCTGCTGAAGTTGTTATGTCTCTATCCTGTTTCACTGGTTCAGCGTGCTCTTCTCCCATGAGTTCCAGTGTTCAGACTGAAGGGGAAGAGATTAGATTAGCCACTGACTCTAGCAAAATGTCACTTAAAGCTGTTGCTGTTCCAGACATGCTAATTGCACCCACTTGTGCTGTATGAGGTTCAGTGTCTATTCCAGTCCCTATCATGACAATGAGTTCCTGGAGTCCTACACACACAGAAAATCATATAAGCAGGTGCGAGCTACTCTATGAAGTAAAAACGCAGGCTGCCTTCTTCATCTATATGTTGCATGCATTCCTGCTGACAGCTCAAAGCCATTTTGCTCATCTCTCCCTTTGAAACTGTCTTTATTTGCCTTAAAACTTTGTTTCTGAAGGCATCTGAGGCATCTGAGGCATCGGGTCTGGGACTAAAATTGGCATGTATCTCAAGTCTTATTACACAGGCTTGCAGATTTGGGTAGCTTCTGCCAACAGGTAGACTTCAGAGCCCTTTGTAGTGCTGCAAGGCTGCCTCACTGTACGATATGAATCACAGTTCCTTAAAGTGATGCAGACATGAATAAGTCACATCCGCCTCCCAGCTAATCCCTGTTCCACCGGATAGCAGGGTTTCTGCCAAATTCCATGTATTTCTACAGACAAACAAGGTGTTGATCTTTCACGTGCTTATACCAATATGTAATAAACCTGTAAAGATGTACAGAGGTAGCAGTGCTTTGAATTAGTGACTTAACTAGGGGCAGGAGGAGGGGCACAGGTGTCAGCTTGTGAATTGAATGAGTGCACATATCAATTATCTAACCTAGTTATCTTTGGACAGCTTCTCTGGAACCACAGACCAGGGTTGCGGCTGCTTTCTCTAATTGCAGCCTAGGCTGTGCCTGCCCTGGGCACTGAGCCCTCTTTCTAGGTGTGTAACAACATGACCCTCTTGGAGCAAAAACTCTTGTCTGGGCATATATAAACCCTGCATGTGGTTTTTGTTATGAGTTTTCATCACATTATTTAGCTGATGATGAAGAGGATTGACCTGAATACAGTGACAGCAGGTCAGTCCCAGTGCTGTGGGGTTTGCAGTAGATGTATATGTTTGTATGGCTTCTCTGAGTCTTCCCCTCTCTGCAGCCTTGCTGCACTGCTGGGGAAATACTGCCCTGGAGCTCTTCCATCAGTGCTGGCCATACATCCCTAGTAGAGGAAAGGAAAAGTTTTATTTCTGAAACTTGTTTTGCCATGGAAAGTTGACAGAACTAAGCTTATTTTTGAAAATATTTATTTTTATCTGTAGTAGTACAGAAATAATTCCCAACTGTGAGACTTATAGTTTTACTAGTATGATATTCAGTAAATATACAGAAAATGTTTTATGCTGCCTTTAAAGTCCCAACAGCCTGTTAGCTCTTTGGCAAAATCAAGTGTCATACACTTCATACTTGCTTCTGCTTCCTTCCCCCAAAAGTTTAGGGCCTGAGTGGCTTACATTAGGGATAACCATTTGGTTTCTTTAACTGATGTGTCCTATTTAGTTTCAGCATAAACCAAGTGTTCTTTCCTATCTCAGCTTTGCCTCTGGTGTCCTAGCTCTTTTGCCAGAGCAAAATTGTTTTCTCTTGATTATCAAATAGATTTTAGTGCTTGGCTGGGGGCTTTCAGCTTTTTGATCTCTCCTTTAGAAGCTGTTGATGGAGAAGACAGTCTTGATCATAATTTGCCACTAGCTTACAGATTTTACCAGGGAACACACACACAGATATATATGTGCATGCACGTGTGTGTGTGAATGATATAAATGTGATGTGTATATATATCCTACATATTCTAGTAAGAATAGCATAGGTATGTCAGTCCTGGTATTTATATAAAAAAATGAACAAAATCACTTGACCAATTGTGAGAAGAACATGATGTTCTCCTGTTTGCTTTTATGGATTTGTAGCTTCTCATGGAAATTGTTATGGATAGCAGACACATAACTGATGGTAAGGATCACAAAAGTTTTGCAATTTTCCTGAGTAAGCATCCAGCTGTTTTGCCAGAGCCTGTAATTTCACTTCCTTTTCTAGCCTGTAATGTTCTTATTGCTTGACCTTGTGTCCAATGTCTTATTTTGTTTTGTACTTCTAGTCTCATTCTTTGAACTCTCCTTCCAACATCTCTCCATCTCTCTCCCTGTTTGACTTGTGAGTGCTTGCATAATATCATGCACAGTCCATTTAGAGATATTTGACTAGTTTTGTACTGTTTTTAAAAACTTCTGATCCCTGCTACCCCACTACACTAACCACAACAGCAAATCTTGCTCTGATGCAAACAGCTCAACTTCTGTTCATGAGAAAAAGCACATTTTCCCTGTATAGATAGCTTGGCTTTTTTCTAACTTCTGCTTTCTGTGTTGAGACAGGGGTAAGCCAAAGAGAGAAGCAATTCATAGTAAGATCCATCAGGCATTTTCAGAATTGGAGGGATTATTTTTAGTTTCAAGTTGGTCATGTTGCTTTCAGGACACAGTCCTGGCTCTGCTGTCATGATCCTTCCCCAGGTGGATGCCTCACCTGGTGAGGTGTGAAGCAGACATTCCTCTGCCAACCTCCACTAAAAGGTTAGATCAGGTTATTGTATTAAACACTACTTAGGCAGTTGCTGCTGTAACTCATTCTTCATGTTAAATTCAGCTGGCTTGTGTTCACCCAAGGTATTTCCAGTGATGTGTTGCCAACTTTCTCCAAGGGCCTCCTCAAAAGTCTTTCTTCCTTAGCTGGTGATACACAGAAAAAAACTCCTGTAAATATCTCTGCAAAACACATAATGTCTGTTGTAAAGGTATCAGTCCCTGCACCTTCACTTCTGCCAAATTGGGCCTCCTTGACTCCCTGCCTACAGATGTGCTATTGTGTCCATGTCACCTGGGGCAGGGGGCAGTGTCCCAGTCACCCTCTGAAGGGAGAGTGGCATTCCTTACCATCTCTGGGCTCTAGAAGGAGGTGGTGGGAATGTGATCATGAGAGCAGTGGAAGTGGTACAAGTGGCCAGGCCAGAAGGGTACTGGTGGTCTTGGGGAGGGCAGAATGTGACGCCCAGCTGGGGAGTGTGCCAACAGCCAGCACCACTCTCTGAGCTTCCTCAGATGTAGCAATGTGAGTTTAAACAAGCAGAAAGCATGGAGGAAGGTGTGGGGTGCTGTATAATTTTCTCCCATATTTATTCTGATAAGCAACAGGTCTTTCCACTCTGAAAATTTTAATTTCCTTTCCTTTCAAAATACAGTGATGCCGAAGCTCAGGTTTCCTTCCACAGTGTCAGAAGAGCAAGGAGGGGTGCACGGACCAGCTGATGCCTGTGTTGGCCAGACTGTCCCAGTCTGGCAGAAGTGACTCATCGGTGGCATGACCCAGCTGCTCTGTGAGTCTTGTTGAACTCTGGGGGAGCTTGTCTTCAGATCCTCTACTTCCTTGAAGATTTACCTTTAGTCCTTGCCTTACCCCAGCCCCCTTCTGCATTTGCTAGCCAGTCTGGGTCGAAGTGGGCTGCCCCAGATGCCTTTCTGGCTCTGGTGGCTCCCTTGTTAGGGTGTGAGAAGTTGCAGAGCTGGAGCTGCTCTCTCCACCTGGGATTCATTACATGCTGCTTCCTCTCCAGCTGCCAGGGGCCTGGAGAGAGAGCAAGGAAATCGCACGCGAGGTGCTTGTAAAACCTTTAGCTCAGCCCTGTCTGCCACTGGAGGAAGAGCTGGCTGAGTCTTCCTCCCTACGAGCTGGGCTTCCTGCCCTAGGAAGTCCCCTGCTGTAAGGCAGCCCAGGAGACCCACCGTGGGGATCTTAAACTGCAGCCAGTCAGCGCTGGCTGGGTACAGGATCAGAGCTGTGGCTTTGAGAAAGCCCTAAGAACCCTTTTGATTATACATCAGAAAAAAATTTAAATAATCCTGCCTGCTCCTCAGCTCTGTGATTTACCTAAACTGACTTCTCCCTGGGATACACAGGAGTCTGATCTTTGAGAAATCGTATCTAAAAAGCCCACATGTAAAAACTTAACTGTTCCAGTGATAGGATCATAATCTGCCTTTGATCCCATAAATTGCTGAACCACAACTCTATCCGTTGCCCAAGGACTGCAGGAAATGTACACAGGGTTATGCAAATCTCCAGGAGAGGGAATGTTTTGCAGGGCTGCGGGGCAGGAGAGGGGGGAAGATGCCTCTTGCCGCAACCGTCGGTTTCTGGATTGCAGCTGGATAGTTTGGCAGTCTCCATGCTCTCCTGTGTCACCCTGCTGCCAGTTCCCACGGCTCCTACCTCTCTCTGCTCACCGGCCAGTTGTGCAAGTCTGTAGCAGCGAGGTTTTTCAGAGCTCTCCCTGTGTGAGGTAGTGGCATTTAAAAGCAGAGTCTGCAAGCTCGGTCCTTCATCTGCATTTTTCTCCAAACCACCACTGCGAGTGCAGTCTTCATGTTTCACCTCTAATCCCCACGACTTTTGCCGATCAGGGATATTTGTGTCGGGGTGGGTGAATCTGATGATAAGACACAAAACAGTTTCTTTGGCAACCTTGAGGGGAGATAAGCCTGCACCATAGTCCAGCTGAGGCAGGACATAGCAACAACACAGCAGGGACACAGCCCACAGCTGGTGAATTGTCAGGCAGAACTTTACTTTTGTGTAAAATGTGAATTTTCCTCCTTCCCAGACTTGTAAGAGAATACTCAGACTCTTGTAAAGAGGCAGGTTGGGTGTAATGTGGGAGTACATCCATCACCACATTCAAAATAATGGTGCTTTACATCCTAACCAAGCCTCAGGGTAGCAGATTCTGTTAAAAAAAACCCAAAACAACAGAGATCCATCGATCCCTTCTCCATTCTTTCGTTCATTCTTTCTTTTATTTTTTCTTTTATTTTTTTCTTTCCTTCTGGTATGTAAGCTAAGTGACATGACACTGGACTTTGGTACTTCACCCGATTTACTTTAATTTGCATGCTGAAGAAAGATGTCAAAAGGCCAAGATGAGCCCACCATCACACAGCTGCCCCGGCAGGACTCCTCAGGCAGGCTCTGCTGGCGGCTGTGCTGTGGTGTAGTGCTGTGCCAGGGAAGGCTGTGCTGTATCCAGTGCACAACTCGGCCTTTTCCATAAGCCGCCTGTGCTGCACAGGTACAGGGCTGGACACACCAGAATGTGGGGCAGTGCTGCATCAGCTGGCCATGAGTTTGTTTTGCTGTTTCTGTTTGTTTTTTTCACCTCGGTGATAATTCTTACCCAATGTGCGATCTCTGCTCTGTGTACTTTACTACTCCTTGTGATAATCAAAATCCGGCCCTGAACTTTTTCACTACAAAGGAAACAAGAACTTTGCCCCTTGGCTGTTAATAAGGCATTCAGCGATGCCACAGCCTCTTCTCACCTGCAAAAACGCCCCCAAGTCTGTGAAAATCACTGATATGCTGACGGTAGAACACTTACTGTTTTTTCACCAGTGTGGAGGGAGATCAGGCACTTTGACAGACATGAGATTTGTGGTGTCAGCCTCCTCCTAAAAAAAGAGCAGGCACCCAACCAGTTGGTGGAAAGAAACGTTTAAACGGCAGGATCGCCAATAACGTGCTGTATATGGCTCAAAGTGCAACCTGTGATGGGCAAGTGCTGAAACATTAACCAGACCTTGGGACACTGTCTGTAGTTGCCGCTCGGTGCCCACACCATTGCTCCTGGGAGCGGGAAATGAGGTCTGCATTATTATTAGTTTGTGTGGAGAAAGGGCACGGTGGTGTTTGCACAGTGCAGACGGAAGCACTGGAGGTGGCCCCGAGGCATTGTGTGTGGGGCAGCAATAAAAAGGTACGAGCTTCCCCATGTGGGGAAGAGGGAGAGGTTGAGCGCTTGAATCTTAGTCTCCAGCTCTCGTTGAAGTGCTCCGATGAGCACTGCGGTGGTGGTGGTGGTGGTGGTGGTGTTTGTGAGGCTGTCCTTCCATGTTCAGTCTCATGTTTCCAGGTATAGCTGCCTTGGGTGAAACCCCTGACTCTAAGCCTCCCCCTGTCCTCAAATGAGGTAAGACTGGTGGGAAGAACAACTATCATTTATGAAATTGTGGGCTGCAACAGCTGGGGAAAAGGACAGTGCTAGAGCTGCTTCTGGGCCCATGCCTCAGGTGTTTGGATCTGGGTAGTGTTTTGATGTTGTTTTCTTTTTAACACTGGTGAGGTGTCCTGGAGATCAGACGAGGAGACATGAGGAGCCAGAAAATGTTTCTGAGTGTGCAAGTGTTGTAATCACATTACTGCTCCCTGAGCTCAGCTGACACAGGAGACAGGTAAACATCTCCCACTGCCCAGGTAGGTGACAGTATATAAATCTTTAGAACACCCTGAGGAATAACAAGTCTTTTGCAACTTTGTCTTTGAAGGAGTTATGCTTGCATGATGGATGGTGGCGGTGCCCAGCCATACTGTGAGGGATAGCACAGCTCCCTTGCAGAGGTTTTTATCCTCAGCTGGAGGAAGGGTATAGCCAAGCTGTGCATCATGCCAACACTCGCAGCTGTAGAAACTTGTCATTTCCTTTTCAAACACCAGCACCCTCAGCAAGGCACTTGTCACTGGGCCAAAATCCATTCCTATAGTGTCTGTTCATGCTACATACATGTGTAATGTTAACTTACCTGATTCCTGCTTTGAGTTTCTCCACAACGACTGCCACATATCTGTATCTTGTCTGTGTAGTGGTTTTGGGAGCAGCCTCTTCCATTAAGGCTTAGAGATTATCTGACAGTATGACCCTGTTCAGGAGCAGCAAAGCGATGCTTTGCCCTGCTCATGCTGAATCATTCTTACCTGGCAAGAGTTTGGAAACTGTGAGATCATATTTTGTTGTAGTATATTACAGCTGCAGAAAAGGTAGTAGATTCTGGGTTTATATCAAAAGGGCTATTTGGTCAATATGATAAAGTCTTTAGGTCTAGATCTTTGCCTTCACAGCTCTTTGTAAAGTAATTGCTCTCATAGTAGTGGCAAAAGAAAGGACATGCTCATTTCTGATCCTTTGAATCATACAAGTAATTTCCAAAGACAATAACAAAACTGTAATAGAGAGCTCTGATGCAGGGCTCCTTCTTGGATTGTAAACACCGCAAGACAGAAACCATCAATATTTACACAGTGTTCAGCTCAGCCCAGCCCAGCTTCTCTGGTTGGGCCTTTGGAGGCACTAATAGGAATATTAAATCATGCTGAATACCTTTTTACAATATTTACAATTTAACAATAACCGACGTGTGTGCCCAGTACTGTGGATTGTGACTGTGCAGCACTGGAGTCAGAAAACCCGTGATGAGGCCAAGCCTTGCAGTATGACCCTGGCATTTGTCCATGCTTATCACACATGCACTGAGGTGGCCAGGACCCCTCCTGGTGCTGCCAATATTCACCAGAAACAACTTCTTAGAAGGAATCATGCAAGAGTAAGTGTGTTACTCTGTGAGCTGTCACCGGTTGTTCCAAGGATTGTGGATTGAAAAGTCGGGAAGTGGGAGAAAAAAGCATTAAAAATACCATTGCCATGTTGCCCTCTGGGCTTGCAGAAATGTGACAGAAGAATTAGCCTTTTGCAGTTTCATGTTTCCTTGACCTTTTAAGAGAGGAGAAAAAAGCAAATCCAACTTCTGCTCCCAGTTACAATGCTGAAAGTCCAGAGCAAATCTAATACACTGGCTCCTGTGGTGCAAGAGCAGGGTTTCATGTTGTTTATTGAAAAATCAGAGAGAGAGCGCTCAGGTGTAAAGATAATTGAATAAAAGCTTCTGAATTCAAAGCTAAACCTTCATCCTTGGTAAGCGTAATTATTGGTATTTGAGTGTAATTTTGGTGTTTAAGGAGACTGGTTCAGCCCGCTCGCGTGGGATTTCTGTCTTGGCATCAGTACAAGGTAAAGCAGAAAACATGTGGCTCCTACAGCACAATGCCCTCTTACCATATGGGTCACATGGGTGTCCCAAGGGAAGACTCCTTGACACTGGCACTGCAGCTGATAGACCCTGGCAGTGGCAACTGTGGCTAACACGTGTGGCAGCGATGCTGTGACAGCCCTGCAATCACATCACTTGACGCTTGGGAAGGCCTCGAACCATTAGCGTTAAGCTCACACATGCTACCTTGACATGAAAACAGTTCCAGTTAAAAACAATTTCAGAATTGTCATATTGGCTTATGCAACTGTTGACAAACAAAATCCACTTGGATTACACTTTAATGAAAAACTCTGCATGCTTCAACAGGTTTTCTTTGTTTTGGCTTGGTTTCCTGGTATTACTTTCCACCTTCCAATAAAAAACCTTTTAGCTCAGAGGGAGAAAATACAGGAGGTGGGCTGCTTCCTACCTGAAATCTCAGTGTTGCCTGACAGAAGCTGATTGACATGAATGATTGGAATGAATGCAGTACTGCACACAAGTAGCTTTTTTACTAGGACAAGGCTGTTGGGCAAAGGACGGGAAACACGTGGAGTACACTGCAGTTTGCTAATGTATGGCTGGGTTCCCAGCTCCACGTACATTCTTGCAGACAGGCTGCAGTTGTCATGATGTTATTGCCAGGAAAAACACAAACAAAAGGAAACCTTGTGTCAGTTGAAGCATTAGTATGTAATACAAAGGAGTACTTCTTAGAGTTTTTCGGGTTGATACATACCATCTATTTGTCAAGAATATATTTTGATATATGTAGTCATACAGCCTCATTGACGTAAGTCACCATTTTTTTAAGTCACAGCAGTATTTACTATGTGGTGAGTCAAGGAAGTGAGCAAGGTCATAGGATTCTCTTGCAGAGGTTTATGACTTAAAATTCAGGTGTTTTAGGCAAAGCTCTTCTGGGTTCACTTGGAGACTGACAAATGGACATGTTTCTGCTGAAGGTGCTTAAGATTTGCCTTTATATATGCCTCCATTAAATTGTATAGCTGGCAATTAGCCTGAGATGAAGTCTGGTTTTTCTTCCAACACTGCAAATGCCATTGTATAACTTCACTGAAAATCTAAGCCTGGTTTTTATGCTACATTAAAACAGTAGTTAGCAACATGAAAACAGGAGTCATCCTTTCAAAGTCTTCGTTTCCACTGTGACAGGTTACTTGATGGAAGCAACAGACATCTTACCTGGATTACTTTTTGGTTATGTTATTTGTGTTCAATCAGCACCACATTCCCCTAGAGTTGCCCTTGTTTCAACAGTGTGTGAGAAAGCCCTGACCTGTGCAAGGCCTGCTGTTGCCCAGGGGCTTGCATTTTCCTGTCCTCATCTAAGGGCATGATACTGCCCTGGTACCTCTGAGGCTTGCAAATAGCACAGTGGAAATTATGTGATTGTGGTTATGGTGGCACTGATGTACTGGGAAGGGATGTCATATATTTAGAAAACTATTTATTGAAATGTTGCTCAAAGGTGGGAAGGAATTTCCCCCTTCAGTTGTTGCCATGGATTATGATTTCAACCTGGTACCACAGTGTGGCAAAATGCCATCTTAGTTTTGGTGCATCATTTGTGAGGCGTCTGATCCATACCATTTCTTTCCCCTTTTATTGTCAATTATTGAGTGGAGAGATAAGGAATGACATATGCTTAAGTGCATCAGTTATCTCCATTTCCTTCCCCTTAGGCCTAGCTTAGCCATGCTAGTCTACAAAATGAAGACGTTTCAGTACGTTTTACTTTCTTTCAGGTGATAGGAGTTTTCTTCCAAAGACTGGCATAATGACTGGAGCACAGTGAGTTATTATTATTACCACTTGTTTAAAAAAAATGAAGAAAAAAGAACATGCTGTAAGATGACAAATATAGCTCAAGTCATGCAATGCATTAACTTCACTGTGCTACCTAATGCACAGCAAAAGCAAGGATGATCACAGTTCTGAACACATTCTCACAAAGTGATTCCAGATTGCAATTGTGAGCACTTGTAGTCAGTACCAGAAGGAAAAAATACAACATAGTATTTTAGGGACATGACTTTGGTAATTCTCTAGTTAGAAGCCAGGGGTGATAGGATGAACATTCCCACTGGGGAAATAGGTTAGTTACGTTGGAATGGGTTATTCTTAACTATTCAACACCTCAGGTCCCTGGTTACCATCTCCAAACTACGGTGTTTGCTGTAGCACATGGTTGTTTACGCAAGTGACTTATCTTACCTTGGTGAGACATTTGATACCCATAAATCATCCATCATACTCTGTCCTACTGCTTTTCTTTAACTGAGGCCAGGCCTGTCCCTCTCCCCAAACCTTTGATGGTTTTCAAATGTGGCAGAACACATCACCACTGGTGTAGTTCAGGGCCTGTGCAGTGGTTGCGTTCTCCAGGCGCTCTGCAATGCTTCAGCATTTCCCCCTCTTTGAATAGAGGTGGCAAAATCCAGAATTGCTTCCATTCTACTTGCCTAAAAATTAGGAAAAACTCAGCACCCTGTCACGGAGATATTTAAGTGAAGAGTCAAAACAATAAAGGCCTCTGCATCAAGAGTCGCCCATAATAGGTGGTGGTAATAGCTCAGCTTGTTTTTGAATGTAAATCTTTCTTTTCTCTTTTCCTGAGTTGTTTTTTTTCCCTCCGGGTGGAGCAGAGTTGGGGAGGTGATGACTTACCTGCCACAGTTTGGTAGATTGCAATCTGGAACTGGCAGAGTGTTAACACAATGCCCCAGCAGAGCTTTTCTGTCTCTAATTTCAATGATTATGTTGTTACTGGATCAGTGAAGAGAACCATGAAAAACACAATTACCAGGAAGCCCTGTTCCTTTCCTCGCCCCTTTGTCTCACTGTGAATTGGGCATGTGACTCATAGAGCAATAGAGGACCCGCTGTAGTCACATGCACTACCGAAAAGGGTGCTGTCTGCCGATGGGACCCAAGCGTGGGAAAGCCTGACTGCTGGCTGGAAGGGCTGGTCACGTCATGTTTTGCAGCTGGTGTCCAAATGCGTCCTGATGAATCAAGTGATAGCAGCTACCTTCTCCTGCCACAATGGTGGCCAAGCAGCCACGCAGAAGAGGGGCTGTAAAAGGCTCCCCGCTGTGTACAAAAGAATGGGGAGGGGAAGATGTTGTGAACCAGCTTGCCATGGCAGGACAGCAAAGTTTTTTAGGTCACTGGCATAGCATCAGACTAAAGGGAAGGGGGTTGAGTGTGTTTCAACTGTAGGTGCTGGTCCCAGGTTTGGTCAGTGCAAGACCACTTGTGCATCATGACTAGTGGGGCTGACCTGACCTCATTATGTGATGCAGGGTGGGAAAAGAGAACTTCACTTGGTGACTGCAAATAATTTGTAAACATAAGACTTCAGCAACAAATGCCAATAGCAGCAGAGCAGCCAATATCTTTTTCATTAATTGATATAAAAAATGTCAGCTCAAACTCAACACTGACTCTGAAGAGATCTGATAGGCAAGCATGCTCCAAACTGGCAGTTGAAATTAATTATTTGCTTATTGCGTGCTACAGAAACAATGTCTTGCAGGAGAGAACAGACTTTGGCAAACAAATTGGCATCAAGCTATGCTTGTGGGGAAGGTTCCTGATTTGATCTGGAAGGAAACATTGAGCATAAATAGGGATAAAGTTTACCTTAAGCATCCATGAAAGGCAGGGCTGTGCCATGGTTCAGAGTTCTTCATTATTCTGCTGGAGAACAGTGTGAAACACAGCTACTACTTTACTCCCTCTGAGCTATTCTCATTACAAAATTAACAGACACTTCAGAAAGGGTTTTAAGTAATAAACCATTTTCCCCCCCATCCCTGGTACATCCTTTTATCAGTGACCACTGAGCACATAAATACCAGCAGCAGAAGAAAAATCCCTTCATCTTGGTGCTAAGCAGAAGGTTTCCTGCCTATAAGTCCCTAGCACAAATCTTTCTGATCCTCCTGTGCTGAAGTTCTGAGCATGGGCACACAGTCCATGGTGCAGCACTGGCACACTATTAATGAATACTATTAGGCTCTACAGACTGAATCAGGACCTGTTTAAATACTGGTATAGACATGAACAGCACCATCTGGGACATATTTCTCTGTGATTTGGTGACTGTTTTTCATATAGTGGGAAAAACCCCATCTGGAAGCAGGATTCCAGTGAAGGGAAAGTCCGCTCTGCCTGCCAGGGATCTCTTTTGCCCCAAAAATTCAGAGATCACAAGAGATACACAGGAGAAGAAGGGAACCAGCAAGGGGAAAAGTAAACGGGCTGGGTGTTTCTTGCCACTTCTTTTGAAGTCACCAGCATAACTCCTGGCATCTTCAGCAGGGTTTGGCTGGGCTCCGTGCAGAAGCCCCTTTGAAGATTTTGCTAAGGCTCAAGACCTTGATCACGGCAAGTTTTATGCCTGTGAGCAACTCTGTAGATGAGTGCTTCCAGGGCACTCAGCAGGATGCTTCAGATGAGACTTTGCAGGATCGATCTTAAGCAATGAGAGCTTAAGAGAAACATTCTGCTTGTCATGCTTTTATCCTCGACCACATCAAATGAAATGCCTTGGCAGTTCTGGTAGAACAAATTTGCATTGAAAACCCACAAGCACTTACAAGCAGTGCATTAATTATTTTATTATTTTGCTCTTTTTACATTATGGGAAACATTCATCTATTTACATTTTCCTGTCCACACACAAACCAGATAGATAATCCTATGGATACTGAAATCGTTAAGCCAGAAAAACACTCTCCTCTGTCTAAAGGCTTTCAAATTTGTGTATTTTGTTTCAAATCAAAAACATTTCTAAAATCACATTTGGGAATGCAGGTAGGCCAGTGATTTACATTCCAGTAACTTAAAATACGCATTTGACCATTTCCCTAAAAAAAACCCCAAAGCAAAAAACCCCAATAAATTCACAGAGATACAGTTTAAATTAAAGTGATAGTGCACATCAAAGCATTAAGGGAACATCAATAAATAAACTGAAATATATTACAAATAAATTATTTCTATTTACCTTTTCAAATATTAAAAATCTTTAATCCATTTCTTCATCTTTCTTTAGAAAAAGATTATGAGAATTTTATGGAAACATCTGCAAAAAATATAATAAATACCTTTTTTTTATTTTTTTAGACTTTTGAAGCAGGAGACAAAACCAACCTTTTCTAAAATTGCCCCCAAGAAGAAAAACCTAAATAGTGTAGTCCCAAAGTGAAACAGAATAGAGGCATTTTTAATATACATTGAGCAGGTTAGACTAAAACAAATAGCTACAAATTATACTAAAACAGATGACGGAGCAAATAGACTAGCATTATTGTTGGTAAATGAGTCAAGTGGTTAACTAGTGGCACTCTAGGGGCAGAATTTTATATTTACTCGTATTGGCTGTGTTTTTAATATTTTGCTAAAAACCTAAGCAAACATTATAATAACCTCTCCAGTGACAAATGAACTAACAGGCATTCAGCTAAGAATAAATTCATTTAAAATAGATACGAAAAATATTCTGTGATATACAAATACAATAATTTTCAATGTACAAGTCTAGATAGTCTTTGCTTTTCTTCTCTTTTAGGGGGAACTTGCTGGATATAAATTTCTGTAGCCACTTGTCAACCAAAGTCTTAACTCATCTTTCGTAAAACGTTCACAAAACTATGTAAGTCTGCGACACAGTTGTGAATGTGGACCCTCACCTGGGTACTACTTTGAATACTTCAGTACAAATGAGTTCCAAATAATTAATATTTCCTATGACTATATATGCTCAAAAGTGGCAGTTGGCACTATTACATACTGCAAACACGGTGATGTTTTGTTGCTGCTAAAAGTTAAACTCAGTGTTTCAAAACTAGCAAATACACTGTTACTCAAACGCTTAAAGGGTCAAACCTTTTGAAGCTCCTGTAACACCAAGCATTCTAGGGTTACGCTGGATTTCTGATTATTCTAGTTAAAAGTCTTTTATATATTAAATTATTAGCCCTTATCTTGTAAACCACAGCAGTAAATAGTTGTGCCCTGTTTGTAAAGACATAGCTTAGATATTGATGGCTTTGAGAGGTAGCAAATTCTCTAGTGGTTTTAGTATGCTCTCATGAAAATACTTGGTGCCAGAACCTATTACCTCTCCTATTTTCTTGAATAAAATTAAATTAGCACCTGGCTATGATGTTGTAGGAAAAGAAGCTGTCTGGCATGGTCTCAATGAATAGTTTTAGCAAGACCTTAACATTTTAGTGACAATTTTCAATGTTTTCCAAGTGCAAGCTGCAGAATTACGCCACATGTACAGTGGGATTTTTCACTGGTTGGACTGTCCATACAGGTTTAGCAGCTATGGGCACAGCCAGCTAGCACCGACGACGTGTGGCAAGGGCTGCAACCTGTGCCCCTCCATAAGGGGTCTTTCCCTGTGCCTGTGCCCACCAGGAGCAGAAAGCAGCCTGCTTTCCTCTCCTGTGTACCCCTGCCCTGGCAGACGGGGTGAAGAGCATGCACGGACCAGTGGAGGAGTCTGGAAAGCATCGCCGCAGGACTGCACACATGCTGAGGGCTGCACAGTGCTCCTCTGCCCCAGAGCAGTCCTGTCATCCAAACCAGCTCACACTAATTCTGCTGTCAGCAGCACATGCCAGCTAGGCACGCGTGTGCACACACACACACTCGCATACACGCACACAACTTGCTTTCAGCAACATGCCTGACATAGCTTTCCTAATGTTGGCACAAGAGACTCTAGTAGCAGTGTGGTCAGCATTGTTCCTCATCAGAGGAGCTGGAGGACAAGCCCCTGCCTCAGCCAGGGTTGGCTGGAGGGGACAGACATGCCGGAACTGACCTCTCAGGCTCCTCTCCAGCCCTGTTATCTGCCATTTCCGCCCACTACTAATGAGCTACTTGGGATGCATATTTTTCATGATTGCAAAACAACGGCAGAAGCCAGGGTAGGAAGGCTTGTTGTGAAAAATATTAAGTTCATATTGATCCCATAACTTGTGACAAATAGTCTATTGTTCTTGTTCAAATGGGAACTTTATATTAAGAGTAGGCAGAACTAGAAATTTACTCCTAGATATGGATGGTTTAGTGATAAGCAGTCTGAACTGTAGCATACAACCGGCTGTGGATAGAGCAAAGCAAGCCTTGCCTGAAAAAGCATCAGAGGCTCCACATACAGTAATTGGCCTACTGGTGTCCATGTGTGGCTGCGTGGACGTATGAGATTTGATGGTCCCACCGAGATTAAGACATCAACAAAACCAAGGTTTTTCTTTTCTTTTTTTCTTTTTTTTTTT
This sequence comes from Sakesphorus luctuosus, assembly GCA_013396695.1. Classification (NCBI taxonomy): domain Eukaryota; kingdom Metazoa; phylum Chordata; class Aves; order Passeriformes; family Thamnophilidae; genus Sakesphorus; species Sakesphorus luctuosus. The sequence goes on from VWZD01005947.1 coordinate 300,460, forward strand.
TAACGAATATAATCCATACAATACAATACAAGAGGAATTGACAATACAGTACAATTTTAAAAATTCTTAATACTTGGACAAGAAAATCCTTCTTTTATATTATCTCTTCAACTGTCATTGCTTCTTACCTCCTTCCTTTTCACTCTTTTATTGCCTTTCAAAATAGATTATTTCCCTGGAAGATCGAATTTACAATCTTCTGCTGATTGAAATGTTTAAGTAGTGATTGATGAAATAAAAATGAGGCAGTTTGTGCAACTGTGAGTGTGCAGGTATCTTTCCACAGGATCTTTTATATCCCTTGCCATCTCACCTGTGGGATGTACTTTCCCTTTTTCACCTACCAGAGCTGTGGGGTTTTTTTAATTCCCCGCCTCCCTGCTCCCACCCCAGCCCCCTCCCCTTGTGTGACTCCTTAATTCAGGTGAGAAGACGTGATTCAGAGGTTTAGAATAAAGTGCGCCATCTGCTTTAAAAAAAACAGTTATAAAAAGAAGGGAATCCGAGTCATAGCTCCTTTCATCTTTTGTGAGGAAGACGGCAGAGTCCGAAAAGATCACCCTGCATGACTGAAATTTCCAAAGTCCCCTACAGTTTGATATTGCTGTACACTGGGTATCTGACTACCTTTAGGTCAACTAAAGATCATGAGCAAGTTAAATGGAGCATCTACTGTACAGGTGCGCAAGTGTGTGGAAGTCTGAGCGCTGCGTTTATTTGTTTCAAACAGAAAAAAAAAGGATCAGGATCACACTCATTTACATGAGGCAAAGTGGCAGCATCAATACATGGACAAAGCATCATGATGACATGGGCAAACCTTCAGAAAGCAAGGGTGATTAGAGGACATCTCTCGGAGGACCGACAACTACGCCACGGCAGTGGAGTTCACTGAGAGCATTGGGGCAGCTGTGTACAGAGAGAGGGGAGGGGGAGAGAAGGGGAGAGAAAGTGAGAGAGGAGGAGGTACAAATACTTTGTGGTGACCTTGAGCAGGAGCCTACAGGGGCAGATTATACATGAGGCTTGTCTTGCCAGAGAGAGTCCTCCTGGTTGGATCCCTTCATAGCCTGGTCTGGGCTTCGGGGATGTATATCTCAATGCTTTCGGCGCTCTCGGTAGCTGAGTTCTGGCGGACCGATGCAGCGCGCTTGGCAGCCATCAGCCGTTTCCGGGCCTCTTGACGCTGCGAGCTTTCCAGAGAGCGTTCTCGTATGAGTGGCACCTGACCTTTCGATGGCTTCTTTGGCACTGGAGGAGGGACCCTTCTCTCCTGATCAAAGCAGAAGGTTAATGGCATTATACAGCTTCTCAGGGAAAGGCGGGAAAAACTAGGATACGTCAGTAGTTAGAACACACATTTTACCTAAGGTTTGTTAGCTCTTATCTGCCTTTCTGTCTTCAGTCAACTGGCTTTTGTGCCCAAGGGTTCATAAACACAGGGCAAGGGCAAAGGGGAGGGGAGGGCCGGCCGCCGTGCTACTTCTCCTCGGGACGGTGCTGCTGGGGCCGAGGCCCCCACCGCTAACCGCTTAGTGCCAGGGACTAAAAAAGAGACCGACCTCCCACCACCAGTGTGACCGCCAAGGAACGCCGCTCTCATCAGAGGAACTCTGGAGAGCCCCAGCTCCCGGGCCACCCTCTTCTATGCGTGCATAACACTAGGTGCTCTTGCAACACGGAGGTACCATGGCTTTGGTGTTCCCAAATGCAGATGGGAACTAGCTGTCTGCAGCTGGTGCATCTGATTAAGTAGCTTTTAAAAAACCACCATATATTTATGTATCTATTTTGTAGCAGTTTAATGACTGCTCAAGAATCCCACATTTTGGGTCTTGCTGTGCAAGCTCATACACTCTAGACTCCTGCTAAATAGACATGAAGATACAATCACCTAGAAATAGAAAAAACTGTAGAAAAAACTTAAAAGTTGTTAAGAGAACATGCGTTAATCATCATGGTGGCAGCTAGCTCCAGATACGTGATCAGCAAGGAGGACTTTTATGTATATCCTGGTGCATGTACACATACACACACACACACATGCACACGCGCACACACACACACACACTCTCACACTCTCACACAGAGAGAGAGAGAGAGAAAGAAAGAAAGAAAGAAAGAAAGAAAGAAAGAAAGAAAGAAAGAAAGAAAGGAAGAGAAAGCAAACAAAAAAAAGCCCTCAGAGAGGGTTCTCTCTGAAAAAGAAAAGTGTATTCAGGACTGAATTTCAGGCGGCCACAGAGACTTTGTCAAGTTAATTAGATTGTCTTTTAAGTTACATCCCCTTCCAACTGTGAACACGGTCTCTGAGTGAAGGGATTTTATCACACTACAAAGGTCCCATTCTGCCCTTTCGTTTTCTCTCATGCTGCTCACAACAGCTTCCATGGCTTGAAATATAAAGGTGCTTAGTTACAGTTATTCATACTTCACTTTTTTTCTCTGTCCAAGGATTAATCTATGCTGCTTATAAAGGGCCCAGTGGCAAAGGCCAAAGGCAAATATCAATTCCACACAAAGTTTTTTCTTTTTTTTTATCCTTTTTAAGAAACGAGATGATCTGTTTTATCTAAAATCATAGACAAATGCTGTTGAAACAGGAACACAGTGGAATTCTTTAAAATCTTTACCTTCCTACTGTAGGTCCCTTTCTTCAGCACTACTTAACATCCTTTAACCAGTTATAATCTTCTTTTTGTTGGAAACTCTTTGAAATGGTTTTCAGAAGCAAAGAAAAGGCACATTTTTTTTAAGGAAAGCTCTTGTTTCTTACTGCTGTAATTGCAAACACTCAGCCTACCCACTTTACTGTAAAAGCTAATGAAAGACCATATACCAGCATTTCTGTGCATGCATGTTTGGCAGTTTTAAGTTCCTTTTCTGATAGATACTGGAAAAAAAAAGATAAGAAAATGACTTGCCTTCAGTACCTTGGGCTAGGAAAACACATTCCCATTCATTCCCCTACAAAACACACTAGATGTGCACAAATGGTGTGAACATGGCACTCCTAAGTCAGGAATGAGTATTTAGTCTTGATTGGAGGAGGAATAGTGCTACCAGCACTGCCTTTACAAGTTTTCTGCTGCAAGATTAATGGGGTTTGATATTATTATGGTTATTTGTCAAAAAGAAAACACCACTTTGGTCATCAGCAGCCAGCTGACTATAACTTGGGGTAGCCAGGACTCCTGTCTGAGCCACTGTACCTGTAAGTTATGTTCCCCCTCCTTCTGGTGATCCTACCTGCTGGTTGGATTCACTGCTATCAGACCAGCCACAGTGCAAATTCAGCCATCAAATTACATACATATAGGATCGTGATATTAGATTCTTGATTTGTTTAGGAACAGGTCTGTGTTTTAAGGATTTTCTGAAACATTTGTGTATTTTGGCTCACCCAAGTGATGTTTGTCTTGAGGTGGATAATGAGAAGAAAAAAAGGCAATCATGCCAAATGAGAATGTAAAGTGAAATGTGGCTCACAGCTGAAGATGTGGTAGTTTTTCATGGTGACAGAAGACAACTACACATACAAAAAAAAAAGAAAAAAAAGAAAATACCAAAGCTCCAGATGATTTTTATGTTACCCTGGGTAAACAACATTACCAGCAAAGTGAACATGTTTGTGAAACCACCCATTTTAAAAAAAGCCCCAAATAAACAAAAACCAAACAAATGGACAAAAAATGTAGTTCTTTCATGTAACATTTTGGAAGGCATATTTTTGATATTGCTCTGTTTGTAATCTGGCTACCAAAGTCAGCGATGGTTACAATGCTTCCCTAGTTTTTCAGTAACACAACCTAGAACTCTTACTATATGCAATAATATGAACCGTAAATGTGATTTATTTAATATTAAGAATCAATATATAAGGCAGTTCCTTCCAACGATTGATCGTCTAATATGATTAAATGTAAAGCTTAACAAAGTACCACATTCCCATTATCCAATTCACAAAGACAAATTTGGTTTAAAAATATGCCTGAAACATATTACAGATAATATCCCAGATGATTATTATGTAAACATTGTTATTACAATGAAATTAAGTTGATATGAGCTTCATTTCACATTTTTAATGTCAACGCTGTAACACAGAGGCCTATTTAATCTGTCCAGTATTTGTGCAGGGTTTTAAATGAAGCATACAAAATCTACAGTGTTCTACCTTCTTGTCATGAGGATCCATCTGTTTCCAATTATTGGCCTTTAACTGATGAAGTTCATCAAATTTCATACTAATATTTTCTATGGACAACTGCAGCATATCCCAAAACCCTGCTAAATCCTGGGAGGTCGGCCGTGGATGTGCATTAGGATTCTGTGCAACAGAAGAAAAAGAACATGTTGGATTTAGTACTTCTTAATGTAAAGCATTTGTACAAATGGTAGCATCTCGCTAGCAAAGCAGTTTCAGCAGATCCAAGCAACTGGTAAGACACAGCGAGAGAAGCAATGTGGAACTCTACTTACTGGCAGGTTTTATCTCAAGGATATCTCAGGTTTTATCTCTTGGTTTGAGCTGCTGTGCCCCTGCAAGCACCCACTCACCGAAGGCAGCAGCTACCCCCTCCAGACTGGGGTAAAGTCCATGTGTCAGATCCTCTGTTGCAGGATCTGCTTAGGGATGTTCCTGGGCACAACTGGTGATAATCGTAACTGCACTGAAATTAATTGCCAGTCTCCTCTTCACCATCACCAGGAAGGATTCCCTGCCATGTTCACACTTGTAAAAAGACTGATACCTGGCTGCAGGTGCAAATAGTTATATACCAATGTGTGAACACTTTTCCCACACCTTGACATCCTAAGGTTGACAAAAATACACTATTTCAAGAAAACTGTCTCTTATACACCTCAGGCCAATTCTTCATATTTTTTATTTTTGTAAAGAATAACCTGTTCAGGATGAAAAGATCAGAAGACAACATGCAGAAGCACAGTAAACCTATTCATGTGTTTTTTTGGGAAGACGGAACTGGGACATAGGTGTGGAGCACTGCTTTTTGTGTGCAAACTCATCAGCCCATCTGGGCGGTTGGCATCTTCAGCACAGGGTGGGCCAGAGGCTGGTGACCCAAGAAGTCCTGTCCTACTTTGTCTCTCCAGTGGAAACCAGTTCTAAACACTTTTTTCATGTAATGGGCAAACATGATGCCATCCCTGCTCCACTGGCAAGGTTTGTATGAGGGAAGGCTTTCTATAGGAAAACTTCAGGAATGTTTTTCATAAGTGCTGAGGAGTTTCTAAACCAGTTTGAGTCAGCAAGGTTTCATGGGTGCTGTGGCCTCACCAGATTACACTGATATATTGTTATTAATTAATAACAAAATAAATTAGTATTAGCATGTTGCATGATGTTCTACATGGCTGAAGTTTTACTCTGCCTTTGTTTTCTTCCTCACCAGAAGCAATAAACCCAAAAGATTTCTTCCCTTATGAGATTTCTATTTGTGCTTTTCACAGCCACAATGACAAAGGATTTTGATAGGATGATTATACCATCAAAGGAGCAATTAATGAAAACAATAAAGTATGTATTTTAGATCCATAAGGACACCAGAGATTACACTTGGATTCCCAGTTTTTCAGTGCTTGATGCTAGAAGGTTGCCCAGTTGTAGACCTTTACTTATAAAGATGTGCAATCAGAATACTTTTTCAATCTTTATATAAGGAATTGGAAGTCTTAGTGAGACAGAGCCAATTTCAGTTGCATTTGTCAACTAAAGCAGATTTTAGTTTGGGGCTTGTTTCCCATGAATGCCCCACTCAGGAAATTTCTGGTCCATTGTGAAAGACCTTAAGGTCTTTTACCCATTTGTGCGCCCATGAATTCAGGAGTCAAAAGACAGGTTCTGTCTGTAGTCAATAGCAGAGCCTCAGTGATAGTTCACCCAAAGATTTTTTTTCTGTCATTATTTTAAGGCTCTCAAGCTATTGTGAAACTCATGCTGAGTCTGACAAGTTTGAATTACTCCTGAATTCATACCAAGGCCTTTACTGGAAAAAAACTGTCATGTTAGTCAGAAAACCAGTCTAGTTTATGTAGGATTATTCACAGGGTTAGTAAAAGGCATATGACAGTGTCTAGAAGAAAAATTACATACCAAGTTTTCTTCACAAAGTTCTCTGAACTGGTAAAATTTCTGGGCCATGAGAAGCTGGGCACTGCCAACTGCAGTTCGAATTTTCCCTAGAACTGAGAGAAAAAGAAAAGTAAGTCATGATGCTTTCTTTGCCGCAGCAACTAAAAGCCTATAAAAAGGGAGAAGAAAGCTGCACAGTAGTTAGTTCTAGCTTTCAAAAAGCATGTTATCTTTCAGTCATATACTAGAGAGAAGCTGATAAACCTAGGCCAGATCTCCACGAGGCAAAAATATGTGAAAAATTGCTGCATTTTACTCTCATTCCCCCAGTGAGACCAGTTGTATCCAGTGGTAATGACAGTGTAAACGTGGCTAATCAATAGCTTTTGCAGCCTGTGTAGAAAGCTCACCAGAAATGTCACCAGCCATCATCTCTGTGACCCAGGCTCAGGCTTTGAATATCAACCCAGCTCCCCACACAAGGACATGCAGCTCACAAACCCTGTTTGCTTCTTCACCTCACTTTTCAACTTGGGCCTGACTGTCAGGTGTAGCTGAGTGTTGCTACATCACAAATGTTACCAGACAGGGAACATTTAGTGCATGCCAATTAATTTGGCTGCTCTGAGTATTTTGCAGGAGCACAATCTGAGGCTGCTTCTGCCTTTGAATTCAGATGTCCAGGCATACTTCAGGAAGCAATCACACCCTGGCCTCTCCTCCTTGCTGGTGAGTGACTTGGAGGGAGGTGTCAAAGAGTCCTAGCCCAGCTCTCGCACTCTCTATGGACTCCTTTGTATAGACAGCTGGGTACTTACTGACCCTTTGGATGGATCCAGTACTGTGAAGGGCTGCAGTGAACCAGAAGACAGCCCATAGTAAATGCCTCTGAATAAAACAAGGGATCATACTGTTTTGATTGCATTCAACCTCACTGAAACATTGGGGTTTTACTGCTGCAGGGGGGAGTAGCTGGGAATATATTATTCGAAACTGAGTCATAGACTGGTGCACTCAGAGACTTTCCCTGGGCCTTTGCTGAGTTCTTGTCCAGGGGGAGACTGTGTCGGTGTGTGCGTACCTGCACATGTGTGTTTATACCTGTACCTCTGTGTACCTCTGTGTGTTTATGTGAAAAAAGAAGCAAGAATGAAGAAACACAGAAGAACGACAGACATAGCCTTAGCTGGCAGTAGGACAGCGAATCCAGAAAAGAGAGTGTGAATTTGGGGACTGCTGATTGAAAGAAAATTGATGCTGTGAGCAAGAAAGCAGCTACCTGTTTGTTTGAGACTTTCAATGCTCAGGAAAGGAAAAACAAAACTATGCTATGTTCTCTGTCTTTAAATAAACAGGGTTGGCACCCCAGATTTATCTGACTCTAGATAATTTTCCCTCTCAGCTGAGGCAACTTATGATCCCCAATTTTCTGGTTGACAAGTGCTTTAAAAATTAATTTAAATCAATTTTTAAAATATTACCACTTACTTAAAGAAAAACATGAATAGCAGATACTGTGTCAAAATTTTCACTACAATTTCTACTCAGAGATATTTGCATTGTCCCAGTCCTCAAATAAACACAGCAACTTTTCCATGGTAAATTGACAGCCTGGATATATGAGACAGGTGAAAAAGGAATGGGGAAAAACCAAAGAAATGAAGCAGCCTGCTCAAGATGAGTTCATTGTTAGCAAAGCCTAGAAGAGATACTAGTGCTAAGCTGTCACCGTCTGCACCATCCCTTGGGCATGGTCACTTTTTATTTAAAAACTAACACAGCGTTAACAGAACTCCACTGGGGAAAATACTTCTAAGTATTTTGATTTACCACTATGAAAACAAACAAACACATATATACATAAATACATACAACTTTGCTATAACCCCATCTAACAAGATTTTTAGGGTCTCACTGGTGCTGTGACTGGCTGCTGTGCTTGTGACCAGAATGCCACCACGCAGTTCTTGCTAAGAGAAAGGCCTCTCCAAGGGATTCACTTGTGTAGCCACACGCGAAGCTGACCAGCACAAACCCTCATGATGAACTGAAACTAGACACACAGTAATATGACATCTGTGTTCTGCTCCTTCAAGGCAAATGGCTTTTCCTCCAGCAGGCTTAAAGCTCACTTTTAAGGCTGCTGAAGGAAAAGTGGGATGTGGAGTTCATTTATACTTCAGACATACAAAGCAGGGGGGGAAGGGGAGGGAAGAGAGAGAGTCTTTTCACATTTTTTCAGAAACTGTAGGAGAGAGCTCTGTGAACACACACAGAGCCCAGACTTTCATTTTGTTCCCAGAACTCAGCTCAGCACTGCCAGGAAATAACCGTGAGCTGGAAGATTCACTAAGCAGAATATTTTCAGCATATTGCGCAGGGAGTTTTGCACACAACTCTCATTATTGTTAGCAAGGCTTGCGTGTCTAATTCTATGCGCACAGTGCTGAAAATGGACCCCTTGGTGTGTCTAGTCATTTATGCAACCCAATATGCAAACCACTCAACTGAAAGGACTTTTCAATAGTAGGAGGAGCTACTCCGGGAGCTTTCATGTGGTTCCCATTGTTATGAAAACTCTTCCCACTGAGTATATTTGGGAACAGCTGCCTCATCTGGAGCTTGGCCACTCTGATGATGCTTCCCAAGACTTGAGAAGGGGAGAAAAAATGGTCTCTCGACTTCTTGGGAAAAAAAAAAAGAAAGAAAAAAAAAAAAGATGAGGTGGGCTTTTCCTGGAAACCTGCACCAACTGAGCTGGAAATCACATCCGAAGCATGAAGAAATGTAAATACAACTTGTTGGTGATGCATGGGAATGTGCCCTGTTCTTTAAGGGAAGAAGAGCTTAATATTCAGAGATGTCAGCAGAGGGAAAAGGAAGTCCTTGTCCTTGGCTGCCTAGCGACTGGCTATTTGCCTAAAAGCCATCATCCCAGCTGACTGCGGGATGCATGCTGATGCTGTTCTCTATTGTTGCCACTTCTGCTGTAGCTGTGGCTGTATCTAGTCAAGTGTCACTGATTCCTCGCCGCTCAAAAGCAAGGGGTCTGTTAATGTGCAGCCCATCAACAACCAACTCTGTCACGGAAGTTATGGGGAAAAAACCCCAAAACCAATGCATTCAAAAAACTGAAAGGAATCTCTCCAGAAGGCACAAAGCCTTATCAATAGTCTAATTTTTGTTTCCAAACCCACATTGCTTTTAGTGTTCAAAGGCAGAGTGCTTGTTTCGCTTACTCAGTCAAAACCTCCAGTGCCAAAGAGAAAGGCCAAGGTGTAATGAAAAACCAAAAAGTAAAAATAAAAGTCTGCAAGATTTGAAGCCAAGTACCAAGAAAATAAGTGGAATTGCAAAGGTAATGCTCAAAACACATTAGAAAAGAATCGGAGAAATCTTGAACAGCTAGGGAGATGAGGTACAGGAGGAAAAAACATAAACATGCAAATTGATGTGTTCAGCTAACAGGATACAAACAAAATGTATAAAACCAAGCAACAAAAAAATCTCTACCCATCAAGATGCAATCATAATGGATTTAAACACCTATATAATGTTATTCATGTCTGCTTTCTATTCTATACAGGGCTATACAGCACACTCAGCACTGTCAGATCTGAATGCCTTCCAGTAATGCATTAAGCAACATTATTAACATCCATCATATGCTTTGCTGTCACCCTTTCCCCAGAGGGAGAAGTGTGTGTACCGCAGCAGTTTGTGTTTATAGTTTGAATTTTTCCCCTTTTTTTCCCCTCTCCCTCCTTGCTGTGACTTCTCTTCCTTGTCTATTTGGGAAGAACTGCTTTGGTATAGCTATTTTGATGGAATTCAGCTATTATGGAGTGCCTCCTCACTATTACTGTTCTTAACTAGAGGTCACAGAATGTTTTTCTAGGAGAGATACTTGCCAGTGAATTTCCTTGTGTCTCTAAGCCCTCAACATACTCTTTTAAAACATTCGTAAAAACAGACTTGGACTATGTACTATGTTCAAGCAGTAACTTCTTGCCTGGATCTAAGAATTGTACAGGACCTGCTCTGAGTCTGTAGAGCTCTATGTATCTCTCCCCTCTATGTCTTCATAGGAAAAGAAATGAAACCACAAAAAGAAAGAACTGCAAACACAAACAAAAAATGGTGTTACTGTCATCTGCTTTGCCTTGGAAGGCGACTGTATATGTAACAAGAATAATGAAATGTAAGAAAATAACAAACCCCACCTGAAGTCATGTGAAAAGTCATCACATAGAAGCCAGGGGAGTTTTGAGAAGGGGCAGCATTTTTTGGCCTTAAAACACTAAGTGACGTATTTGCATTTCAACTTTGACAGGCCCCAGGGTCTAACAAGTGACAAAGGAGGCATTTTAGGACTGTGACTATCAAATACCCTTACTGTGAAAACACCTGGTTGATAGGCAGGGCCCAAGCTAGGGAACAGAATACCAGGGACTTGCTCATTGCCCCAGAAACAAGTGGCAAGAACAATAGCTGAAATTACAGGGACATAGCCCGACATTTGCGTTGCAGATGTTGGCTGGGCACTATGCATATGAACCAATCCTGCCATAGAGCTGTCACAATCCATTTCCAGGCCAGGATGGACCAGCATTTTAGCCTATTCATGTTGACAGACCTACATTTAAATAACGCCAAGCATGACAAAAGCCAGGAAATTCAAAGTTAAAGCTACTGCTCAGGTCTTAAGCTCAGCTGTTAAGGAGAAAACAGCCAAATGGAACAAACTGGGGAAGGAGCAGTCATTGCTTTGAGTCATATATACTTATAGGAGTGATCTCATTGAAATTAATAGGGCTGTCTGCACGAGCAAATGCTGTTCATTTGGATTAAAGCAGTTTCCATGTGTTCTCTGACTTTCTCCGTTTTTATTAGCACACTTAATGTTTGGTGGTTTTTTTTGCCCCTAACTAGATCATTTCCTTGCTTGTGGATTTCTCATTTTGCCTTGCTAGCCTCTGGGCACTGGTAGGGCTTTCCTTGCTGGCTTTCCTTGGAGAAACCTTGCATATGGAGAAGTCCCTTCTGGGGAGAAAAGAAAACCAAAAGAAGAAAACGATGAGTTGGGCATACGTCCAGAGGCATGTAGCCAGGGGAATTTCAGCAGGACTCAGCCACATGCCAGGCTGGTGACTGTCCCTCTGCACCCCTGCCACAGCCCATTCCAGGATGAGGCTGCCTTGCTCCTGAATGGAGCCTTGGAGAAGCCCTGCAGAGGGAAGGCAAATGCTTTTCCTTGCTTGTGGCTGAGAGTGAACTCATGGGTCTCCTTTTCTTTTGCCATGCACAACTATTACAAAAAATGTACCTTTTCCTTAACGTTTTTCTTTTGTGTCTAGCCTTTACTGCTTAAGTTTTCCTTTGAAACAATCAAAACAAAACAAACCAACAGATGGTGTGTAAGCATTGCGTAACTTGCCTGAACTGGCTGAATTTGCAGAGGCTCAGACGCTAAGCAGTGAGGTTCCTGCAGATTTTGAGGTCAACCTTTATTCGCAAACTAGCCCAGAGGACTATCATATACACATAAGAGAGTTACAGTGACTTGTCCTGTCAGAGCCTTGGCTTTCTGTTTTGGTTCTTGGTTGGCCTGGCTTGTCTCACCACTAAACCCACATTACACTTGACTTGTGGTGAATCAGGCCCACTGTTTTCTTCCGATGATTATCTTACAGATTGAAGCCACAGTACAACCCCAGCTGAAAGAGAAACTTCTGAAGGGGAGTGTGTGGGGGAGCAAAATAAAACTCTTTGGTTCTTACAAGAAGGTCAATGCCCCATGTGAAACAGAAACAACAAAAAAATCCATCAAAAGCCAGGCTGAGGCCATAGGAGTATATTTCTGTGCCCACTGCTGCTGGGAAAAAAAAAGAGATCAGAGCTGTGCAGGGAGTCAGCTCTGTTGCTGTTAATTTTGTGTGTAAATGGTTACAACAGAGGCCTGAGCCAAAAGTCACCAAAACCAGTGCAGAGGCTTTGACTATTTGAAATTGTGCAGGGGAGAGGGAGGAGGAGCAAGCAGACGGTTGAGGAGAAAACAAAAAAAATTGTCAACAGTTGATTTCACTTGAGGCTCAATCCAAAGTGTCAATCAACTTGCACAAGGTGTTTAGCCTTGGATGTGCAACATCTTTTATTTTTTTATTTTTCTGGGAGCTCTAGAATTTGTAGCCAACTTCCTTGTAGCAGCAAAGTACACTGAAACCATATCAAGTATCCTAGATTAAACTGTGAGTAGTGTTCATCTGCCTGTCACACATGCCACGGCTTATCCAAAACTGATTTCAGATAAAATCAGAATATACTATACAATAAACAATTCAGGATGGAAGGAAAGCCACATTTCTTTCTATATTGGCATTTCATCATGCAGCCACTGAACCACAGCTTGTTTTTATACAGAGCAGCAGGCTCCATTTCCCAGCTAGAAACATTCAATCCCATCTGGTAGATTCATTACCAGCTAGATAATACCCAACGTATCTATGTAACATACAAGCTACTGTCAAACAGCAGTGAGCCGTCTCCCCCAGACAGCTGTTTTGCACAAGGGCCGCATTGTGTGAAGGAAGCAGGAATCATTTTACGTGGAGCGCTGTGTGTGTGTGCGGGGGAGGATGAGCCTTCTGTCAGCTGCCATGGCATCGAGAAAACCTCGCTCATCACACGTTCTCATTATTTTGTTATCTGGCCAAACACATGCTGGGGATGTCAGGTTGAAAACAAAGGATGCGTTCCATGCTCTGGTTACATTTCATTAGGAAAAGCAAAGCAAACACACCTCTTCTCCTTTCCTCCCTCTCTTTAAAGTTTATAGATGTATGAAAAAGACTTATTCCAGGGCAGGGTTCATAACAACCAGGCTTTTGTTTCTGGCAGTGCTGAGCGGGCAGAGTGGCCCTGGCCATATGTTTTTCCTTGGCACCAGGTAGAGTGGGGAGTGCAGAGCTACAGCAAAAGCCTGCGCAGCCTCTAGGGGAGGCGACTGCCACATGCAGGAGCCACAGACAGCATCCCACTTCAGCAGTGACTACTAAACCCAGGGGACCCTTCTGCTCCTTCCATTTCCAGGGGTCACAAGAAGTGCCAGTCAGAGAAATGAAGAGGAGGAATAACCCACAGGGCACATGCTATATGTGCTATAAGGAGGCACTGGGAATAGCCAGCCTAAGTCCTCCTCTATCCTCCCCATAACTGACTCCTCCCATTAACTCACTGCTCAAAAAATAGCCCTTTAAAACTGTCATATATCAAAGACACCAAGACATTGTAAGAAAATTCTGTACACAGATACACACCTTCTGCATCTATTCGCCTTGTAAAATACAGTTAATGTTCTTTCCTCAAGATGAATAACTACTTTGGTGGGCAAAAATAAGACTTATAGTTTTTTCCAGTATTATCAGTTCACAGAATCATAGAGTGACAGAATAGGTTGGGTCAGAGAGAACCTTTAAAGATCATCTAGTTCCAGCACCACTGCACAAGCACAGTGTGGTAGTTTTGGCTTTAGTTTTAGCTCGGCTTGTTTGGCAGAGAGTGTGATGTGGATTGAAGGGGACAAGCAACACCTGAATTAAGCAACCGAAGAGGTATTTCATATCATTTTGACGTCAAATCAAGTATAAAAGAAAGTGTAGGAGGTGCCTAGCTCTCTTTCCCCTTCATGGCTGGGTGCTGAGCAGACCTGCTATCACCCTTGCATCACTACTTCACAGATGTTTGGTTTGGGAAGTACTTTTTTCCTTCTTTTGTCGTTGGTTTTCTCCTCTCTTGCCAAATGTCCTTTAGGGGGAGTTTGTTGGGGTGTTTTTGTGGGCTGAGATAGTGGAGGTCTGTGTTTGGGTGGGTGACTCGGTGATTGTTGTTGTTTTTTCCACATTTGTATCTATATGTGTTATATCATATTCTGGTTTTAATTGTCTCTCTTTTGTATAAATATAAGAAACATGCCATTTGGGGTTTTTTTCCTCCTTTGGTTTTTTTTTCCTCCTCCCTCCCTTTCCTTAGGGTGGACTCTGAGAGACTATTGGGCAGCTGGCATTTTACCAAGCTAAACTAAAACACACAGACATGTTCAGCTAGACCAGGTTGCTCAAAGTCCCATCCAACATGGCCTTGAGCACTTCCAGCGATGGGGCATCCACAAGTTCTCTGGGCAACCTGTTCCAGTGCCTCACCACACTCATCACAGAATATGTTTTCCTTATGTCCAGTCTAAGTTGTTTTGGCAAAGAGAAAGCAATTGGGCTTTGTGGCTTTGACTTATAAATGTTGGGTATTTCCTATTTGTTGTGTGTTCATGCTTCTTTTTCAATCTAGAATCTTGTCGTTCATGAGGTTTATTTCTTGGATAGTAATAACAGAAACCTTTTTACTCTGATACATGTTCAAAGAGATTTCTGAATGTATTGCTGATGTAAATTAAAAATGAGATTCAAATATTCTAAAATTTGGGCAACCTGAATCTGCCTCAGGAGAAATCATTAACCTATTATATAACAGTAATATTGTAGAAATATAAACCCTTACATATCTTAATGTTAAAGTTATCTCATACTTGCCATTTGTCCTAGTTCAGCAAGTGGGACCAGTTGTCACTGTATGGGGGTGACCAAAGCTATGTATTCTACCCCCATCTATTCATTCCCAAGGTCAATGGCCCATTTGCAGCAGCTTCCCAGGGAGTCGTTAGCACCTCCACTCCCAGCCTGAGGGGGCGTAGGTGCTAATGGGCCATCAACAGTCCAAAAATAGCCCATGACTCACAGAGTTAATCACCCATTGTGTGAGTCCCCGCCCCACGGGAGGGACTGGATGCTCCCTGAAGGTACAAAAGGGGGTGGGTAAGAAGACCTGGGAACCCTTTTGTTGGACCCAGAGGAGCAGCAGGACCTTGACAGGAGGAGACCACCACTCCGGACCAGACCACAGCCATCACCTGTACCAACAGGTTTTTTCACTTCTTTTTTTTGCTTTGGACTTGGGGGAACCACACAGGTCTCACACAAGGGCTAACAAACCCCTTTGGGTTTGTACCCCAGGGCACTGGGTTACACAGCTGGGTTCTGGGAGTTGACAGCAATTCCCCTTCTCGTCAGGGTATTTACTGTATTATTATTATTAAATTGTGGCTCTGACTCATAATCTCTCTTGTGTTGAGTTCATTTCTCCTGCTGGTTTACCTCTAAACCAGCACACCATTAAAGTCAATTTCTAGTTGCTTACAATAGTGAATATCGAGATCAAACTTATTCATTCATTGAGTTGAATGGGAAGTACCAGTAGAAGCAGCTTATGCATTTCTAAGAACGTAATTTTTTTCCCAATGTTAATTGCTTTTCTTTCATAAATCAAAACTTTCACATCTCAAAAGAACTCAAACATCTCTCTTCTTGAAAGAAGGATCTAGAAATTCAGAAGTAATCCTGGAGTGGAAGTAGTACTCCTTGCTTTGGTAGGAGTTAATTTGGGGGTTGGAAAAGTGTTACGTGTATATCCAGGAAAATACGCTTAGGTGTGCCTAAATCATACAAACCTGAATTCTCTATGTGCAGCTACTCCTTAGTGTTTTCTAGAAGCTCTCTGCTAGAATTTAAAAAAGCTTCATTCACAAGGAGCATGCTCCTAAGGTCACAGGTTTACCTATGACCAAAAGTTGATAGCTAGCAATAGTACTGCTCCTTGTAATGGAAATAAATGGGAAAAACATCCATTTTTATTGGGAGAAAAAGAATCTGGACAATGAAGCACATGTTCAGCCCTTCTGCCCTAACTGGAGTGAATGAATAAGATGTGAGCCACTCAACACTCAAGCCATCTTAGTGCTGCAAGCTTACTAGACATTTCCATTACCTTACAGGTAGGGTAATATTTCTGGCAGCAGTGACAAGATGTAGTTTGCATGTGTGTGTTTTTCATCACACATAAGAGCTTGTTTTACTGGGATGATCAAAGTCAAATGAGAACTGCAAGGGAGATGAAGGGAGGCTGAAGAGTGGAAAAGAGAGAACAACTTGGAAGCAAAGCTGAAATTTCTTTCAGTTGGGAGAAACATCCAAATACTCTGATGCCAATCACAATCAGAAAAGGCAACTAAAATATTAATTTAATGAAAAGGAACTACAATCTGTTAAATTATATTCTAAGATTATGAGAAGTGATTTCAAATGGAAGAGTTAAGAAACAGTAATACTACAAGATCCCTAACCACACTCTCCTAATTATTCATTGAACTATGCAATCCCAAAAGCTAATACTACCGGAGTTTCAAAAGTGCTGAGCATTTGCATTCCCTGTCAGCTTTAATAAGGATTGTTATATAAATACATGCAGTCCTTTTGAGAATCACAACCATAGTTTCATTAGCTAAATAAGAAAAAGCACAATACAGAATTCACTGGAGTAAATTTGACCTATATTAAATACTTCTTTGCAGTTGCAATATTATTGTATGGAGTTACTTACTGTCCTCAGGTAAGTTGTTTTCACGTTCTTCTCTCTCCATCTGTTGGCACCAACCCTCCATACGATCCCTCTCTGCCTGAAGTAGCTTTAGAAACCAGTGGCCATCTCGTGGGCACACTGACCTTTGAACAGCTTCCAGAGGATCTTCAGTAATAGAGTCAATCCAGGGGTCAGGAGGAGGTAAAATTGATGGATCAAAATCTGTCTCAAAGTCATCATCCACTGCACATGCATGGTAATGGTTTCCTGACCCTTGTATGCTAACAGTAGAAGTGCTTGCATCTCGGGAAAATTGTCTTGATATTTGTCCAGAACATGTATTGTCCTCTTGAGGGTCGATTATTTCAAAGTTCTCATGGAAATCCAGGTCTGCTTGCACAGCTGTTGTTACACTGTTAGATCGTGTAAACCTGCGAAAGCTTTGGAGAGCACAAACAGAGCACCTTTAGAAAGCTTTTTCTAGGTAACTTGATACAGAAGGAATTATTAAGGATCTGCCACTCTTTCTAAGACTGGCAGTCACACCTCTCAGTGCTACACTCTGGTGTTTTTTCTTGAAATGATTCACATGAACTTTTTTTCTCATCGCAAGAAAACAAACAAGCAACTCTCTTTTTCCATGCAAGCTCACTGTTTCTTGAGGGAAGTACCTCTAATTGTTGTGTAACTTAGCAAAGCCAGAAGCTAGCCCAAGAGTCAGCTAACATCATCAGTAGCTCAGGATTTTAGGTTAGTGATTAATGAAAAGTTAAAAGGGCCAATTTTTCAGAAGCGGTTTATCGTCCAATTTTTAAAACTCACACCCCTTTGAAGTTACACATCCAAACTCACAAGACACATTCAAAAATCATACATATGAGATTGATAAGAGAATAATAGCAATGAGTCTACTATATAAGTAATATATATTCCACTTACTAAAAAAATAGTATTTTAACTCAGTTAAGTACTTCTATTGCTTCTTCATAATTATGTATCTGCCATCACAATTTTAGTGCCCATTGCCAGTGTTCAGATATTGTGTTTTTCACATTCAGTTACCCTGAGGGTAAAGGCAAAAGCAGAGTAGAGAGGAGGTTTGGGGATTTGGGTTTAGGTGGGTTTTCTTTATACAAACAGCACTCAAAATTCTGCAGTCCAAGTCATCTGAGGTGAAGAGGCTGACAGAGAAGGATCAAGGGAAGTGCAAGAACAGAGATACCTAATGCTGTTGCAGGGGGTGGTAGTGAGAACAGATTTGACAAGCAGTAAAGTGTGGAGGGAATAAGTGGAAAGCAAGCGAGGCAGACATCTGTCTTGGTCCATGATGAAAAAGAAGGTAGAACCATAAAATAATTAACATAAATGTTTCTTGAATTAGTAATATTTAGGCTTCAGAATTAATATAATTTTAAACTGAATAAGGACAGATTTCGATCTCTTTTGCTTACTCATCCAGGATGCCTGTGTACTCGTGAAGCTGATAGTTTGTTTCTAATTTGTTCACAATCTCACATTTGCACTTGAAACTACTACTGTTTCCCTGAGATATTTTGGCTGTTTTGTCCTTGCCAGTTTTGTTTTAATGTGAGCTCAAACAGCAGTGAAAATGCTGAAGAGATGGTGGAGCTGGAGGCTGGGTACCATTTAATTCCCTTTCATTTCTATTCCACCTTCCACTGAAGAGCAATAGCTAATTAGACAAGTACAGCTGACAGCAAAATATCATCAAGTGTATTTAGTCTGCATTTAGGGAGAGAGACGATGGAATCATACTGAGGGAGAATTTCATGTCCTATATGCCTGGTGCATCCAGATAGCTCCGGAGGAGTGCAGCAGACTTCAAGGAGAACTGTAAAAGGTCCTGCTGATAGGGGAAATTAGTGGCTGTTGATCTGGGGCTTTGAGAGGAGGAAAGCAAAGCAAATCAGAAGTTGAGAAGGGTTCTCCAAAGTAAGAGACAGTGAATTCCTCTGCAGAAGAAGGCTCAAATTAACTTCTCAGCCACACAAGTATTTGGAAAACTTTATTAACAGATTGTATAAATATTGTTTTCTATAATGGCCTAGAATTCAAACATTTTATTGTAGTGCCTGCTGTTTGCAGTTCTTTTGAAACAGGTGTTGTTAAATGATGCAAAAAGTCATGGTTATGCCACTGTAGTTGTCCACAATACGCACCAGTAAACTGAAAAATATGGAGCAAGCATTTTCAGCTTGGTAGTATTTATCCTTTGACAAGCAGATAAAAGCATTTTTCTATGGATTGATAACAGCAGAAGTAGTTAGAAAAGGAGGACAAGGATCATTGGATAGATGGTATGATTTCCATAGCAGAAAAGATTTAGATGGCTGAGGAAGACTATGAGAGACCTGTGAAATCCTGACTACGTGATGTTTCACTGTTTCTCAGAGTGCAATAACTCTGGTGGGAAATGAAGCCAGCTGCAAGGATTAGAAGTCTAAAGATCTACATCTAGTGAAAGGAAGTATTTCTTTGGACAATGTGTAATTAATTTGCCACAGAATCCTGGAAAAACCAAAGGTAAAAATAGGTTCAAAGAGAACCTGATCAAATCACAGGAGACAGATCCAGGAAAAGCCATTACACAGATGTCATATCTGGCATAGGAAGACCCTGAACAACAGAATAGTAAATTGGAAATGTCTACTGGGGGTAGTAGTGTTTAATACACACACTTTCTACTTCACACATACTCCTTTATACTTTTTCTAAGTATCTGTTACTGGTCCCTGGCAGAGAAAAGCTTTTATATTGCTATTAGTGGTTAGAAAGACACCAGCTTTAGGCTGACATTACAGTGAAAATCTATTGGTCCTATCTATGCTAGCTTGTATAAAAATTGCTTTAATTTGGCCACCAGCCTGACAAATCCCTTATCTGCACTGAAGTGCGTGCATGCATACACACACATAAACACAAACCCATGTGTGCTCACACAGGTACATGCTCACACAGGATTTCTTTTTAGTCATTTAGTCAGGGTTCACAGAGAACCAAGGCATCAGTACACAGTGTATTCTTCCACACCTTCCACAGCACTGGAGAGAAAAGCAAATGCCTTAAGCCAGGCTTGCTTGTCTCCATCCCCATACCCCACACCACAGCCACCTTCTGCTTTACTCCATGTCCTAGACTCTGATGGCCTTCTGTTTCAGATGACCATTTGTATTTCAGCTAACACCCTGGCTTTTCAGTGTACACCAAAACCCAAATGCGACAATATGTCTACTTGACAGGAGGATGTATTGCTGGAGGCACACACTTCAAGTCTTTCAGGAGTGTACTCTTACTGGTTTCAATATGAGCTAGTACTACCAAAACCAGACTGTGCTTAACAAATAAAATAGAATTACCTATTTTTTTTGCCTTTATCTATTTAATAGTATGCTACTGGCTTGCTTGGCAGATTCTTGGCAGTGGATTTTGTAAGCTGTCTTCAAAAGAAAAACAACTTTGCAATAGAATATAGCATCAGTTCAAAATTAAAAAACTACTTCCAAGGAAATGTATGTTGAATAAAATGGAAATACAAGAAGGCATCCACTATCCGCCTCCCTCCAGCTCATCTATATAAAATGACTATTAGTTGGTAATTTTAGCCTCTGACACAGCTTCCTCACTCATTTCTAGGATGTTTTTCTCTTACAAAATACTGTTTGTGTCCCACATGAGCCTTTTTTTGCTTTGCTCTCCATTCAAACTCCATACTATAGGAGAGCTGCTGAACCTAATGCCTAAGTTTTCAGTCATTCTACCATAGAAAACATTGACAAGTCTACCTAAATAAAAAAAAAGTTGTCATAAATTGCTGGTAATTGTTAAAAACAGATTTGCTTCTTCCTCTGCTTTCAAACTGGGCCCTTTTGTACTCACTTGTGTCCTGCAGGCACAAGATGTAATAATTAGAGCTTCAGAGAACTGCAGGAGATATCTGGCCTAAGGTGCAGAAAGCCATGAAACCTCAGACTGGATAAACCAGTATGGAGCACAACAGAGTGATGTGTTTTGAACAACAACATGGTCACTTGTTAGCATTCAACTCTCAGTTTCTAAGTTATTTTTTGCTTTCTTTTGCAAAACATTCACAGTTCAACTTAGAGAACTTACTTCGGTCCTAAAAAAGCCCAAACCCCAGAAAAGATCTTTTTCAAACCAAATGATGCATGGTGAATCTCAGAGGCACTTACATTAAATTCAGTCTGCCTTACTTTACCCATTGGCTGTACATTCCCACTGATGGGCTTCTCTGCTAAGGTTGCAGCTGCTGTCAGCAGAACCAAACAAACTGCAGAAGCAGTTAGCAGATATGGTACCTTGCCTTCTAATGGCAGGAACAATATTCCTGCTCCAACCTCATTCTCTACAGCAGTGTTCTTACTTCAGAAACTACTACATTGTTTCAGTATTCAAAAATTCTTGTGATGGCAAATCAAGGACAAACTGGTTGACTTCAAATTGGTTGACTTCTAGCAATTCAATTATCTTCTGTAAGTGAAGAATGGAAGGTGGTCCTTTGAGGTCAAGAAGTCATCACAGGTAGGGAGAAAGGACAAACAGAAATGGATAGAAATGGATGTCCCTGGGATTGCGCTGACTAGATTGATTAGACAGACATTTCAAAATTGCCCTGGAAGAGGTGGGTCATGCTAGGAAAAGGGAGGAATAGTTCAGTTAGAGTTTTGTCAGCATGATGTGGAAGATCAGGTGAGAGAGAAGAGAATAACAGCAGGAAGATTATGAGGTTAAAAAACTGCATGCCAATTTTTTCCCAAAAGAATGACTGGGCAGGTGTACTCTAGAAATGCTAGAAATCACAGAGCTGCAGTTAGGGAACAGGTATGAAAAAGATTATTGAGACCAGGCAACATAAAGAACTGATGGTAAGATGAATAGCAGCAATTGATCCAGTTGTAATATGGTCAGGTAGCAGTAGGTGCATTTATCCTTTGAACAGTACTAGAAGAGTAGGCAGACTGAGGCATTTGTCTTGGCAGGAAGCCCAGGTTACGAAGAGTGAAGGGCCAGGAAAAGGTCCGAGTAGAGATGGAATATCGAAGGAGAAAGCTGTCCTCTGAAGATGCTCTGGTTTTTTAATTACTTAGATCAAGAAATGGAGGCAAAATCTTTTGCTTACTTGATCCAAGCAGAAAAGTGGGAATATTTAAAAGGACATGAGGGGGTAAGACTCCGTAGCGTGAGAGCGACAGTTGTATGAGGTGAGGGAAAGGGGGAGGAAAGAGCAGAAAGCGAAGAAGAGGATTGAAACTGCGGTAAGTTTTCAGTGCATTAGGCAAAGAGCTTTCTTATTTTGCAACAGTGCACTTAACAGCTTAGACTGGCAAGGAAACATGATCAATTTACTATATTTATCCTTTCTGCTGTGTCATTCTTCTAATTTTATAATTATTTAATATTTCTGAAGCCAGGAATATTTTTAAGAACATTCATTTATCAAAGATTCAACATAAAAGGGCTTTTTTAGGCTTTGCAGATGTTATGGTGCAGGAGCAGAGAAGAATGCACTGTATTTACAATTCTATTTCTGTAACAGATAATCAATAAATTGTGCTCTGCTATGTCAGGAAAAAAAAAAAGAATATGAGTGCCCAACTGTGATGATAAGCCCTTTGTGTCTTGAGTGCAATCATTTTGTAAGGATTAGGGGCTGTCCTTTATCAGCCAGTTCACTTCTGAAAGTCCATGATAGATTGCTGCTTGCCTGTCTGCTCCAAACAGCAGCAAACTCAACTTTATCAGCAAGGAAACTCCCAAACACAGCTGTCAGAAAGTAATGCAGAAATATTGCTTTCTCAGGGCAGACTCTCACAGGCAAATCTTACCTTTTTCTCTGGAGCAATAAAAACTGCAGTAGAAAGAGGACTTTGGAAGTAAGGTATTTACAAACAGCCATTTCTTTCTTTCTTTGCCAGGGAAGGGGAGGGTTGGGCTTTTGGGGCAGTTATTTCCTTTGTGCTCAGGCTGAAGTGAAATGGTCCTTCAGTGGCTATTCTAATGCGTTCATTTATCTAGTGCTGGAAGAGTTGCGGGTAAATGGGGCTAAGGTCTAACACATACAGAAATGTCTGCTAGCAAGAGATGTTTTAGCAGGTTAATGGGGAACTCGGTAACAGCCTAGCAAGGTCATTGCAAAATCACATTTATTTTTGCTGAAATCACTTTAGCGTTTTAGAACCACAAGAAGATACTCTGCCACTTTACGGGGCGATTTGGTTGAATTGAAAATGGTGTAGATAACGTGCTATTTTTGAGTATTTTTAGCAGAGGTAGGAAAAAGCTGATGTAAAAATGGACATCTCCACTCACTCCTACAGTCGGTGAGCCAGACGAGGCAGAGGGCCTGAATTTTATCAGCTCAGATTTGCTGCACCCAGTTTTTTTTCTGGAGAGATTGCAAGGGTGACGCTTCCCTCACTGACCACCGAGGCTTTTCGTATGACATGGCATGGTACAGAGAATTATCAAGAAACTGATCCAAGATCCAAAAGTTATACTCTGTCCAAATGGCTTGGGAAAAGTGAGTAAAATTCGGTGGATGCTTGGAGCCACATCAACACTAGGCAGGCCTGCACACTCAGAGGCAAGGGGAGAGTTTGGCTTTTCTTCAGCCCCTGAGTCCAGTTTTGGGCAGGAATTAAAATCTTCAGTTGTGGTTAAACATTTAAAAACTCTATGTGTCTGGAAAGTGCTATGCACAGTTATGCTGCCCTGCAATGTAACTGCAATTTGTCATCAGAAAGCTCTTTGTGCTTTTGTGACAACTGTTTTGTTTTTGTTTTTCTTTTGAAATTTTTTTTTCCGAGCATATTTGTTTACTGATTCACAATGTACTGCAAATTGGCAAGAGAACCGAGTTTTACAGGCTTGCTTTGTAATCTCAACAATTTTTTGCAAGGGAGCAGTTGTAATGTAGAGATGTCTGGGAGAGATACCTGAGTGAAAGCAATCAGTTTGGCTCTGCCACTGTACTGCTATACGTGGTTGAAATCATTCTGCTGAAAATCAAGGTAAACTTTTCTGCATCAATTCTATGCTGTTGCAGCCATCCTGAGACTAATACCCCAGCTGCAACACTGTCCACTGTTTAGGCAGATTTTCTGGGGAAAAAGACAAGTGTATTGACCCTCAAAATATGTGGCACTTCTCTTTCAGTTCTCTCACTGGTCCTGAAAAATCCTCTCTGAGAAATAAGAGCTACAACATTTATAAGACTCAACTTTTCAGCTGGGTGATCTAACAATTCATCTAGGAAGCAGGCTTATGTGGTTATGTGGTCAGAGGAACTAAGGCCCTTAAAAATTAGTTGCGGCATCATTGTATGTATGTATGTATGTATGTATGGCCGAACTTTGCGAACAAAGATTTGGGCAGGGCTCTCCCCACGTGGGTGTGCCCTTCCAGCCTGTGCAGTGGATTTTTTAGGTGAGGCACAGCATGCGCAGAACTGGCCCCACCATTTAAGTCCTAAGGTCCATCTGCCACGGCCGAGCAAGCTTGGACAGTGACAGCGAAGTCCTCAGGACTGTCTACAACAGCACCCGGTACTAACCAGGGCTGACCCTGCTTAGCATCTGAGATCTGATGGAATTGAATGTCAGGGAGGCATTTAACTGCCGGTGGATGGTCCCTACTGAGACTTGAACTCACGACCTTGGGATTCAGAGTCCAGAGTGCTCTCCATTACACCATGGGACCGCCCCTGTGGCATCATTATTTACCTTAGAAAAACAGTATTAACTTTTACTCACCACTTCTCCTCCTCTACTTGAACTCCTATGGATTGGAACTTACTGGTGGCTTTATTTTCACCTGATATGGTGGATTCTTCAGCACCATCAACCTTAAAAAAAAACCAAAACACAACAGCCAATTAGAATGTATATTTTAGCAGAGATATCATCCAGCTACTTCCAGTTTCTATGGACCCTAACTACTAAGTGTCTCCAAACAGAGCTTGTACCATGAGTTCCTTAAACTAGTCAGATAGTTTGTCTGTGATGTGTTCATATCTGATGTTACTAGTCAATATTCATCATTCTTGTTAATCATTTCTGGTAAGACAACATTCAGCCTGCAATATGCAGATGATGCTTATCCCATATTTAATGGAGGCTGGATGCTCACATTTGTCAGAGCTCACATTTCTCTAAGCAGCTGCTATTGTGCTCCACCATTTGTTTGATTTTACCTTCTAGTTTCCATGTGCAGGTATATATGAACTCATGTCAAAGTTATGTGTTTATTTTGTTTAAATGTTAGTGCCTTGAATCAGAGCACTGTACAGATAAGATTCAAAGGGAGCAGATATGAGTCTTAGATGCATTTTGCAGTGGTTGTCATCATGCAAACAGGTGGTTCCCAGGAGCACAGGCAGGTACTTTATACCACATCTCCATCTCCATGAGGAGATTTATACCAGTGGTATAAAGTTGAAATTTACCCACAGATGTGTCTTTGAGCAAAATCACAAACTTTTGGGTCCAGTCAGTGTAGCTGTTAATTCCCAGTGCTATATACAACACTGTTAGTCATACAAGAAAAACAATTCCAGTAGACAGAATTTTTGAGCCACAGCAGGGTCACAAAGTGACCTGTAGATCCACATTGACCATGGGTGTACAAAATCTGCAGCTGTAGTTAGTGACTGTTCCACCACTTAGTAAGCTTCCTGTTGAGAGCCACTTGAATAGCCTATGCAGGAAAAGTGCTCAGTGAGGGACAGGAGTTACAGAAGCTGTTCTGTGAAGTGAGGTACTTCCCTGCCATGAGGCTTCTGGAGAGATAACTACACCTTAAATCCCATAACTGACAGTGAAGCAACTTTTTGATGGAAGGGTTTTTCTTTCTTAACTGTGCTTGTTTGCTAAACAGATTTACAGCAAAGGCTTGTGGTGTCCTAAGAGTGACTGAGGGGTGCAGAGGACACACATGAAGGTTCATCATAAATGGACATTAGAGGAGGAAGCAAAGTAAGAACATGTCTCTGGCTAATGCAGCTTGCCCTGCTCTACAGAGATAGGTTCAAGTATAATTAAAGTTTATACTTGATCTGAGTTCAGACCTGAACTAGACTCCGTTTACAGTCAGTGGAGAGAAACTGACTCTATACTGCCAGTCAGAGGACTGACAGTGTACCTACCTACTTTAGGGCAGTTGTTTGTAAGAGAAGTTATTTCTGGCATGAATAGCTATCTTATGGTATTTCTACTCCCACACTACGGCTTCATCTGTACCAGCATGACTGCTTGTGCAACGATGCTGCAAAATGGATCAGACAGCAGACTAGTGAAGTAGTTTTCTCTTATTTGTGTAGCCTGTCTGACTAAAAATTTCACTGATGGTCACAACAGTGAGGGTGGCACCGTACACAGGCAGGAATCCTATAAGGCTGTATCACTGCGGAAGGTTTTGCTTCATGTAACCCCAGCTTTAGGCATCTCCATTGCTTTGTACACAAAACCTACCTGTCAGCCCTTCACATACCATCCCCAGGCAGCTTGCATGATTATTTCATATGATTATATTGGTCTTCAAAGTTTAAGGGAGTGATTTTTTTAAGGCTTGAACAGTGTTTTGAGCTCTATTTTCTTCAGATCTTAGGAAACTGAGGCCACTATACCTTTCAGAAACAGCATTTGTTACTTGCAACACTACCTTAAGAAGAGATAGCAGGGAGATGGTCTCTCAAAAACCATGATTCACATCCCTGTTCCTTTTGGCTTCTGCAAACATGGAAATTATTTCCTTGTACCCATTTTTCAGGATGTTTGCCTGCTAAGAAGTTTTTGTTTCTTCACCTCATGAAATAATGGATTACAATAATAAAATGGCACCTTAGTCTTGGCTGGAAATGGGAGTAAGTAATAGAAAACCTTTCCTCTATCCCTGTCCCACTGGACCTTGCTCCTGTTTTAACACTGAGCATCAGCCCTTCTTTCAGAAGATACACAAAACAAACAGCTGTGAAGCAGAAAAGGTCTACAACAAAGGCAGTGAACTGAACCCACAGGCAATAGTAATTATTACCCTTCCAAGAAGTAAAAGTCATAGCATCTCCAGGAGCTGCCCCTGAGATGCTCAACAGAGTGCCTCTCATCTATCTCATCAGGCTGATACAGAGATTTCACGGTAAATTCTTACGTTTTGCTAATCAGATAAACCTGTCCAGGCACATAGTGCTGTGCTCAAAACCACCTTCTGCAAGAAAGAAACCCCATCATATCTTTTTGTGAAGGTTGATAAGCTGTGGGTTGCTATTTTATTTGCTTGGAATTCATCTCTCATCAAAACCTGTGTTGATTCTCAGTTCATTTTAAGTTCAAGTACTTTGTTGCAAAAGCTAATCCTGCAAGCAGATAGCCAGGAGTCCTATGCACATTTTTTTTTGCAGTGGTTGGAGGGGAGGGGGAATGTATGGGAAAGATTAATTAACAATGCAGATTACATTGGTCTAGTTTGTTTGCTCTTCTCCTTTTGGTAGACATGAGTGAACTTTGGTAGGGTTAGTTTCCTTGTTTCACTGCACTAGAGGTAACAAAATGTAATTTTCTTTAGCAAAGGAAATTAGAAGGAACTTATCTTCTGCTCTTGAGACTGAGATAGGGACAATGCTGCCTCATTCAAGTGGCTACCAGTCATTATGAAATGCATGAATAAGCAGTGACAATTAATTCAGTGAGGCTGGACGAAAATATTTTTTGGGTGATAGTGTAATGTAAATCATTGTTTTACACATTCCCTTTCAATGATTTAATTCATGCCTTTCTGCCCCCCTGCTGTGTTATGATTCATAGATTAGTGCTCATGTGTATAATTTAACAGAGCTGAATAACAAGCAGCAAGGAGACTTAAACAAATCCTTGCATCTGATGTTTTTATGATAAATTAGGAAAACATCATTAGTACGATGCAGAATGATTATGCTGGTGCAGTTTCTACATAGGTACCTGTCAGAACAAGAACAAAAATACACAAGACATTGTATAATGAGCAGTAAAACAGATGTAGAAATCCAAAACAATGGCAGACATATTATCCATGTCATGTACTGTACCTGTATTCCAATAGACAAGCATCTGTTTTTCTTGAAGTGGTCCTTCTTCCTGTCTTCTACTGCAACAGTGGCAATGGTTGTGGTGGTGGTGACAGTGGCAGTGTTGTTCCCTACATGTTGACTTGCAGGGCCATGGATCTGCGCATTGGCAGCTTCAATAGCAGCTGTCAGTGCTTTCATACTGTCCAAGCTTTCTGTGGAGTTGCTAAGTCCAGACTGACTGATGATATCTCCCCTTTGTCCATGCCCATCCATATATGCATCTTGGGCAGATTCTGTGCTGCTCTGGGCTGTGATGGAAATAAATGGTTTGGTGGTAGTTCTTGGTGGGACTGGAGGCGGTGTCTTCTTATAGGTGGTAATGCAGGATGACACTAGAAAAAAACATATGAGAGTTTTTTGATTTACTGATGCTGCAGGAAAAACAGATGCAAATATGGTATCAATGCATCAGTAAGCATGGACAGAGCAGAGGTGAGGAGGAGGTTAAGAGCCAAAGAGCCCCCAAAAGCTCTAATCTAAGCGCCATGGAAATGCCTTGCTTGTCAGTGTCTTCAATTCCTCCTAACTGACTGGCAGAATTGCCAGCAGAGAAAATAGAGAAAGAAAGTACCTATTTGCCAAGTTCCTCCTTATTCTTTTTCGGATTGTTTTCCTCAGTATGTTTTCTCCTAACTGTTCTATGTCCCATGGGAACAAGTCTTTCCACCAAAATGCTTGTTCTGCTCATGGCTCCCAAGCAAGGCTCCTAAGGATGATAAGTCTCCAAACACTTATCCTAGCTCAACTGTACTTCCAGAAGCTTTATTGCAATTATTTTCTGCCTCTCTACTGTGTCCCACTATACTTACCAAGCTTACATAGAATTTTAAACTACATAATTTCTGATCGGAGAGAGATTCCCAAATCATCCTATATCAAACTTGTTAACACTCACCATACTTGGACTTGTGTATTTCTTTCTATAAAATGTCTCACTTGTTGCACAGACTTCTTGAATACTTTGAAATGCTTTGCAAGCTGCTGAGGACATATTTAAAAGAACGTTTTGCCATGCTTAATTTCTTATCATAAATATAACATCAGTTCTGGAAAAAGAAATCACTGGATTTAGAAGTTTAGCTTGAAGTTCTCAGGTTAAAAATTATTGTTCTGTGTACACAGAATTACATGCAGAGAGCACTACACAGAGGTAGAAACATCTTCCTTTAAGGATTAGTTGGCAGCTCTGCATTACTGAGATCCTGGAATGCTTTCAAGTGAGGAAAGAAAGCCCATTAAGAACAAAAAACCCAACCATGATATGCTCTATTTTTTAAGAAAATAAATGCAGGCATGAACCTGTGCAAAGTTCAGACACAAACATGTTAACATAAATTCTTATTAACAGTAATCATATGGCAAGGAATGATTCATCAGATCATTTTAATTGGCAGACGTCTGTGCCACCCACATAAAAGGTAACTCTACTACAGCTGTTCTGCTCTCTGTTTGCTCTGTATCTGCTTGTCGAGCCAGAAGCCATTATGGTATTAATTTGACTAGCTCAGATCCATATGTCTCATATCTCCCCATAGCTGTAGGAATAGTTATGGTGTAAAAGGTGTTTCCAGGGCATGAAATCACATGGGATTTTTTTAAAGGACTCTAGTCTAAGTTTCTGGTAACGTGTCTGAACCCATGTTAAACACGTTGAATGCTAATGGAAAAAGTGTTTCAGGTAGTGAGGGTTTTGAAACTATGATTCACTTCTGAAGAACTGAACAGAAACCACAGCATCTCTGAAAGAAGAGATGGCTAAAAATGGACTTGTCAAATTTTAACTCTGAGGAAGTGAATAGTTAATAGGGGTTAAAGGTGTTTTATAAGGTGCTTATGATAAGACCAGTATCTGGAACTAACAGAAAGCACCACAGTTTTACAAAGGGGATTATAAATGCTATGCCATTTGTCATTGGTTTTCATGCTGCCAAAAAGCATTTGTTGTGACTGCTCTTTCAGGTAAATCAGCTGCTGTTGCTGCGGCACAAGCATGTACTCCAGGACTCATGGAGAATTGTGGAGGCTACTGGCGTGATATCCCAGAAACACCTGAGGTGGTTCATGGTCTGGAAAATGTTCTCTGAAATTCAGCACTGAGAAATTCAAAGCACATGCACATGCATCTATCCAAGCAACGCTTTGGGAAGCTGGTGCCAAACTTGTCTAATAGAGGTCCGTGTACAATGCTGCTTTTCAATTTAGCAAAGCATAAATTGTACCATTTAAAATATACTAGGCAAGGTCACTGAGGAACTTCTGGGGATATGCCAGCACCTTCAGGACATCCCAGCAAGGTACACAAGTATAATTTTTCCTACATACCAGAGAGAGAAATGATTATGAAACACACTTGAAAAGAGCTCTTAGGTACAAAAGAGAGCATCAAAACCAAAAAGCAAGCCTTAACAAGACTTGTCCGCACATCACTGGGCATCTCCCACTAGAAAGGGAGCCAATAGCAACTGTCTATTGACAGCTACCATGCTCTCTGGTCACAGCAGTACAAATACAGAGTCACCTGATTAAGATGTCTTTCATTCTCTTGGTAAATGTACTCAATGAGGAGTCTAATCCACACTGCAATGAAAGATGTTTGCCCTCAGCTAATTAAAGCTGAAGTTATTCTTAAGAGGGGGAGAGAATTGACAAGTCACAGGGTGAAATTGTAAAGAAAAAGAGCAAAACGTTCTTTTAGCAAGTCAAAACAAATCCTCAGTTTCCTGGAGTCACGCAGCACACACTGTACAGCTCCAGAGAAGCAGAGTGTGCAAGTCATAAAAGAACCCCAGGCACTTCATTACTGGAAATGATGTAAGCTCCTGCTGCTCCTCTGCAGAAACGACAACAAAACAATGCCGGGGCCACCATCGCTGTCGGAGGCAGCTGCGCTCTGGATGTCAGAGCTGGCTCAGCTCTCCGAACAGCTGAAGCAGGACAACTAAATGGATTTGGTGCATCACTTTTTCTCTGTGTGCTTTCAAGTACCTGGAAACTTGTGACACTTGAAGGATCTGTGGCTGTGCAAGCGGCTATGGTCCTTTAAATGCTAAGACGTTGACAAATGAAATGAGTAGTCCCCAAGAAAACTGACAAAACCCTGGCATTCTCCTTGTCCAACCGAGAGAGCCTGAGCATTCAGTGGGTGCAGGAAGAGCACACATGTGACATTCTGCCCCTGCGGACAACAGGGGAAACTCATCTATCCAGCAGAGACAGACTGCCTGGTAGGAGGACTCCAAGGGAGAAGACTACAGGAACAGAGGACATGTGAAAAAGTAGGAGAAATCCTCACGTAGCACACAGAGGGAACTTTCAAGGGGTTTTGCAGATGAAAGTTTGTTTAATTCACATAAGGAAGTGAATTTAAAGGGCTGTATAAATTCCCTGATAAATATGTTCTTGGAGACAGATCAAGGAGTGAAGTTCTATATGGAAACTGATCTGATTGAAGAGTCAAGTCAAAGTAGTTTCGTGATGCATTAAAATTGTTTAGACATGGAGTTAATCAGAAATATATTTTTCTGCATAGCAAAAATGTATATGAACCCTTAGTTTGACACAACATAGACCAGATTTTCTCATTATTTTCCAGAGTGCACATGCTGCTGGAGCAGGTACACATTGCTCTCCTAGGGCATATACACGATTTAATACAGAAACTTGTTAAGTCATGCACAAGAATCCTCAGACTCCCAAATCACCTTGAACGTGGCCCACTGTTTCCAGCTGCATCAATTCAGCAAGTTATGCTTTCCTTTTCCTTTTGATCTTTATCCTATTTTTGTGGACTGCCTTTGGGTTACAGTTTAATCTCAAATACTTAGTGAAAAAAAAAGATTTTCTCCAGATTAAGAAAAAGAAAAAAAAAGAGAGCCATGGTGTTTCTCCTCCTAGACAGTATTTCCAAACAACTAGCTCATGGGACAGGAATTTGGAACAGGGAGTGTCAACCACTCAGTTCAGAAGGAAGTCTAATGATAAAAAAAATAATCCCAGATTGCATAATAATCAAGGCTTGAATTTGAATGTTTCATTGTAAGGGCATGTCAGTTGTTTGAACATGCTCACTAGGGGAGATGAGCTCTTGGGAACCAACATCAGCATGCAAACACAAATTTTTAACTCAGTGAATGGGTGCTCAGGAGAACCGCAAGGCAGATTAGTATTTGTGAAGTGATCAGATTCATGCAATACTTCGAACAGCTTAAGTGATGAGACACATAACCAGTATCTTTCTAATCTGGCAGTCTCATATAAACTTGGTTTAAAAATACAGGAATAAATGAAAGTGCAAATTTAAGTTAAGTAACAGAATAGTGTTTCTTTTGAGAAAAAGGACTAACTTTACTGTTTAAAAGGAGCAATAAAGGGCACAACTTTCTCAGCACAAGAAAGATATGGACCTGTTGAAGTGGGTCCAGAGGAGGGCCACGAAGATGATCTCTTCTATGAAGACAGGCTGAGAAGAGAAAGCTCTAGGAAGGCCTCATAGAGGCCTCCAGTATCTTAAGGGGCTTTAAAAAAAGTAGGGAGAAGTACTTTTTAAACAGGCATATAGTGACAGGACAAGGGGTAATGATTTTAAATGGAAAGAGAGCAGGTTTAGATTAGATGCTAAGAAGAAATTATTTACTCAGAGGGTGGTGAAGCACTGGAATAGATTGCTCAGAAAGGTTGTGGATGCCCCATCTGTGGAAGTGTAAAAGGCCAGGTTAGATGGGGTCCTTGTCTAGTGGGTGGCATCACTGCTGCCCATGGCAGGAAGATTAAAACTACATGATTTTAAGGTATTTTTCAACCCAAACCATTCTATGATTCTAACTTGTACACAAATAAGCATTAAGCTACAAAGTGGGAATTCTTCTACCCTGCACAAATGGACCTCAGTTTCTTGATTTACTATCTGTTAAATGGGTGTGTTAACACAGAGGTGTCCTTGAATCTCACACAATTGCCACCCAAAACATGAATGTAGGCATGTCCCAGCAGCCCTAAGCCTCAGAACTGCAGCTCCTGAGTCCAGAGGTGCAGTGCACTGTACAGAGATGAAGTGCTTGATCTGGCTTGTTAGACTCAAACAGAGATGTTATTCTCTTTACCATATACTTATTTCCTTATTTTGTTGAGGTTTGGGGAGTCTGCTTGAAAGTAGGGTTTCAGATCCTGTATTGTTATTTTTACACGCAAAAAATTGGTACAAAAACAGAGCATGTATTACCTTACTAAAAAACTAAGCAGATGACTTTGGAGGATGTAGAGACTTTACTATTACAAAACTGAAATAAAGATTTTTACAAGAAGTTTAAAACTGCCCAAGGGAATAATACCACAGTGAGTTATGGATGTCATTATCCCTAATGAGAACTACTGAAATCTATGTACCACACCATCAGGAGTTCTGCCAAGGCCATGCTTTCTCCATACCTCCCTCACGGCCAAGCCAGACACCTTATTTGACAAAAGTCTAAGCTTCACTAGGTTAGGAAATCAGCAAATCATATAACTAAAATCCTGCAGAAATTTATACAAAGTATTTAAACTATTTTTACTGCATACAATAGCTCCACAGATTTAATATCCCATGAACTCTGAGGTTTAGAGACACTTTTGGTGATCTTTCCATAAGTCTGCACAGTTTTGCTTGCAAGTAGGATGCCTCCAGCTTCTCTCAGCTGGATACAGTGAAGGATTTCCTGAAGGTGAGACTAAATATGGCTCATTCTGCATCTCAAATGAATTGAGTTGGAAAATCTGCATGACCACAGTCAGTGGATGACAGGTGAATATTTCTCCAGCCAATTTTTTTTCTCCTTTTAATTTCTTCTGCTGGAAGCTGCTGATGCCAGTCAGAAGTTTAATTGCTATCCCAGGGAAGCTGAATTAGTGTGCAGAGAACAGGTAAGACAGCCAAAGGTGTCTGCTAAATGCAGTTTATCACTAAGATATCATCACAAATTATGGATGCACGGATAAAATTGAGGGCATGTAGGCTTCCCATGAGCCCCACTTTACTCCTTGTAGCCATAGCTGAACTTCTCTCTATATAAAAATAATCAGTATGTTAATAGCACACAACATAAGCAACTCAGCTCTTTTGGACCAAAGGGAAGAGCCGATAAACAACAGAAGCTCTGGGGAAAAGATTTCAAAAATACTGGAAGTTTTTATCCAAAGTGGATCACTGATGGCTTATTACACTTTAATCCCCAAACCTGTGACCTGTACTAGAGTCAAGCACCTGGCACTTGGCTCTATCTTTTCTGAAGACAGAGGGAAAAATAGATAAGAACATGACCATGTGAAAACCCTAGATTTCATTTCAGTTAATGCATATGAACCACCTTGCCTTTTTACCCAGAGTGAGTAATCAGAGGGGACAGCAGTAGCACTTGCTCTGCCATTCCCTCATCAGCAGCTGTCTCGATCTGATCCATGTGCTGTACCTGTAGAGACGGTGCTTCACAGATGGGTCCTATCTTGGCCCTTGGCGCATGGGATGTGATGAAGCTCACATATATAGCTGCTCAAACTGAAATTCAGTCAGGTTGAGAAAGAAGCCAGAAGTGAAACTCTTTTGGCCTTGCCCCTAAACTTTGGCTACCAACAAAGCATCTGGAAAAACACTGCCAAGACCTGCACGGATGAGGGTGTGAGTGTCTTCTGGATAGATGTCCTCCTAGACATCTGATGATTCAAACTACTTTAAAACACGCACGGTAGAAAGTCTCTGATCCAGAATGTCAACCTCTACATGGCAATGAAATATGTTGAAGAAGGTGAGGGGGAAAACCCCCCCAAGTGCAGAATGGTCTTTTTTAGTTAGCATGGGAATTATTTGCCATCTTTTTTGACCTGTACAGCATTTTTTTCAGAGAAAATCAGGGAAATACTGCTTTATCTATTGCTTAAACTAAGTCTAGCAAACAACTTGAATGCTTTCTGCACTTTACCAAAATGTTCTTATTTCCCCCTGTCTTGAAGCAATAACGGAAAACAGGAAACATTATAATTCTAGACTTGAAAAGGGTTGTTAAAAGTATGTAATGTTTCAGAATTTATGTGTCATAAAACCATCATGGTAAGAAATTAATAAGCTTTCTGAATATCAGTGCTTTAATTTTATAAAACGCATTTATGAAAAACAGAAGAAATCCTGTGAAAAACAGTAGTTTGTCCCACTTAGACCAAGACTCTGTAGCAGTAAATAAATGTAATAATATGCAGGTAAATGAAATCAGATTCTTTTCCCATATAATTTCCAGGAAGCAACTTCACTGGCACTTTGATATAATACTTTGTTATGTGGTACTACAGCACTCTCAAATTGCAGAATTTGCATTTTTTCCCTATGTTAATAGCATTAATACAACAAAGTGGGCATTTTTTTGTTTAAATGTGGAGTTCATAAATGCAGATATATATATGTAAACAGCTCTTTAAGTAAAAACACAGTGCAAGAACCAAAACCTGGATTTTTAGAAACACAGGGGTTTGATGTCTCTGCAAGTCTCTAGCCACCTAAGCCGAAAGATGTATTTAAAATTTTCAAATACAAGCATACTCTGAAAAACTAATAATATTTTTTTCCTACTGTGCTGTTTTAAAAGTAAACTGGCAGGAGAAATGAACCCAGCTCAAGACAGATTACAAGTCAGAGTTACAATTTACTAAGAATTACAATAAATACAATGATACAGAGAAAAGATGGTTTATCCCCCAACATCAGAGACGTAACCCAGCACCCTGGGGCATGAACAGAATGGGGTTCATTGGCCCTTGTACTAAGTGTCATGTGGTCCCCCTGAGTCCAAAGTAAAAGGAAAGGAAAGGAAAACCTGTTGGTGAAGATGACAGTCACAGTCTGGTCAAAAACGGCAGTCACAGTCCTGTTGTGGTTCTGGTTCCCCTCTAGATCTGAAAGTGGTACCAGAAGTCCCCAAACTCCACGATTATATACCCTCTGGGTTCAGGTGGGAATGCCCAGTACCTTCCCCAGGGCAGGGAGTTTCACAATGGGTGATTTAACTCTGTGAGTCATGGGATAGTTTTGGAATCCTTGATGGCCCAGTAGCAGACATGACCCCTCAGGCTGTGTGTGAAGGTGCTAATGTCTCCCTAGAGGGGAGAGAAGACAGGAACACCCTCCTGTTTCACAGCATTCTTTAACACCTAGCTTGTAGCCTGGGCAGCTGCTGTAAATGGTCCATTATTAAAAGTTCACGAGAAATTATATAGAGGGTGTAGAATATACAGTTTTGGTTATACCCACACAGTGATAAACTAGTCCTGACTAGTGTTACTGGGACACCTGCAGAGAAATGGTTCAATGCAAAGACTTTGTCTACAAGTGCACATTACAATTTCCTGGGGCTAACCTTGAAAACCTGTCTCTTATTTACATTTCTAAATTGGATCTGGATTCTTGAATACCTCATCCAAATTGTGAATACACAACCTAATTTACAGACTATATCAGTAGCTCTTTCAATATGCCAAAAGTGAGTGTTCCACAGTGGAGCCCACACTTGCCAATTTGTCTGGGCATATCACATGAAATTACCATGTAATATTTGTATCTACTGGCGCTGGACACACTAAGACACTCTTGTATATATGGTTTCCCCTCAGTTACAGATGGAATAGTTAATATCTGAACAGCCAATACATAGGAGACTTAAGCCCTATCAAATCTGGAGATACGTCAGGGCAGATGTATGGTCAGAAGTAAGCCCACATGTAAGTAAAGAACTCCTCAAGCAAGTACTGTGTGTCATGCCCTCCTTCTCAGTTTGTTAAGAAGTGTGGCATTTTGTCTTTCCTGAGCCTCTGCTGCCAATGTCTCATCCTTCCATGGTGACAGTGGACTAAACTGATGATAAAGCAAGTTTAGCAGTTGGTAGTTTTAGGAGGAGCCTGTCACAAATTTGGTTGAAAAATTGCAGGTTGAAATTGTATAGCTATTGTCACAGAGGAGGTTGGACTAGAGGATGATCAGGATTCTTCTCTTCTGAATCCATCAATCCCAGAAACTAACAAGTGAAACATGAGGAGACTTAAGCGAACCAGTTATCGCTGAGTAATGTGACCACGTAGCATTTAAATTAGCTAGGTATTAATGTTGCATCACTCTTTTCAACATTATGGCAAGGAGGTTTTTTTAAGCTCTTCACTGCAGCTAACTTTCAAAAGGCAACACTTGGCTGGGTTATTAGTATTTTAAAATGTGATTTCTATGTAAGAAAAAAAATACTCTAAAAGTTGTCCCCTCTTCCTCAGTCTGGAAATGAACCTTCTTTGTTTGGTGCTGATGTTAGCAAAACCCCAAGTTTCTACTGGTTTTTATTCCCAGTGGTTTTGTGAATATTTAATCAACTTAAGGTAGGGTAAGCAGAATTCTGTATTATTGCACACATTGGCATCAAACTGGTCTCACAGAATTTGATTAGTGATGCATCTAAATTGGCTTAGAAATTAATTAGTTTAAATTGCTGCAAACCCATGCATGATGTGGACACATTTAGAAGTGGATATGTCTTTTTTTAAACTTAAATGAAAATGAAGAGGAAATAAGAGTGATTCCTTAAAATAATTTACCAAATTGAAATTAACTGCATCAATTTGATGATTTTAAAGTGATTTCCTTCTATGCCATGGAGTGCAAACAAGCTGTACATTGTTAATAATTATATTCTTTTGAATCCACTGAAAACTGTTTGGGTTGAACCCAGCAACATTTGTGAAATTTAATTTTCTGGGTCAAAATCAGCTTTCATGATTGTGGTATTTGAGTTTGCTTGTGCCTGCATGTTTTGCTTACTTTTATATCTGTGATTTTCTAAAAGCTACAGTAAAACAGAGAACACAGGGAACAAGCATTGTTCTAATGCATTGTTACTAATGGATTTTCAAAGCTGACCCATACTGGGAAGTTCTGCACTATGAGACAAGTATATATACATATATGTATTTATATAGGACAGGTATGTTCCTCCAGTCATTATGGGACTGGTATACACAGTAAATATGGAAATATAGGTACACAAGCTTTGCATGTTATTCAACCCTAAAGCTGTTCAGAAGCTTTTAAGCAATCAAGAAAGTAATTGCTCCGACATACACTATTCAAATGTGTTTAATACAGCCTATATGAGGTAGAATTTACTATTTTTGGTACAGCAGCCACCTAGTTCCCTAATCAAACTACCTTATGATGCTGATGTGAGGTTGTGGTTCCTTTCAACAGAAAGCACTTTGTCACTTTGATCTAGCAACCAACTCAAATCCCTCAAAACTCTTAAAAAGAAAGTGTACACTTCAGGGTTTTTACTCAGTACCTGATGCATTAAGGCTTTACTGCTTTCACATTGTCTCAAAAGTCAGCCTTTCAGTTTTGAGAATCTTATTTTATGCTACTTGATCTCTAAGATTGCATTAGTTTGGATAGAAGTTAAAAGTTATTCAAATGACAGTGATGATGAAGAGCTGCTCTGTTTTAATCAGATATATGTTGAGAAGAAACTATACAAATGCCAAAGACAAGAAAATAAAAGCCAATATCAACTAAAAAAAGAATTTAATTGATAAAACCAACATGAACAACTTTTTAGGTGCTGTGAACTGCCATGAAGCACCACAAAGAATTGATTCATACTACTTTACCATCAGTTTCACTGTACCTCACTATAACTCAAAAGACCCACACAGGCATAAGAACATACTATGTTATTATCATAGATAATTACTAATAAACACAAATGTACGAAACCAGCATCAGGAAGAAAAATATGTGTGTATGAAGCAGGAACATCTGTTCAGACTGGGAAGTACTGACTTGTTTTTAGGCAGCCAGTACTGCTGTTTTCAGCACACACAGCGCTTTTAGGGTGTTCCAATCCAACCAGGAATTCAAAATACAAGCAAGTTATGCTTGTGTATTTCTGAAAAAAACTCAAACCCAAATCAAAAGCAAGAGCTGCTTGCAGCAGGAAGAAGGAAGGGAAGAAGGAAAATTACTGCTAGTCTGTGCTCTGGGTTGAACAGTGACTTGTCATCTGAGAAAATTATGGCCCAGCTCAAAAGTTCTGCCTCCACTCATAAGGTTATCAGATGACCTGTGAAAAGTCACCTGTCAGAGCAGATCCTCTTGTGCTGCAAGGGAAAATCCAATCCCTTCTCAAATGAGGAGGAAATGTAGACAAAGGGGTTACACAAGAAATTATACTTATCTTTGGCCTAATTTCAGGTAAAATAGCAAAACTGACTCAAGCTTGAGGATGTTAACATTTTTCTTGAATTAACTTGAAAAAAATTAATCGTTTGGAGACAAATGCATATGAAACATGTTTGAAATACATATTCTGTGTTGAGAGGAATTAAAATCTACACCAAAACCTGATTTCTATCTTCTCATTTTACATTCAAATGCACAAGTTATGTCCTTGCTCAGTGACAGGTTTGAGGTTACTGTGAGTGACCTCATCCTTTTAGCTATTCGCTTGTTTTTATGACAAGAATCCTGTTTAATAA
This sequence comes from Sakesphorus luctuosus, assembly GCA_013396695.1. Taxonomy (NCBI): domain Eukaryota; kingdom Metazoa; phylum Chordata; class Aves; order Passeriformes; family Thamnophilidae; genus Sakesphorus; species Sakesphorus luctuosus. Next base: position 339,684 of record VWZD01005947.1, read on the forward strand.
TGCAACAACTCAGCTGAAAATACTGTCTTGGTGTGAAAAATTCCTAATGATCAGCCCAAGTGCCCTGAGCACAAAAAATACTGACATCTCATTTACACTCACTATAGTGAACAGATAAGAGCATTACAGTAAATCTGAACATAAAAATGACTTATTGTTGGGAGTCCTAAACTAGCACCCAGAAGATATTTAGACAAAGATGGTAGCCCAAGCATGCAGGAAAGAAGACAGAGCAGTCTTGTGTGGCTTTTAAGCAAGGTTTGAGTGAAAGACATTGTAATTTCTTTCCACATATTTCTCCAGTTATTAAAGAAATGTCTCTAAAACAGGCCTTAAGGAAATTCAGACTCATAGTTTGTAGGAGATGTCAGACACAAACTCCCACAACTTCCATGGAGACAACAGCTTTTTTTCCCCTATTTTTTGTTTGGTTATTTTTAATGAAAAAGCATCATTCTAGTAGAGGTGGAAATGTTAAAACTTGCCAACACGATCCTGAAACCCTGATGTCTGAATTCATGTCACATCATTCCAGTGGCAAAAATCAGAGGTTTATTTTACATAATTTCCTCAAGGAAAATTCACAGTACAGAACCATGAGAATTAACTTTTCTCTCTGCGAATCACACGGTGATTTATTTTCCACTTACAATTCCTTCAGCCAGAGATTTTGGAATTATTGCTCATCAGCATCTCCCTTTTATCTAACTCTGAGACAGCAAAATAACATTAGCATTTCTCCCTTTTACAGAAATGTAAAAAAATGAATGATTCATTTTGTACTGACTTAGCTAAAAGATAAACCCAAACATGGTTAACCCAGTGCCTAAGCTAAAAGGTAGATAGATCCAGAACACCTTTTTGACACATGAAGAGAAAGCAAACGTGCCCAAAGAAATTTTGATACTTCAAATTATTTAGACCACTGGAATATCTAGACCACCTAAATGCTTTCTGAAGATCACAAGGCCAATACAAAATCTTTGCAATGCAAGCAAAGGGACTCCTACAAACCCATACAATTTCACATGCAAATAGCAAATCCTCCACACCTCTAAGGGCATGAGATGCAGGAAAGATTAAATTTTTAATGAAAGCTACGATTTTTGAGTTTTCTCCCTACCATTTTTTGCCCCAGTCTGAAACTTCCTCTTCCTAGTCATCCCTCTAGTAGGACCCCTTTATCACACACTTACATCACTCTTATCAACTTGGTGTTTCTTTTGGATTAAAAACCTGTTTCTGAGACTTTACTGGGTAACCCCAAATCTCTGAAGATGCTACCATGGGCTTACAGAATGTGGAAGAAAGGGGAATAATCAAGCCTGGATCCTCTTGCCCAAATCGGTCAGTTAAATAAATAAGTACACTAATACACATAGCTGTGAATGTTGGCTAAAACCAAGGATGCTCAGCAGAGCAACCCACAATCTGGTTCAGCTCAGGCTGTTCTTTTCATCTCTGCTTTGCTTGAAAACCTTTATATGACCTCAATTTCTGTTTGCACGGATGTTTAAAGAATGTCTGTCTTAATACCAGGCTGGTTAACATGTGGTTATTCATTATTTGTTATTCTCATCGAATTACAGAGTCTGAGCAGCATCACTGTCAAATGCCAATCACCCAGCACAAAAAGCAAATAATTAAAATGGACAGATGATGAATAATCCACAGGCCAAGATCTGATTTTCCTAAACTGCCTGTTAACAAATGCAAACAAATACATGTGTAATAATGAGGACTGTTCACAAACAACTTGGGAACTGGGATCAAAATTCACAATTCAAGATTAAATCAGTTCCAGTGAGCAAATCAGTCAGCTCTTGTAACCAACAATATTAACTTACTTCTTATCACAGGAGATCTAAGAGAATACACAGACTGTGCATAGCTGTAGGTCACAGCAGCATTATCCATGGCTGCACTGCACCCAGCTGGAAGGAGGGGTTGAGTCTAGTTGGATGCTTTCCAGAAAAGCTATTACTCTGTAGTAATTATGCATTTTGGAAGGGGTTTAAACTGAATCCCTGCACCCCTACTTTTATTTGAGATTAAGGGTATCCAGATGAAGAGCTATTCTGGAATAACCACAGTACTTCTGGAGAATTTCCAGAGTTAGGAAAATCTGTAAAATCTGCAGAGAGGAGTGCAGCACAGTGAGCCAGCAGTCTTCTCCTGCAACCTTTGTTTTCTTTGGAATCTGCCAGGGTGCTGGTAGGTCTGACTCCCTACAGCTTTTAAAGACTAAAAAGGGCAATATTCAAGGTACTGTGGCTGAATGTCTTGGATGAAGAAAACATTAACAAAGTGTGTGCATGAACTTGCCTCTAAGATTTCTCAGGGCATAGACTTCCCTATCTGCTCAATGACTAGGAAAAACATGAACAATTAGATTTTAATAATTTCAAAGGCATCTTATTACACACACAATGCCATTCTTTTGTGTATAAAACTGCTGTTTAATTCATGTACACCAGGAGTGAAATATACTCATAAAGTAAAAAGTTATTTTCATAGCAGTTTTCCTGATTTTAGTACTTAGGGCTGTGGCTGACTCTTATTTTTTTGTATTCCCACTGAGCTGACTTTTCTATACATGTGTTGAATGTGTTGTCCACTCCAGCAGATGTTTTTTTTCAGATTGGGAACCTGCTGACTTGACCTGTTTATCACAAGAAAAGTGTTATCTCAATAGGACAAGATTGTTTTGTGTTTCTCCTCCCTATTTTCTTCTTGTGAGCAATTTCTTTTTAACCCCCTAGACCCAAATTAAAAGTCATGCCTAGGACTTTTTTTACTTTTTCTTATTTTCCAATATTTTTACATAATTCAAAAAATATAGAAACATTTTTGTATATATAAAAGTTTAAAATGTGAAGTTGGAAAAGTATAGATGCTTATAGTGTGAAACCATTTTGTGTCTATTTTTAAGCACATCAAGTGGAATTTACACTCTTATAAGGGAAAATAGGTACCTATATTTATGAACAACCCTATAAAGATATAGGAAAAAGTGCAAAAACTGTGATGACAGAAATAATTTCAAATCTTGCCATGTTCACACAATAGAATGGATGTTAGCTCTGTTGAGCACAAAATCATAGAACCATTAGGGTTGGAGAAGATCTCCAAGATCATCAAGTCCAACCTTCAGCTAATATTACCCACTAAAACTGTATTACAAAGCACAACGTTTATTTGTTTTTTTGAACATTTCCAGGGATGGTGACTTCACCACTTGCCTAGGAAGCTTGTTCCATTGCTTAGCATGTTAAGAATCCTTTGGGATGGAAGGCACTACTCACTCTATTTTAAATTAGCTCCTCAGTCAAAGCGCTTTTGGTTTGAAAAGCGTCATAAGCTGCTCTGATGTTCCAGAGCTTTCTCTTCCTCATTTCTACTTTTACAAGTTAAAAGTAAGACATCCTAGATCATCATTCTATTAGCCTCACTAAGGAGAACTGAGCACAGGATACTTCCTGCTCCGCTAGAAATTACACATTGTCAAAAGAAAAATTGGGTTTAAAAGGCTATATTTCACATTCTTCAGACTGCTGCATGCCACTTGGTCAAGAACTGAGTTTCCCATGACCTTTCACAGCCTGCCATGTGTGAAATGCATCCTATGTGACAATTTTAACATCAGTTGCATCATTAGCACATGTTCCTGACTGCACAGTGTTTCTTGCACTTTGCCAGATGACGCAGAGACTAGATGAATAGTTACTGTGCATATGCAATTTTCTAATAAAAACAATATGGACATTAGTACTCCCAGAAAGGCATTTGGAAAGTCTTGCTTTACCCTGTATAATAGACATTAGGGAGACAGCTAGGCAAGGTGCTTGATGTGGGGTAAGAAAGAGGAGTCCACAAGTACAATAAATACCTGTGTGCATGTACTTGTCTGAACGCATAAATACAGCCACCCATGCATACACATACAAAGCTATGTTAATCTTGAACTCTGCCTCTGAGTTTTGCTTTTATTCTCATCTTACATGATGCAACAAATTTGAAGGCATCAATTTCTCCTGAGCCTCAATTTGTTATCTTTGGTTTTTTATGAGATGCTCCCTTTGGGTAGCATTCTCAGTTGCCTCAGCATATGACACTGGAAGGGATTATTTGGTCTATCCACAGCTTTTATGCAATACATGTTGAGTCCCAAACTGTCTTGTAACACTAACTATTCAGGCTCAACTCCTGAAACCTAATGAAAACACGCAGAACTCACAACAAAAAAGGGCAAAATTCTCAAAACTGAAATGCTATGGGAAGCAAGCATAAGAGTTTTTAGGGCTTGGCCAGTGTCCTGGGCTTTTCTAGATGAGGATGAAGCTGCCTAGGTGATTCTTTCCTACACACAAACTAGTTTATTTGACACCACATATTAGACTAAAGGGGTCAGTGATCCTAGCATGAACTGGTTTGGATCCAGATGCAACTTAGTTCCCTGCCAGTTCTTCATTTCACAGAATAGCATATGTAGATACACTCCTTTGGCTTTAAGGTAAGTGTCCATGCATATGCATCAATTTGTATAAAGGTGTTACTGGGACACGGAGGGAATTACAGTTAATAGCACCGGATGTCCTATAGCTTTTTTTCATAGACAAAAAAACTGCAGCTCAGTTGTTCACTATGGGCTAAAAAAAAATAAATTTGCTTATGAGCAAAATAATGCACATTATTTCACTGCTAGTTCTAACATCAGCCCTGTAATTACTGAATCCTCAACTGTCTTCCACATTCTCCTTGAGCTGTGAATTACAAGTTTTCAGCATATTGGTTACTAGTACTGTGGCATGGTTACATTACCATTTCCACAAGTTGACAAAGCAGAAGAATAGCTCATCTAGAGTATGAATAGACTCATTTTCTTGAAGAGAATTTTATTTACCTTTCAGACTAATCATCTGTGTCTAACATTGGGTAAAAAGAACAGAAATTATTTGCAGGCTACTTCTCTTAGAAAATAAAATGAACCCCCTAGTTTTTATATCCCAGCTTTGAAGGTATGCAGATATGAAGGTTTTGTCTGACTGCTCAGAAGAAAGCTTTTGTTCAAAGAATTCAGATACAGACCTGCTTCCTGTTGTAGACAGAATCTATTAGTCACTAAGGAGGCTAGAACATAATGAAAGTAGCCATTTTGTGTTCATTTTAGTGCATAGCCTTGGAGGGGAGAAACACACAAATCCATGTTATTTTTGATGTACTATTCAATAGAATATAAAGACTATAAATATTTTATTAGTATTTTATGGGTTAAAAAAGTAATTTGCAGAGAGTACATACTTCTCTTTGGAATGCACGAAAACATAACAGGTTTGAATTTGAAATAAAACCCATCATTTAAGGATATTTGTTATTTGCAGGCTATTTGTAATGTGAACATTTAACAGTGTCTGTTCAGAAATACTCAAATCACCAGTATGCCAGGAACACCTGTTCCAGTGCCACCAATCAGGTGTAACCCCAGCCTAATGGATAGCACCTGTCAGATTCTCAGCTCTCTTGTGCTGACAGAATTTGAGGCAAAGCAGGCAGGTGAGACCACTCTTACAGTCCATTCAAATAAATGGGTACTAGATCACCCTGAGTTTAGCTCAGTGGCTTGAAGCTAGGTGCTAGTAATGCCGAGTTCATGGGTTCAACCCCCTGTATGGGCCATTCACTTAGGAGTTGAACTTGATGATCCTTGTGGGTCCCTTCCAACTGAGATTATTTTGTGACTCTGAAACATGCAGCATTCTTGTTCTCTTGTGGAAGCTGATACACTGCACATGGCAATTCAGGGTCAAAAGCAGCCTCGGTGTCTCACCAGCTCTACTCGCCCAGGGTTGATGGCATCCTGGTTTTGCTAGAATGCATTCATATTCTTGCCCACATGTTGCCTTCCTAGCTGTTCACATCCTATGAAAGGTTTTCGGTGGGTACAAAGGCTGACCCATGCAGAATACCAGAGAAATCTGTGCAAACTCATAGGTCCTTCCATCAGCAAGTAGTCTTTGCAGGCCATTCCTTATGTTTGCAAATTAAATTCCTGCCACACATTTGTGGCCTCCTTTGCACTCTTCTTGCCTATGTTTTAACTCTCTGGTTTATGATTTTATTATTTTAATATGGTGTCCAAGCCATCTGCAAACCACCTACAGGGCCTGGCAGCTCATGCAGTTTGAGAAGCATTGGCTTATGGTATTTCTGTAGTGATTACATCAAAAGCTTGTTAAAAAGGCAAACCTAAACAACTTTAGCAATGTTCAAGGAGAACCACAGATTTCTTCTTGACATGCATAATTGTGTAGTTAAGGAACATTCCATGAAACACAAGGATATTTATTATTAAACAGATTACACTCTGTTACAGCTTAAGCTAGTTTGAAAAAAAAATAAAAAAGGATAGCATTATTTAATTAATGATGGTTTTCAAATTACATCCAGAGACATAATAGCTGCCTTTTCAGTCTTTGTTAGCCCACATGAAGCCATGTGAGCACTGCTTACAGAAATACTACTCCCTTCTCCCTTGCTCACATAGACACACACATCATTCTCTTGACTTTGTCCTGACTGTTCCTGAACAGTTTTCCATTCAAACAAGCATCCAGGCAAACAAAAACATGCTTCCTGTAGGAAAAAGAAGCCCTTTACCTCATGGTGTCCGTATCCCTCTGCAGGACAAACACTCACTGTCTTTTCTACTGTGGCCTCTCTCCAAGCTTTCCAACTCTTCCCCAACCCTGCCTCACATTGCAGCCTTGAAGGTGGTCTCCTGAGTCTCACTGCTTTCCCCCAAACAGGTGTGATTACAGCCAAATTCCTCCTTCCCTACAGACTCTGAGGACAGTGTGTTTTCGCCTAGCAGTTCAATGCATCATTCCACTGCCAGCCTCTTGTGCATGTGCTGTTTTACTTTCTATAACAACATAGTAAATGTCAGACTCCTTGTCCAGAAGGATAAAGTCCCTGTCTAAGTGCCTGCTCACTGCACAGCACATGCACAAAATACCTGAAGTTTTCCAACATGATTCTTATGCCCTGCTGTAGTACTGTCTGTCAGAAAATCCCAGTTACTACCTGACTCCTGTGTACTGAGCAGTTTCAGTCTGGGTAATTTCAGTTCCTTGCTGTAAAAGGAAATCCAAAACAAATATAGAGCACACTCACAATTCACTTAGCAAATATATCCAGAACACAAGAAGGGAGAGGTTTTGGGAGAACCTGTATAAATGGCTATAAATACCTGGAAACTGCAGGCACTCTGGCAAGTAACTTATCCCACTCTCCTTACAGGACCTATATTTGAAAGGGATGAACTGCCCTTTGGCAGTGTCTGGCTTCCTCCCTTTACTGAACATCAGGCCCAGATGACTAATTTTGGACGGCAAATGAGGCAAGAGGAACCCCAATGGCAAACAATTCCAGCATGTTGCTGCATAAAGTTGCCCTTGGTCCTATTTCTCCATTTTTGTTGAGCCCAGGGATGAAAATCTGGAGACAAAGTGATACTATTCTAGCTGCAGAGTTTATCTGTCTCAGATGCAGTGCTTTTCTATATGCAGAAGAGCTCCACTTTGCTGTTTGTGTAGTGCTGTGCAATGGAAATCAGCAGCTTGTAGACAGCTCTTTCAAAGATGAACGTGAACAAACACTTGTGTCTTTCCTCTCTGATTTCCTCTGAGTTAACAATAGATATTGACCTTATGGAGTCATTGTAGCATGTTGTGAATTATGTATGAAATGCAATGTCCTTGCCTGCTGTAGACATGTTTGACTGCTGTTTGCAGCACTCATCATCACAGGGCTTGCAGTGTTCTCAGAGACAGAGTTGGGGCAACCAAACTCCCCATAAATAAACTTGTCAATTTTCAATTCAAATAAAATCTGTTTTATTTCTTAAAATCTTCCCAGCAAGCAGCTTCTTGTAACTCCTGTCCCAACTCCTAATACAGTTTAAAACCTTTTCCTAGAATCATGGAAATGGTAAGGCTGGAGAAGACTTCTAAGATCATCAACTCCAACTGTTGACCCAGCACTGCCAAATCCACCACTCTATCATATATCCAAATGCCACATCCATGTGTCTTCTGAATGCTTTCAGTGATTCCACCGCTTCCTTGGGCAGCCTATTCCAACTCCTGACCACCCTTTCAGTGAAGAAGGTTTTCCTAATACCTAATATCAATCTCCCTTGGCACAACTTGAGGCCATTTCCTCTTGTTTTGTCACTTGTTACCAGGGAGATGAGACCAACTCCCACTTGGCTACACCCTCCTTTCAGGTAGTTGTAGAAGGCAATAAGGTCTGCCTTGAGCCTCTTTTTCTCCAGGCTAAACAACTCCAGCTCCCTCAGCTGCTCCTCATGAGTTGTGGTCTAAAAGTATGTTTTATTCACCCAAGGGTTAAGCATGGCCTTACGGGTAAAATGCAATGTTAAGTAAATGGAATGCCAGAGACCAAAATAGAATAGACTGGAGTAGAATGGAATGGAGAGGAACAGAGCAGAGTAGATGTCCTAGTTCAGCAGGTGGGACCAGTTTATCACTGTGTGGGTGTGACCAAATCTCTGTATTCTACACCCTCTATTCATTTCCTGTGAACTGTTAACAATGGACCATTTGTAGCAGCTGCCCAGGGCACACCCAACCCCTCAGGATGTGAGCTGGGTGTGAAAGACACCTGTGAGATAAGAGCTGTGATAACTCCCCTCCAGGAAGTCGTTAGCACCTTCACACCCAGCCTGAGAAGAGGTGTCTGCTAATGGGCCAGCAATGATTACAAAAATATCCCATGACTCACAAAGTTAGATCACCCATTGTGGAACTCCCTGCCTTGGGGGAGGTACTGGGTATTCCCACCCAGACCTGAGGGTACATAATATTGGGGTTTGAAGACCTCAGACCACTTGTCAGAACCTTGATAGGACTGCAACCATCATCTGCACCAACAAGGGTTTTTTTCCCTTCTTTTTACTTTGGGCTCAGGAGAACCATGTGGGGCTCAGCACAGGGGCTAATGAACACCATTGTGTTTGTGCCCCAGGGGGCTGGATTATACTTCTGGGTTTTGCAGGTTAAAACCAATTTCTCTTTGTATCATTGCATTTATTGTAATGTTTTTTTTATTAAATTGTAACTGATTTATAATCTCTTTTGTGTTGGGTTTGTTTCTCCTGCTGGTTTACCTTTAAACCAGCACAGTAGAGTAGAGTAGAATAGAATAGAAGTATTTTAGTTGGAAAAGTCCCACAACAATCATCTAGTCCAACTACCTGACCACTTCAGGGCTGACGAGAAGTTTAAGTAAATTATTAAGGGCATTGTCCAAACACCCTTTAAACACTGACAGGGATGGGTTGTCGACCACCTCCCTAGGCAGCCTGTTAAAAACCCCTCAAATAACACAACTAAGGGAGATTCAAAAGCATGGGCAGATGCCTCACTAGCAAGCCTAGCATCTCTAGAAATCAACAGTGTCTATAGCCTATCTTTTCTTTTTTCCATCCAGCAAAACTTGCTTCAGTAAAGATCTCTCAGATTGCATCAAATTAGCGATCTCAAATAATAGGTCCCATACAGAGAAAACCTATCTTTCATGTGTAGTCTGGCTTGTGCTGGTTCCCTGATCAACATGTTTCTTGTGCCCTCCAATATAATCTTCTGTGAGATTTATCCATGTGACTAGTCTTGGGAACTAAGGAAAATTAAAAAGAATCAGCTGGTGTCTCAGTGGGAAGACATTTTTAAAATTCAAATCAGAATATTTTGCCATAGCTGGTTTATTAAGAAGTTGGAACATAAGAACATTTTTGTGGCATTATTAATTTTTCTTTCCTTTTGTTGGATCCAGTTTTAAAGCTTCTAATCAGTGATATTTTTTCCATCATCCTACTTTTATTATCATCCTAGGAAAAAATGCCAAAGTAACAATGTAAAATAAATGGAAACATTTATTAACAATAAATAAAAGCTACAGAAGAGGAGTGAATTACTGAAGCTATCATGAGGAAGTTTCTGCTAGGTGTTTTTTTTCTCTCTCCTCTCATTGAAGACTTGTTAACAATGTACAGCGTGTACATTAGCAGTGTAGGTGTGGTTGTGGATATGTAATGGGGTAGGAGTCTAGCAGGAGCCCCCAGGAATGTGGAAACAACATCCAGACCTACTGCTGTTTTTTTGAGACTGAAATTTTTTGGAGGGAGAGGAAACTACATTCACACTTGAGCCAGTCACATAAGTAAAGGTGGGAAATGTAAGCAAGCTACCTTTAACTGATGATGGTGCAAGTAAATCAGATGAGTACCCAAGTAGGGTTTATTTTTTTTTAATCAGGTACATTTGCGTCAACAGTTCATTCTGCTGATTCAAGGGTTGTACTGTAAACTGCACCCAAAAGCAAGCAGAGTTGGCTTGGAATGTTTACTTCTGAAAATGAATAATAAAATTGATTATTTAAATGCACCAAATCCCAAGTTCCTTGTGGGCATGTATAACTTGTACTCATGGAAACTGTAGGAGCCTTCTTTTTTCCTGCTCTCAAGTAATTAAAAGTGAAACTGTTCAGCTATTTGCATTGCAATGAATTTGCTGTTCTCTTACTTATACTGCTATGTCCTGTTCTACATTATACATCCAAGGAGTATATATTTTATACACATAATTGCTTTTGATCTTGTGGTGGAAATAAACTTTATAAGCCAGCCAAACTTCTCTTAACCACGTATACATCTGCTGTCTCTCTCAAGCTTGCTGACAGTTAATTCCCTTCACATCTCCTGTAGCTGCACTGTTCCCAGTGCCCTTGCAAGGTTACAGCCAGCTCCCACTCCACATGATTACATCAAAGCATTCCAAAAAACCAAAGGGACAGTCAAGTCTCTGGAATTTCAAAGCAAACATTTTCTGTATGTCTGGTGCTTCAACTCCTGCCAAGTCATTTCTCCTGGTAATCATGTATTTTGTTTAGCACACCAGCCCAGCTCCTGACTCCCATTTCACCAACAGAGCAGACGCTTTGATTCTGGCCTGACATACACCTGGATAAATTCACCAAGGTCAACAGAAATTGAAAAGAAATAGATCCAGAGTTGTGACTGTGTACCCATGTCTTGTGTAGTAAGAACACACACCATGGTTTTTGCAGTATATCCAGAGGCATGCTGATGGACCATGCACAGATACTCTCCTGGGAATGGAGGGAACTGTGGCAAGAGAGCAGGCAGCTTGTGATAATACACTACTATCCATCTGAGGACAACTTGAAGTGTTGCCCTATAGTATGGTGATCTAATACGGGACTGTGCCACACTGCAAGGCAGAGCTGCAATCTTGCCCCTCCACCAACTCAAGGCCATGTAGGTGCATCAGAAAGTCAGATCTAATACTGCAAGAGTTAAACAGCAAGGTTTTCCCAGCCATGCTGAAAGGTAAGCTGGGCAGGAGCTGTTAGCCATAATGAAGAGTAAACAGACTAATTACAGTCAGTCTCAATTGCACACTGCTTTGGGCCATCTCCAGTATGGCGCTACCTGTGATGGGCATAGGGTGGTGATGCACTCATCACACAGTTCATAGAATCACAGGATGGTTTGGGTTGGAAGGGACCTTAAAGACAATTTAGTTCCAACCTGCTTGCTATGGGCAGGAACACCTTCCATTAGGCTGCTCAAAGCCCCATCCCACTTGACTCTGAATGCACCTCCTTCCAGGTGTGATTATATGGTCTTCTTTGATGGATAACTGCCAGTACCCAGAGAGAACTAGCAAGAGTGGTAGCTCTCATGCCTGCTCTGGGTGGATTTCCAAGGCAATGGCTCCCTGGTACCACCCTTGCCTTCCTGGAAGAATGTGCTATCAATCACTCCTCTGGCCCAGCCTAGATTAACAGTAGTCTGCTATTCTCTGTTGCTACTGCCCCAAACAGAGCCTTTCAGTTAAAAGTCCTGTTTCCTTAAGGGGTATAAATGTAACAAACCTCCATAGGAATCAATGCAAGTTTTTAATCCAAGTATGAAGTCTGCACATGACAGGAGAGAGAAGTAAAAGGAAACAAGAAAGGAAGGAAAGCAAGCAGGTCCGTATCTGACACTGGGCTGCACCACCATATAGCCTAAGGACAGGTATAAGTTCCCAGCTTTACTCACACAACAGAGAGCAGCTTCCTCTCACACACACATGCACTATTCCCTCACACTCTTTCCCTCTGTCTTTATGCAGTCATGCTGACTTTAAGTGTCTTTAAACTGCAATTGAATAATGTCCCCAGCTCTGAAGGAACCACTTGTCAGGGGGATTCCTAGGAATGTCACTCCTATCTGATGAAATCAAGAATAGCTAAATTGCCAAATGTTTCGTTCTTTGTAGTAGAATCCCCTTTTACCAGCAACTATTTTAAAGGAACTCTTAATACTATACATGTGCTTATACATTCATGCTTCTGTATTTTATTTTCTGCCAAATAAGATGCTGAATTTCTGAATATTGTGATCTCTCTGTGTGCCTTACTGGAACTTTGGACCTTAGCCTGTGCACTTGCTGCCCTCAACCTCAGAGATCCCAAATATGTAGGCACCTTTTGAACTGATTTCCCCCCAGATTTCATTTTTTCACTCTCTCTGTGTGTACAAGTGGCTCTTATTCACATGCAAAAGCTCTGTGTCTAACAACACACAGGCAACCTTGCAGTAAATGTAAAGAGGGGATTGCTTCATCTCTTTAGGTTTCCAGTGTCTTCTCTCTTTGCCCTGAACCATGTCCCACAATCTAATTTCCTTCGGTGAATAGCCCTCCAAATATTTTTCAGGAACTTGGTTAATCTGGTATTACTTTTGCTTCTAATATTTCAAGGAAGACCTTGAATGACATTTAGCTAACAGTCAGTGTGTAACTACAGACAATTATTTCTGAGGTAAAGACCTTGCGCTGAATGTGCATATGGTTTACATTTTTTTTAAGAGAAGTCTCTAATGAAGCACACTGCCTACACCACAAGGCATAACAGTCAGCAGAAATGGTGGAGATGAAGTCTTATCATTAATAATTAATTTTTTTTGCTACCACAGTGGTAAGCATTAGGCTTTTGTCTTTGGAGCAATTTTCTTGGATAGGTTTGTAAATAGATCCCTGCTTTCATGGGTCTGATACAGTAAAAAAAAAAAAAAAAAGGAAGATACCTCTTGTTCCAGAAGATGCCAAGGACTTCTGCAAATGTAATGGGTTCTGTCCCAATCACATATGCATTTTGTCTGCATTTTGTTCACAGCCTTTGGTATATTTATCAATAAGCTATAAGCAGAAAGCAATGTCCACTACTTTTACTCATTTTAAAGTTAGTAAGAGAATATTTCTGAGGAAGTATATAAACTTTCAGTCAATGTAAGGAGTTGTTTAGGCCACCAGTGTCAAATACATGAAACTCTTGGGTTTGCTTGTGTGCTTAACAAGTGTCTTTGGTATGTCTCAGTCAGGGCATATGTGCAGCCAATAACACAGTCTTTCCAATTACCACCTGCACAGCTCAGTGTTGAAACCTCATGCACAAGTGACCCAGAAAGAAGAGGCAGAGCTCATGCACAGGTATTTTTGGGATGCTTCATACTGCCTCCAAAGGGAACACGAAAGATGGAAGTTAGTGATTGCTGGTGGCCAAGTGTCCTCAACAAAGAGAGCTATTGACCTGCTGATGCCGCCTCTTCCTTCAATGGCATCATCTCTAGCAAGTCTTGCTTCCTAGGACCCCAAGCAGGCCATGACTCAGCAGCTTCCACGCAGACGCTCGAGTCCCTAAGATTTAGCCTACAATCCTGTTGCAATACCCTCCTTCTATATCCATACCAAAATCCAGCTATGAGAACCTGAAGTCTGAAGGTATGCTTTTTTTTTTTTTGCCACAAGTCTTCCAGTATCAGTAACATGTTTGAGGTGCTGCTGTGTTTTCCTTTCTTTTTGTCATTTTATAACACCTCCTATGGATCCACGTCAGGTTTTAGCACTTTTTTAAAAAAGCCCACTCTAACTATATCTTAGCATATTCAGCGTTCATGGTTTGTTGCTGACCAATTTCATCATGTCTATTACTGTTTGTTTGTTAATGGAAACTTCTGTAAAGGGCATTGAGAAATTGGCAACTTCAAAATGCCTGCAAGAACAATCTGAGTATCTGAGAAATGAAAAGTGCTCTTTGAATTTTCCATGAAAAATACCTGGAAAGAGCAAAGAATGCTACTCAAAGAGACTTCAAATTACTTTTCAGACAAAAATTATATGGGGGGTTTAGTGTTTCAAGTCCCTATTGCTAAGTAAGAATTAAAAAAATGGAACTCTGTAGCACTTATTCCTAAACAAAACATTATACAAGGTGGAATTCAACAGCAAAGTTAAATATAAAATAAATCCAACAAGATTATAGAAGGGCACCATAAACCTGTCCCTGCAGTGACCCATGTAATAGCTCTGTGCTGGTGCTTGTGATGACACGTCAGCAATCCCACCTTAAATGTACTTTAAAGGTACATTAGCTTGTCCTCTTCTTTGTGTGTCCGGAGGTTTCCTTCACTCCTTTATGAATACATTTCAGTGCCTTCTATCCTCTTCCCCTTGCCCCCATGTTATCTGAGAGCAGTGTTAGGTTTTTCTCTCCTGACCTTGCCCCTCAGCTGACTGCTGCAGTGAGGAAAGTATTTTGAGACACCAGCTCTTTTTTTTCCCCCTCTTCTGTTTTTAGCAGAAATTCCTTCACAGCAGCTTGTTCTAAATAGCTTCTGTGTGCCAGAGCTTTTACAGCCATGTTTGCTTTAATGCTGGCAAGCAGCTAACACTCTTCCTGAGACACTGAGGTAGCAAAGACAGACAGTCCTAGAGCAGGGATGAGTAAGAGCACAAGGAGCAAGTCTTTGTACCAGATAAATACTCTCTGGAGTGAGTGGAATCAAGTTTTCTTGATAAACTGGAGGACGGATAGATATGGGGGGATATTTAATTATCATACTTGACACCTGTGAAGTTACATGTTACAGAGTATTTAATATAGGCCTTTGTCACTTTATTTCAATTGGCTCTCTCAGAAAATTAGTCCTAAAATTCTAAGTTTGGGAGAGCTTAGAACACTGTAATTGCTCCACAGATGTTGTGGGTAGGCAGAGGGAGTCTGAATGAAAAAGCCACAAACTTCTTATTTTGAGACCACAATTAAAACCTCCATGTTTGAAGGCTGGCAAGGGTGAGGACAATTTTTCCATGAGTAAAAGAGCAGATGAAGCCTGTTTTCCCCTGGCTTACCTCTTTCTCACTTCAGACCCTCCTCTCTCAATAATCTGCACCTTCCCTGTTGTTTGACCTCTTTTCAGTATCTCCAGGTCTCTCGCAGCCCGTGTGAAATGTGGCCAATTATACATTTTGGATAAATGTATAGCTTTATTAAAATCCATCAGTTCATGCTATGTGCAAATAAATGTACATTCCTGTTGCATATATAGCTTTCTCTGCGCATACTTTTCATTTACACAAAACTTTCAACAACTGCTTTTGTTTTTCTTGCTGAAAAATAACAGAAATTGTTCATTGTGCCTCTTACACTATTTGCTTTTACTATGTGCCAACATCTAAGATGGGAAAATGGCCATGGCATTGTAGAAAACAACAATAGAAATTATCTGCAATTCCTAGCAGTCCTATTTATACTAAGTATTGCCAATCTTCAAATTTTCTCAGAAAGCTCTCAAAGCTGTGGTTCTTGAATTAGGTTAATATTCCTGTAATAAAGCAATTGCACCTGAACTGTTTGAAACTCAAAATATAAGTAGAGAGAAATTCCTTTTTAACATCTCATTATTGTTAGGTACTCGTCATCCTTCAGATTTCGAGTTGATGCTGCATACAAATGACAGTGAATGGTTTGGGATATTTCAGACCACAGAAAACCTCATAACTACTGAACACAAATAAAAAGTTTTTCTTCCAGAAGTTATGTATGGTGATCCCAGATTTTCTGGGAGCCTCAGATGGTCAGAGAGAATAGAATATACACAATTCCTCCTTTTCTCTCTCTGTTCCTCTCACTTAATATTTTGAAAACTGAGCCTTTCAAACCACACCTCTACTCTAAGCTAGCAAAGTCAACCAGAACAATTTATATGGGAAAAACCCCCACTATATTCCATTTTACTAATTCAAAAGAGAAAATATCTCACACTGTGGTACTACTTTGAATTTTGTATCACATATCACAGAAATAAAACAAGGTAAAATGAGAAATGAACAGCTTCATAGTCCTGAACAATTCACTTAATATTATTTCAGAAAAGGGAAGTTTTCAAGCCCTCACACTATCACACAGGGACCTGCACCACCCTGTTATTACAGCCTCTCTTTTTTTTTAGGTCTGGAAAGCATAAACGGAGAGTAATATTACTTTTGGGACACTCTGCCTAGCATAGTTTGTGTGGGAGTTTTCCAAAAGTTTGCTGTGATAAATGATTTACCAGGACAGTAAAAAGATCAAGAAAGAACTGAGCTGGCCTCTCAAAACAACTTACTTTCTTCACTCACTCCTTGAAATCCTTTAAGAACTTACTGTAATGATTAATTTTCCAGAATTCTAAAATTTGTTGAAGTCCGGGGCCCATGACTAGCACATATCTCTTCTGGGATAAAGACTCATCATGGTCTTGGATTGAATCCTGTCCAGTGCATTCACATGTTTGCTCTGGGTATCCATTTGTTTTCTTGTTACCTGAACATTTGTAGAGAGTCATTGGGGTTTTGATATTTTATAATGCTGCACATTTTACCATGGTACAAAACACAAGAGAGTGTTTTGCCCTCCTTCTTTATATTTGTTTTGTCAAAATAATTTGTTTCAGCCATAGTAAAGACAAAACCAGACTCACAGGGAGGAAGGAAGAGGCACGTGGGAAGATGCCAATAAAGGCAGAGAAGACAGATAAGGGATACAGAAAGAAAAGACTGCACATACTGAGGGGGCTCTGCTGTCTTTTTGTGATACTGGTGCCTTATTAGACCCCCGAGGAGTTTTTCAATACACATAATAAAGAAATGATGGTAGGAGGCACATGGAGAAGCACAATTAGGGACAACAATAAGAAAAAAATTTACAGGAATAATTGTACCTTCTTAGAGGTATGATAATAAACAATGACATTTATTTCTGGTGATAATGATGCTGCAGTTCACTCTCTCCACTTATTCCAATTCCCCCTACAGAGCCACTGCTGTCTGATATAGGATATTTATGCAAAAGATGAGTTAGAAAATTGAATTCCATTATAAAAGCATCAATAAGCAAAGCTATGGGAAATAACCTGTTCTGCTTCTGCACCTGTAATTTCCAGTGGTTTCCACCACCCACCCATAGACATTTGACAAGCATTACTAAGTCTCACATTCTCTTCATTTTACTGAAGGAGAAACTGAGGTATAGAACACCTTGCCTACCAAGCAGCTGGGCTAGGCACTGAGCCAGCACGCAGTTGCATGCTTTAACTGTTTCTGATACTTTCATATAGAATATTATTAATTACTGGTAATTCATGGTAGGCATACCTATATAAAGGCACTATTAGCAGTATGTGAACACAGGGAGAAGAGCTTCTGCTCCCTGAAGGAGGTTCCAAACACTCACAGTTTTAATAGCCCCTGAAAACTCACATTGCGAGCAAAGATCTTTTAAAACATTGCTCCCACAGTAGTCTTGATTATGGCAGATAATTAGTCAGCAAACCAAAGCTCAGGGACTGCTTATTAAGTAGGAAAACCTTGTACGCACAATTGTGGCTGTGACTACAAGCTGGAGTGCCTCACAGTGCTTACAGAAGTAACTAGAGAAACACTTTCAAGACCTTTAGCAGAGTCAGGCAGGACAGCTTATTCACCTACCACTACTGGGCTGAGCAACTCACAAAACCAGGAAGGAGAAAAGGTGCTAGTGATGCAGTCACTGCCTTCGGGGCAGTCAAAGGTTAAGCTTTCATCCACTGTTTAGCAGTAATTTGGTACCTAAGGGCTGCATGTGCCTTTGAAGCATAATGCAGCTGTTTTTAAAGGCTCCCATCAACCAGCCCATACTGTAAGTGAGCAGAAACAGCAGTGTAATAGCAGACATCATATTCTTGCAGAGTCTGCAATTCTCCGACACGTCTGCTTGACCCTCCTTTCATGGCAGACAAACGTCCTGTCAGGAACCAGTTAACAGGGACTAACATGCAGCAGCTTTGGCGGAAAGCAGTCATGTATTTAAAAAGGAAAAACCACCACCAAGAAGCCCACAAAAAAGCCACACTATTTATTTTTCTGGGAGGTGAGTGGGAAGACTTTCAAAGCATGGCTGTTATGCTGTTTTGGCACAAACAGCACTTTTCCAAATTTAAATCTTCCATCAGGCTGGCTTGGAAAACGGTATGTGGTTTATAACCATGTCTTGTTCCTTTAAGTTTTGCCTCCTCTTTCAGGTTAAAGTCAGCATCTAGGCACATCTCTGGGAAGAGGGAGGAGCATGAACCTCAGTATCCCCAGTGTGTTCTCACTGGCTGGCCCTAGGATCTGCAGGTAGTAAACACAAGTGCTTTCCATAAAAGGACCTTGGTTGGCAGGATACTGAGGGAATAAAAAAGGGACTATTGCTGAGGTGGGTAGTGAAAAGAAGTTATTTGCTGGCAGAGGAGAAAGGAACGAAGGATGCTGAAAGGGTACTGGGCAGCTGCTTTTCCGGCTGGTCTGGGAGCCAAGGGAAGAGCCTTTGATCTGCTGAGCAGGCCTGGGCTTGCTGCCAAGACCTACATCCTTTCTCCAGCACTGACAGCAGGCTTCCTCACTAGTTCCTCTCTGATTGCCGAGTCAAAAAATAAGTGACGTAACTCATATAGGGACATCACTGAAATGTTTCTATTGTAACCAGCTCTGAAGAAAACATATGGTACAGATGCCTCAATCTGAAATTCTCTTCTTGTCCAAGGCAATTAGCAAAAAAAAAAAAAAAGAAAAAAGAAACCATGAGGTCCTCTGGATTACATCTTGCAAAACCTCTCTAGCATACCTCTGGATTAAGCAAATCCACTGGTTCTACAAGAGAACTACCATGTCTACATAGCACCTTCGCCAAGCAAGACCTCCTCTAAAGGATGATGTGCTGTTACCTCTTGTGACTGGGAGATTGAAATAGGAGTATAGCTTCCAGACCTATACCACACTTAATGGCATCAAGATAGCATTTACTAAAGAATGACCTGTTTCAAAATAATTTGTGATGTTGTCCAAGAAAGGGGAACATGAAGGCACCTGTGCTTCTCAGCTCTCAGACCAGAACAACCAGAGTATACAGAATATCCTGCAGTACCAGCATGTCTTTAGCATTTATCAGCATAACACACTATTGCCATGACTGCAGGTAAATTCTGCTTGGACACAACTCAGCCTTGTATCTTAACCCAGAACTAGTCAAGATTTGAAAGTCTCATCACTCGAAGCACAGAAATATGCTACGTTCTATTTCTAATGAAGCTGAATCTTATGTTTTGGCATGACATAACCACCACAAATTCACTTTATCTTCTTTGCAACACAATGACTTTGCTCTGTTTTCTCCCCTTCCTTTTGATGCTCGCCATCAGCACTGAGAATACAACCTTGCAAGACATTAGAAGTACTGGCTCAGGAAGTGCCATAAAGTTAATGAAACCGAGCACTTCTGTTGTGTCAATAATGCTTCCATCTTGTTCTCGGGTCTGCATTAATGCTCTGTATTAATGTTACTTGCATGGCAGTGGCAGCTTTTCGCAGGAGGGGTGGTCTGCAAGATGCATTGGGTGGCTTTGTTTTAATTCTCTTTACAAGGTCACAGCTTAACACTATGGGGCGCAATAACAATTGCACCAAGTGTGCTGTTCCCACTATGCTCAGCTCTGCTAAACTGTTAAAGGTTCTAACACAGGAAGGTGGTGTTGGGAGGAGCCCCCTCAGAGAATTTTTCTCACCATACCAACACAAAAGGTTTATTTAGGCTTGGAGGGCTAGTTCTGAGGACAAAAGACAGCTAATGACTTTCAGATTCAAGCTTAATGGTGGGGTGGAGGTGAGAAAACAGAACCCCAGCACCTGGGGGTGCGGAGAGGTTTTTCTGTCTTTTTTCCCTGTGTACTGGATTAATTTGCTTTGGGGGTTTTCTTGCAGCAGGGGCAGAAAAAGGGCCACTGCTTGCTTGTGAGAGCTTTTTCTCCTGGCTCTGCTCTTTGCTTTCCCCCCTCCATCTCTGGGCACTCTGAGCTTCAGAGAGAGAGAGAAGAGAGGAGAGACACAGCTGCTTCAGGACACACTGCAGACCTTTTTTCCCCCTCTTCCTGGGGACTGATTTGGACTGCAAGGAGATTCCTGGGAATTATCACCATTTCCTCCACTCACAGCTTTTCTTTCTTTGTTTGGAACAAAGGAAAAGGAGAGAGAGAGAGTCCACGTGAGTTCATCCCTTATCTTTGCCTCAGCTGGGAAAAGACTGAGAATTCACCTTGCAGCCAGCCGAGGTGTGACACTGACACTGTCCATAAATACAACCGGTCCAGGAGGAACCTACGGTTTGGGGGTTGCTCTCTTTTGTTTTTACTTTTGGTGCTGGGGGAGTAGTTTGTTCTGGTCTGTTTACAGTTATATCTATATATAGTAGTTAAGAACAGTTATCCTTCTTATATCCATTTTCTAATTAAAGTTCCTTTTTTCTTAAATTTAATAAGAAGTGACGTGATTATTGTGGAGGAATCCTCTCTGGGTTTTTTGGTAAACATTTTGGTTTTCCCCTCAAACTAAGACATAAACTCAGCTGGAGCCTTGATATTTGGGTCAGATTCTGCCTCCAGCCATTATTATATTGACTTCAACATCACAGAATCATAGAATAACAGGTTGGAAGGGACCTCAAGGATCATCTGGTCCAACATTTCTTGGCAAAAGCATAGTCTGGATGATGGTCCAGCACCCTGACCAACTAAATCTCAGAAGTGTCCAATGTTGAGGAATCCATCACTTCCCTGGGGAGATTATTCTCCTTGTGATAAATTCTCCTCTTGTCTAATCAGAATCCCTCCCTGGCGTAACTTGACCCATTACCCCTCATCTTTTCCACATGACTACTTGTAAAAAGGGAGTCTCCATCATCTTTGTATCTACCCTTTAAATAGTGGAACATAATGATAAAGTTTCCCCTAAACATTTTTTCTTGAGGCCGAATGCACCCAGTTCTTTCCTCATATGGTAGGCTTTCCAGTCCTTTGATCATCCCCATTCCCCTTCTCTGGATACTTTCCAGCCTATTCACATCTTTTTCCTCCGTGGAAGCTTACCAGGGACACCAAAGCCCCAACTCTCTCCGACTCCTAACCTGAGCTTTGCACGAGCTGAAGTTTGCTCTTCTAAAATCTAAAATCTTTGGTTTAGTACAAACCTTCAGCAGGCCCAGCTGAATACCAAACTATAAGATATTGTGATCACTGTAGCCAGGGCTATCACTAACCGAGATATTTCAAAGCAGGTTTTGTCAGTTTTTGAGTAGGAAGTCCAGCAGGGCCTCATTCCTGGTTGGCACATCTAACATCTGTATGAGGAAGTACTCCTCTTAGGCATTCCAAGAACTCGATGGATATGACATGTGAACTGCTGTACTGTTCTTCCAACAAATGTCTGGACAGTTGAAGTCACTCACAAGTACCAGTTTCTGTTAACCTTTCAAAGCTTGCTTAAGTGACCCAAATATTGCTTTGTTGGTCTTGGTTTGGAAGTCAGTAGCAGTTGCCTACTGAAAGATTCCCATTCGAGATGACCTCTGATTTTGACCCAGAGGCATTCTGAAGGGCTTCCACAATTGCCATAGTTGACTTCCATACATTAAAGATTCTCTGTAACATAGAGCATGACTCCTCCTTTTTTGCTCTGCCTGTCTTTTTTTGAAACAGCCTACAGCCATCCATCTCAATCCTCCAGTCATGTGAGTTGTCCCACTATTTTTCAGTTGTTCCTATGCATAACTTTGCTCTGGATGAAACCCATAGTCCCTGGTGCCACTTAGGGCACAAGTTTCAATGTGTGATGCTGCCTGCTGCTGTTCATGTGGACAGATTTTGTGCTCTTTTCAACTCCCAGCTACTAAGTTTTACTGAACCTATTAGACAGTGTTATACATGAGAAGACATTTTAAACAGAAACTTACTTATGAAGTTCGGTGTATTGACAAAACAACAAACCGCAGAACATGAGCAGTTAAACTTTGAAATCACTGGCTACATTTTGCCTTCTTAGCACACAATCAGCTTTTAGAGAGTTCTTTTTGAACCTGTATACCTGAAACATTCTTTTTTTTTCACTTGAGATGGTGTCTTAATTATGTGTGATTACTTGAAAATAAGGCAACACAAATCAGTGGAACTCTTACCTGGAGTAAAGCGATGGTAACAATTAGGATTTCTATTAATTTTAAAGAAGCTGTTTTGCTCACTGGAAGAGCCACCAAACCTCCACCTCATTAGAGCTGTCTCAGACAGTGGCTAAGGCAGGCTTCTCAAGACAAGAATGAAACAAAGAAAAGTTCTCTCTGCCAGCCACTCTCCCAGATCCAGTGACTTGCCATTCAGTAATTTTCCAACACTCATGTGGTAGTCTTTGCAATCCCTTAGTTTTTATTTTTATTTGTATCATTGCTTCTTGAATACATATAGTAACAACAAAATAACTAAATACTTTTGCATATTTCATAAAAACAGTGAATTTTCTTCCCTAGCCTTGTGCAATTCAATTTCATCTTTTTTTGCACACTTATATCAAACCCACACTTTAAATTAAAATGCCTGACAAATGGAAAAGAACAATACTAAACGGGAAAGAAATTATGTTTTCCATCTTCTAACTGCACATTGCAAAAGATAAAAAGTTTCTTAAAAAGGACAGCTTTGAAAAAGCAGTTGATACTTTAGTTTTTAAGATAACTGAATGATGAGATTTTCTGCTATGTAAATATTGAAGCTTTAATTTTGATTTGTCATCAGTAATAAACACACAAGTTTAGAGACGTCAGTAGTTCGGTTTACAGGAACTTAACACTGATATAACTGGAGATAACGCTGCAGAACTGGAAACGTACAGCAGCAAAGCCCTCTTCACTCTCTGCCCATAGCTGCATAGAGGGTTAAGCTGAACAAGTCAGTTGAAGGACTTAGCAGAATTATCATATGGCAAGGTATTAAAAAGGTGCAATTTGACCCAAAGAGATGACACAAAAAACCATTTTGTCATAACAGATTTTGCCTGCCATTGGCTCTCTGAAGGTGAAGGTGCATGATGCCTTGTTTTTTCCTGTGGCTGGGAAGCAGGTGTCTGTAGCTTCCAACAGCTCTTATCACTCACGTTCTTGATATGGCATCAGCAAGAACCATTAGGACCTTCCTTCTGGAATTCAGGGCCAAACACCCCAAATCTGGAGATCAGAAGCGAGACTTAATGTCAGTAATTCTTCATCTAGTTTCTCTTCTCTCTATCCTTTTTCCCATGCTTGTGACTCTGGCAAATGATTCATTCACTTAAAGGGCATCACATACTTATACAGCTTCCTAAATTGGTACCATCCAGATCCTACTTAGCAAAAGCAGGCTCCTGGGACTGAATGCTGGAACTTAGCCTGCTGAAAAACCAGTTCAGGCTATATGCTTTTGCAATCTGGTGGTAATAAAACCCTGCAGTAAATCTCCTAAGCCTCTTCTTCAGCCTGTTGACAGTTCTATGTGTCTAGTATGTAACTGGCATCAGAAAAAGGGAGGAAAGCCTATAGAGTCAGGAACAGAAAATACTCACTAAACCAGATGCACTGCAGCTATCATAGTTTCCACTTATTTTTACACATCTTTAATAATTGCCAATCTGAAATGGGACCAGCTGACTGGCTGCAATATATAACAAATATGTTCATGTTTATATATGTCCCTACTTTCCTCCCCCACATGTACACATTTGAAAGTTCTCGTGTTTTGCAGCCTTACCAAAACATCTGCAATCGTTTATGGAATAAAACAGTCTGCCATCTCAGCCTAGGTTTTTCAGTGCACAGTACAACTGATGTCATTTTTGTATCTTGCGTTTTCAAAAGAAACAAATATGTTTCCAGGCAAACCACATCACAGAACATGCTATGGTTATCAGTTCAAAGAGCCTCACTGGCGCAGCAGCTAGTGCTATGTTTCATCTAGTCTTCCTGAGGTCAGTCAGGGAAATGCTAGCTCAGGCATACACATCTGTGTGTATACAAACAACTTCAGCCTTCAGCTGTTCTTTCCTTGATTGGTTCCTGAAATAATACTTGACAAAGCACAAGAACTATCAAGTACAGGCTTGGCCAAGGGTAGATTTTCATATGAATCATGTGACATTCTGGAGCGTGCATGCCTTCTGCATTATTTTAGGGATAAAGGAAAACAGACTGACTGAAACGTAGATTGTAACTGGACCCTCCCACCACATTACTATAAAAAGGTCCCTTAAACTTCTATATAAAAGTGTATTCTGCTTACATTTTTGTCTTTCCTCTAATGCACACCAGAGCCAGGGTGAGAAATACACTCCCTAAGGATCCCAAAGAGTGGAAGTAAGACTTGATTCAGGATGGACTACTTATACCTTTGCTTCTCTAATTCAGCAAGGGAAGCCGTACATAAGTTTGGGTTCCCAAAGGACCTGGCATGAATCCAGGCTCCCATGAGTGACAGTGATTAGACTGGACACAGCAGAGGCAAACCAGAACTGCTTCTGGGGCTGCTCCCAGCTAACTTGAACCTGGTTTCAGTTAGTAGTTTCATGCTGATGCCTATGAAACTTTTCTGAAGCAAATGCAGCTGCATAAATGAAACGAAGGTGTTGTAGTAAAGGGGATGAGAACATAACAGCTCAGCATCAGTAGGCATCGATCAAACACTTTGCTGACTAATTCTGACAGGCTCCCAGTGATAAAGTTCCATCAGGTTCTGAAGTAATCCAGTAAAATTTCTAAACAAGTATCTTTTACGGAATTTAGAGGAATAAACAGTTCAGGGGATTTAAAGGAGTGATGAGTTTTTCAATATGTAAAACTTTTGAATTTACCTTGGTAAACGGATTTGAATCTAGCTGAGAGAGGGAAAATATGCTGCAGTTGACATTATATTTCAGATGAGGTGGGAGGACTTCAGTTTCAGAAGAATACAAGCGTCAACTACCTTGGTGTAGCAACTTAAGATAGAAATTAGGAAAATGCAAAAGATGGCTGTAAGAGAGACTCAGGACTTTCATCCTTGGAAATCAGTCCCTGTGTTGTCACTGGGGTTACTATCCAGTGCTTCTCTTCTCTGTTTGAGGTCTGACATATGGAGACACACTGCTATGACAAAGATCAACTTTATCGTAGGGGATACATCCTCATGAAAGGGCTCAAAAAAGTGTGTGTTGTTCAAAGCAGGCATTCAAAAGCACAGGTTTCTAAAAATGTGTTATTAAAGAAGACCTATATGAGCTTTGAAAGCCGTATTTTCTCAAGGGCGAGTTGACCTTTTTTTTTCCTTTGTTCTTATCCCTGAAGTGTGGGATTTCTTTTCACAGACACAGATCTATAAAGTTCCTAGTGAAAAATGACTCTTCATGCTACAAATGCACCTCTGCTGCCCCTACACCTTGTCTGGCAGAGCCTTTTGAGCTTTAAAGTAACATCACAATGATTAGTTTCCAATGCAAGTCAGACTTAGCATTTCAAAATTTAACGTTTTGCACTGCTCTAGGTTTAGAAATATGATAGTTACAATGTTTTAGGGGACTTGACCCTTCCACAGGCATGT
Organism: Sakesphorus luctuosus; assembly: GCA_013396695.1. Classification (NCBI taxonomy): domain Eukaryota; kingdom Metazoa; phylum Chordata; class Aves; order Passeriformes; family Thamnophilidae; genus Sakesphorus; species Sakesphorus luctuosus. The sequence continues at coordinate 365,533 of VWZD01005947.1, forward strand.
TTATCTGATGAATACATTTAACACTCATGAGCGTGTGACCTTCATTCACGTCTGCCTTGTTCTAGCAGTATGGTACCGATATTCCTTCTGGACTTGAGATGCGAGTCAGTTTTGGATTAGATAGCTGCTATTGCCAGGAAAGGACTGTAGTAATGGAGTAAGAATCAGTCTTTGAAACTTTGTTAACAAAGAGTAACAGGAGCCTGACTTTTTGCAACTCTGGAAGCATCAAAGAGACAAAAATTTCTGTCTTGCAAATCTAAGCTGCTATCAGCACATATTTTAAACAAAAATAGTCACTGCATATTCCCCTCTGCCCCCAGCATAATGCCCTGAGGTTTTCTTTCCTTTATCTAGACGTTTTGAGGTACTTATGCGAGTTTCTGTTGTTTCTATCTCATGCTGATAGGTACAGCTCAACAAATCAATGCCCCAGCTCCTGTGTTTGCTGTAGCACTTTGGCCTTTTATTTTGGGTGATGAGAATGTATTGCTTGTTTTGGATATCTGTACTCAATGGAGGACAGTTGCTGCAGCCACAAACTCCTGTGCAGCTCCTCCCCATTCCCCAGCAAGATAAGGTTCTTAAGGCCAAATATCCAGATTCATCATAAAAGCTACTATAAAAAGTATTATTTCCCTTCACCTCAGTGCTACAATGCTGCTGCAGAAGAAACAGCAGCCCTACAGGAGTTGTGGGCAAGTCACATAGAAATGTTTTAGTCTCACATAGATGTGACTCAAGGACATGTTTAAAAGTCTGTAATGGAAATGTCCCCAGTGAATGGCTGTTCATAAATGATCACTTCAGCTCCTTTCAGAGCTTGTATTAAGGACAAGGTTTGATGGTAGCTATCTTCAGTGGTAGCACTGATGCAGATACCTGTACTAAAATACATCAGTTGGATGGTGCTGTCAACCAGATCAGGTACATGATACATACCAATCAATTCTTTTACATTCAGTTTTTCCCTCCCTTTAACTCTTTCATTTTATTTTTTTTTTTTGTTTTAAACCACATTCACAGTACAGGTCCAGAAAATAGGTGTATTAGCAGAGATGGAAGGAAAAAGAAACTGAAATAGGAACAGAGATACCATGTAACAATATGTGAAGATAGCATGCTGTCACTACAGTCCAACTTTAGGTGCACGGAGAGCCCCTGTCTTTAAATTGACTGTGACAGCAGCACAGGGAGTTTTATTTTCCAAAGCTGGTTTTGGTCTTATACATAAACTTTATTTCTTTCCATATTGTAGGAAATAACAAATTTATACAGTGATTTTTACCTTCAAAATGAGGAGCAATGTATTACTTTGCAACCAAGGAATCACACCTGAAGTCACAGAGATATTGATATTGAAGCAGATTTCCCAAACTAAACCTGCTTAAGCATCTGGTCTGCACAGAAGCTTCTGTGAATTTCACCTATCTACATCATCAAATACACAAATATATTTCTCCCCTTCTACATTCACATTGGTGTAATTGAGCCAAGAGTTTGATTCTAGTTCTCTTAGGGTTCTTTTTTACCTATTGGAAGAAAAAGATTTACTGCCTGGATAATTCATGTATGGTTCTGTTTCAATGAATTAACAATTAAACACCCACCTCTAATAACGCCCAGATCTTTTAAAAGATCTTGACAATGCAAGTCATCCACCCGGATGTATGAAGCGTCTTCTATGTTCGCCACTGTAACAATGCCAACATCCTCTTTTTGTGCTGGTGAGCTCTGTAAAGCTGACACACCTAAGAAGAGAATAGGCTGATCTCCATTAGATCTTACACACCCACAATAAAACTGTTAAGAAAAATAGTTTTGTTGCAGAATCCTTTGCTTGGCAGCATTGTGAAAGCCAGTGGTATACAATTTAACATTGGGTTCAGCCAGGATTTATTTCGATATTCATCAATGAAAGGGTGATTTTTACAGAATATCCTTTTGAGAACAGAAAAGAACTTTGAAGTTTTCTGCTGAAAAGACAGCTGAGTGGTGTAATGAGCTGATCTTTGCTTCATATTCCACAGGTGGCACTCAGTGTAATGGCTGTGGAAAGTTAAGCACCATGTCAATTATAGAAACTAAAAGCAATCAGTGCAGAATTATTAATGACACGTGGGGAAAAAGCAGAGGGTGACTCTTCACTTTATTTCATTATCTTGGAAGTTCAGCAGTGAACTGGAGAAGTTCCCCACCTGCCCCAGCACTGTGTGAAGTGTAATGGAACTGGGTTATTTTATTCATTGAAATGTTTTTCTAAAAGATACTGGCATAGATTCACCTTGGGGCTGATGGTCTGTTTTCTTCCCATCAGTTACTGAAAATCAAGCAGTTGCAAGAGTGTCTACATGCAGAGCCCAGGGGATGCACTTTTCCTGGTTGTGGCCAGCTGAAACTTGTGGGCAGGCAGAAGGACAGACTTTTAGCAGGTGTAAAAAGCAGGTATAGCTGTTGAAAGGACAGCCGATTTCCAGTCAGTAGACAACTTATCTGTGTACCCAGATTTGCGTCCATGGAAGACCAGGGCAGCTGCGGAGATGGTTGCATTCTGGTCACTTTGCAGCATGCAGGACTCTGAGGAACCAGGACTCTGAGGGTCCAAGGACTTTATCAGTTAAGACAAAGACACTGACAAAGAAAGGGCATGCATGCATGGACTAGGCGAAAAGACTCCTTTAATAAACAGGTGAAAAGGTTACTTCTTATTGTCTGGCTCTGGACACTGAACTGCAAGCCTCTAAGACTGTGAAGAGATGTAAAAAAGTTACTGGAGGGCAAGTAGGTGTTATGTAGCAACTCACGGGCACAAAGAATCAGTACATTGGAACTGGCACTGAAAATTGGTGAAGAACACAAACTTTCAAATATCACTAGAATGTATGGTTTCACCATTTATGTTTTGTGGAGTCATGTCACCTGAACTTTCTTCTTTGGTTAGAAACCTCACTCACACTATTAACAAACACTGTATCCTGAGGCTTTCCTTTCCTAGCTCTTCAGTAGAACAATAACTCCCTCTGGTGTTTGTCTGCTATTGTTACTGCCTCAGCCACGGCCCTGGGAAACCGTGACAGATGAGGTGTGTACGATAAATCCTCTTTCCTTGATCGATGGCATTTTACACTTTGGGCAGAAAGGCCAGTGTGCACCCATCAGGCCGGTCCCAGGGGTGTTCAGGTCTCCAGGGAACATTACTGCATCAGGAAAATTAGAAAGCCAAACTGAGCTGCTGAGTGCTCATGCTGCCAAAGACTCATTTATGTGTTCCCTGCACTTACTTAATTACACAAACAGTAGGCTTACTGCAATGTGTCTGGATGCTTTATTTGATGAATGCTGGAACTTACCATCCCAGTCCCGAGGGGGTCAGGGTACACATAGGGGTATGTCAAATGGCTTGATGTTAGTTCAGAGTTAATGAATTGCTGTGTTCTGCTCTTGAGACAGACAATGTGGAACTGTCATTCAGCTGCAAACTTATCTACAGGAATGCTGTCACAGATTTGAGGCTCAAATCTGACCTACAAGTGAGTTTCAGGCTACACCTGCAGGCAGAGGAAGCAAAAGAAGATGAAGGGAATCAAGCTCATGCCCTTCGGGCTAGACCTTACCTATCTATTGCCATTGTAATGCTGATTTTCAATGTTCTCAATTTAAAATTCACAAGAAAATATAAACTTTTAATGTTAAACGTAGAGTGCACAATAATTTTAAAGTACATACTCAATAATTTTCTTTTTCAGATTTCAGCTATAATCAGATGATGAAAACAAGTATGCAAGACAAGATGAAGGAAACTAAATGTTTGAGTTATGCATTTTGCCGAAGACAAGAGGCTATTTTGATGGGCTATTTACTAGAAATTCCTTCCTGTGATCATTCAACTGTGTGCTTGCTCCAAACAGCCCACAGGCATTTTATATTTGACCTAAATGTCTGGATTTTATTTTTTCTTTTCTTCAGCATATCACAGAACAGGAATCTGTAAGCTGATTACTGTTGCTTAATTCACTTCTGAATGCAAACATCTTTGTATATTTCAAACACTGCTGTATAGAGCTGCAATTAGAAAAGCTAAAAGAGGTTGAAAGCTCATTCTAAATCCTGACTGCCTGGCTCCCTGGCCAATGCCTCGTATTATACAAAGTGTGTAACCATACTACACCTTTGATGTAAAACAACTCTCTTTTAATGTGCTGTAATCTCTTATTCCCTTTGTCTCTCAAATAATAATCCTCTTGCACATGGTAATCCTCAAAAATCACATATGCTCTTTAAAGCTTTTCTTTTGGAAAGTATTCATATCCATTTTCTAGGCACTGGCGACTAAATATTACAGAAAACCTAATTCTTCTGACTTTGACCAAGGAAGTCTGAATTATATTTTGTATTTCACATTTGCTGCTTGGCTAGAACTGGGTCAACAAAATGAGTAAACAGTTTCTAGTTGTCCAACAGAGCCATAATGTGAGAACTGTTTGTTTGGCCAAGGCAGAAACACAACATATTTGGGAGAGTTAACAGGAAACAAGTGAAATGACATTTCCTATTTGGGCTGTAAAACAGAAAATGAGATTTAATTGTCTAGAATGATTTAAAAATATGTCCTCCTGGACTACTAAAACAAACCAGTAAAAGAAAAATTCTCACCCTCTCAGCAGTGATAACCAAGCCTTCTAGCACTGGCTCCTGGACATTTACAAGTGTGCTACTGGCTATTCAAAGTTTCATTATTGCAAGGTTAAATGTTTTTAGATATTACCACCTTAAACTGGAGGTAGAGGTCTATATTAGAATTACTTAATCAGATCAGCATGTTGATTTAAATTATCTAATTGTGACCAAAGGTGATGACTATCATGGAGTCTCCTCTGGTCAAATGTAAGATCCTAAATGACATATACTGCATTAATTGCAGGACACGATGAAGATCAGCCTAAGAGTTCAAAAAGAGAGATCTCTTAAATAATCTTTTTATCTGTTGGCAAACATGCACATTGCCATAAGGAATTTGTAGCAAGTTAGTGCTGAGGTAGAGCTTCCAGTGATACAACAGCACAACCTGCTGATCAGGCCACCTTGTCTTGTCTGTCCAAGCCCAGACAGTTTGCCTCACTTGCTCCCCAAAAGACCAAGCAAAGAAATTTCTCCAGGTTTGCTTTTTACAGTGGGAGGGGTCTGCTGTTCTGTCAGCAGGACAGATCCTGCTTGTACTGCTGATGTCTAGGAGCATTTTAGTTTTCTGCAGGTAGTGGAAGATGCTTCCCCCACTCTTTTGCTTGGCGATGACTCATCCATAACGCCTCTGCATTGGTCTGTCCTACACAGACATCTTATCCTTCCCTCTCCTGGGCAAGCAGAGCAGGCAGGGTGAGGATTAGCAGTGGGCTCTGCGACAGCTGCTGACTCACAGCAGCTGCCCTGGGAATGATGGATACACCTGAGCTAAACAGCACAGGCATCCTGAGTTAACATTTCACTGTATTCATAATTTGATCTTGTGACTAAAGAGGCTTAAAGTTTCTCCTGAAGCTCTGTGAACTGCTCATTCTTGTACAAAATCAAGATCACTTCATACTTCCTTCATTCAGGTTATAACCTATACCTCCTAAGTCACAAACCAGAACACAAACTCCCCAGTTTTGAGAGTCTGAGGGAAAGGATCTTGATGGTCCCTCAGCCTAAGCAGATGAACCTTGCTAGAGGTGTAGAGATGCTCCACAGACTGCAGGTCCGTCTTTGCAGTGAACTGTGGTAGCATATGTGTTGTAGCTCAAAGACTTCCACCCAGGCTTAACAAGAACAATAAATAGTACCAATAAACACTCCAAGTTGAAGTGGGCTGCATGTGGGAATCAGGCAGTACTATGTCTAAAAGAAAGGCAGGAAATTAGGCTCTCTTATACCATTTCAAATGTTTACAGTAAATCAGCAAAATTAATGGTTGTAGCAGATAGAAACTCTACTCTGACTGAGAAATTCATTGTACTCCAAGCAAACCAGCCAAATACTAATTTCCTTACAGCTGTTTTTGCCATTTATTTCTTTGATTTCCCAAAATTATGTCAGCTGAATTTTCTCATGAGTGGAAACATTTGTGTTGGAAAAAATAAAAAACTTAAGAATTTAATCCATTTTTAGGAAATCAAGTTAACATCAACTATAAGAGCTAATCTTCCCATCTCACATGAAAGTCCAGAAACATCAGATAAATATAAAACACTTGGGTAACTCAACTGTTTGCATGAAGATTTATATTCTAAACATTGAAGGCATACACCTGTCAAAAGGAACCAGGTTTAATTTGGTAAGTAGAAAAAAAGTGATGTAAACCATCAAGGTTACAAGCAAGATCTCTAGCTGGATGCTAAACAAATTTTTTTCATGCAGATGCATCGATGTATATAAAAAAGAATTAACCCCATCTCCTTAATTCCTCTTTCTAAGGAGAATTAGAAATCCAGCTGTCACAGGGAGCATCCTTGTTTTCTTTAGTCCTCATCTATGGCGATGACAAACAACTCTAGTCTGACAAAGCTTAATTAAGTAATCACTTTCCCAATCTTTGTTAGAAGTGTATTGATTAGACAAACACGACTTTTAAATTTTGAAATATGTTGCCTGGTTCAGTTTCTGAACTTTTAAAATCAGTGTACTGACTCCTAAGTCACTGCTTTTATGTTGATTGAAAAACAATTTATTAAGGTAATTATACATATCAATAAATTTTTTCTTCAATCTTAATTCTGAACTGAAATGAGATTAAATGAACTGGAGTTAAAATAGAAGCAATGTAAAACCATTGCATATATGTTATTACTATGAGGAGAAGAAAATTTTAGTATTCAGATGAGAAGCTTAATGTTATCTGAACTCATAGACTGGAATTGGAAGGTCCAGATTAAAATTCAAACTCTAATTCCCTTTTCATTTTAGTTTTCTCACCAGTGATACAGGTCTGGTAATCCTTACTTTTATCATTCATTTTTACTCCTAATCTCAGCAAAATTTCACACCAGTTTATCATTCAAAACAATGTTACTTAGTTGACTTTGGTATGTTTCCTTTCAAAGAGATGGTCAAAATTAATCCTACATTTGCATTTATGGCTGAAACACAGAAATTCCAAACCACTTCACATTCTAGGCACTGCCAAATCAATATTAAGGCTTCATCACATGAACTCCAATGCAATTTTTGATCTAATTTAATTTATTTGCATTGCAGGAACAGGCGCTGATTTAGTTATTCTTTCAAAAATAAACTCAAAGTCATCTTATATTGTGTTCTAAAAAAACCTTCAGGAGCAATTAAATGAATCAGGGACATGATATGGATATAACCTTTGACAAGGTGTATGAACATTGCTATTGGCTATGGAGAAGTGTCAATGCTTTTTATGATCTGTATATTATGAAATAAGAAGGTAAGAGCAAAATGACAGAATTTTAAAAGTGACTCTAAAGCTATTAGATTTTGCATGCTGACACACTTACCTGTATGGTGGTACACCTTTTTGTCCTGACTGATTAAAATGTGGAATAATCTTAAAATTAACAAAAAGGACATCAGAACTATGATACCATGTGTTTTGTTTTTCTGCAGAAACTGAATCCTTTATTAATTACATTCACAGTTAGTATGACAGTTATCTGAAGAAAAACAGTTTAATGACAAGCATTGGTCTAGATACTCAGTTTCCACAGAAAACCAAGGAAGAACCTATTATATCATTTGACTGTCATAAAATCAAAGAATCATGAAATCATCTAGATTGGAAAAGACCCTTAATATCATTGAGTCCAACTGTTAACCCAGCCCTGCCAAGCCCAGCACTAAACCCCAAGCACCACATCTACACAGCTTTTAAACACCTTCAGGGAGGATGACTCAACTACTTCCCTGGGCAGCCTGTTCCAATGTCTTACTACCCTTTCAGTGAAGAAATTTTTCCTAATATCCAATCTAAACCTCCCCCAGTACAATTTGAGGCCATTTCCTCTTGTCCTATTGCTTGTTACTTGGGAGAACAGACCAGCATTGACATCCCTACAACCTCCTTTCAGCCTCCCTACAACATTCCTCCCCAGTCTGGTGTTTTGTCCAAACTGGCTGAGGGTGGAGCAAATTCCTTATTCATATCACTGGCAAAGATACTAAATGGGGCTCGTCCCAGTACTGAGCCCTGGAGACACCACTAGTGGCCAGAATCCAGCTGGATGTAATACCATTCACCATCACTCTCTAGGCCTGGCCATCCAGTCATTATTTTACCCAGCAAAGAATGCGGCCATCCAAGCCATGGGCACTCAGTTTCTTCAGGAGAATGCAGTGGGAAATGATGTCATAGGCTTTACTAAAGTCCAGGCAGACGACATCTACAGCCTTTGTTTCACCCACTGTGTGGGTCACTTTGTCATAAAAAGACATCAGGTTGGCCGAGCGGGACCTGCCTTTCTGAAACCCATGATGGCTGGGCTGGTTCTGTACATGCTGGTTGTTCTGTATATGCTGCATAATGGCATTCAAGATAATCTGCTCCATAACCTTCTCCAGCATAGAAGTCCTGCTGACAGGCCTGTGGTTCCCTGGATCCTCTTTCTGGCTCTTCTTGTAGACAGGTGTCACATTGGCCAACCTCCAGTCAACTGGGACCTCCTTGGTCAGCCAGGACTGCTGGTAATGGCGGAAAGTGGCTCAATGAGCATTTATGCCAGCTCTCTCAGCACCCCTGGGTGGCTCTTGTCCAGCCTCATAGACCTATGTCTGTCTAAGTAGTGTAGCAGGTCACTGACCATTTCCCTTTGGATTATGGGAGTTTCAGTTTGCTCCCTGTCTTCCAGCTCAGGGGGCTGTGTACTGAAGAACAACTGGTCTTATTATTAAAGACTAAGGCAAAGAGGGCATTAAGTACATCGGCCTTTTCCTCATCCATGAAGATATCATCCTTTCTTATTTCAAAGTAGTGTTAAAACCTTTGGTTAAGATAGGAGGTCCATCACTATGTCAAATCCCAAGCTTTTAACAGCAAATACATGACTAGTGTTGTCAGATCTGTCAAAATTCAACAGCTTCAGCAGATTCTAGATTCAGTAGCACTGACTGGATTGTTGGCAGCTGGTTGGCTTTAGCAAGGCTTGCCACAGGACCAGCTCAGGATGTCTATCTGGGAGGGTTCCAAGGCTCCTTGTTTCCCACTGCTTTCAGCACTCCCTCAGGGTGACCTTCTGGGCATTCACCATCTTTAAAACACCATGGGTGAGCCTGAGCACAGGGCAAGCTTTCTTGATGATGGAGGGACAGTGAAGGGATTTAACAGGTGGCTGGTGGCTTGACTTTCTGTTTAATGGACCATCTTAATTATGCTGAGATCAAATTATACTGTTTACAGTGTGTTATGAAACACTACTTTGGACTGGCTATTTTTCATTATTAGTGAAATCAAGTAACTGACTGCAAAGGGCAGCTGTGCAGGAAACGTATTTTGTAACAAATAATGTATAGTATTACACTGTATTACCAAAAGGCACGCAATGAATGTCAGAGGGTGTAAGTTTTCACTGGCTCAAGTTTTCTGAAGCTGCATCTTTCTTTAATAAAGACATATTACAAGAGCAATCAAAAAAAAATCTAGAGTTTCAGTTTTCAAAGAATATTTTGTATACCTGCTATGTGCCCAACTCTTCATGGCTCAAGCTTTGAAATCATGAAACCAAATAGATATATATTTATAAGACTTATGCAAGCTTTTCATGCAAGAAATTGATAATTTCGACTTTGATACATCAGGTCCTTACAGGATTTGAGAGAAGCAGCTGCACAGAACAATCAGGCAGCTGGAGATCAACCCTCTGCAGCGATATAAAGCTCCAGTTTCTGAGCCTGCAGGGATATGCGGTATCAGATTTTAAGTAGTGACGTCTTAACATGCAGAAGAGCTGTCACTGCTGTTTTCAGTTTCAAGAAGGGAAATTATTTCTGGGAGCAAAGCCAAATTTAAGGAGGAAACATTTTGGGAGAGTACTAAGGCTAAAGCTGGAAACACTTTGAAATGGCAAACATGCTTAAACCAGCAAAGTTTAAGTCTTCCTTTTAAACATTAGTTATCATTACCTTTACCTTTACTTGACTTTTCACCCTGTTTACAATGTGTTCTAGTGCATTTGTGTGCAATAAGACTTACAATCCAAAGGGCAAAATGGTAACAGCCGGTGGGATCAACTTTGTTCCAGCCTTTTTCAGTCTCTGCAATTTTTTTTTGATGATAGCTTTTTTATATTTGGGATTTTATTAAAATGATTGGTTAAATCTGTGGACCCTTAGATACTGCATAAAGAGCATGCTCTACATATATCAGCACTGAATACTGCAGAAACTGGGGAGAGGTCTCTGAGAGCTAGTCAAGTACTATAGGTCTCCAACAATGCTTAGCTGCATTTGCATCTTCTGTCTGTAAAAGAATTTCACTTGATAGTTGAAATGGCTTAGAGTCTCATTATTAACCCAAATGGTTACAAAGGGCATAAAATGGAGATCCCAGGGGAAAACATGCACACGGAGACATAAGCTACAATTTAAACTAAACTGAAGTTGGAGAGAAATCAAAGGACAGATGATTAGTTATAAAGTGTATAGTATATATTTTTCTGTACAATCAATATAGCCATATATCTGCATATAGTACATAATACATCCTTGGGGATGCTCTCAATAAATGCCCTGTCTTCAAATTGTGAAAAAAAACCCCAAATCCCACAGACCTTATAACCCTTGAATTAGCCCAATTGGCTATTTTTTTCTCAAAGTGGCTTTAATTCATTACCCAGAAAAATCAGTGCTTATCTGATCAGCAGCTCTGCCACACATTGGGTTTTCCTTTCTGTTCAACGTGCAACCCAGCTCACTCTACATCCAAAAGACATAATTCCTGTTTAGCTTATTGGCTAACCTTTGCTTTCACAAAAAAATAATTAGTTATTTTAAAATCACCCTTCAGTGGAACAGTGATGTTAATTGCTCCCATTGCAGAGATGGGGAAGTGAGAAGCAAAATAGTTGAATTTAGGATTACCTACAATTCTGAGACCAATCTGAGATGCCGTCTAACTTTCCAGATTACATCATCTCCTGCATGCAAAGCAGAGCTACCTGTGACTTCAGTTTTGCCTCAGCACTTAACCAACCAAGCCAGCATTTCCAGCCAGAGACCTACAAAACAAGTTCAAAGCAGGCAGACATGTCCCTTCCAGTGGCAGTGGGGTCGGGAACTAGCTGATCTTTAAAGGTCCCTTCCAACCTAAACTGTGATTCTGTAACTCTATGACACCTGCAGGAAATTAATTTGTTTAAAACCACACAGGAGCTTTTTGTCAAAAGCAGGGCAGAATCCAACTCCCCAGGGCAGCTTTCCTCTGCTTGCCTGAGGAATTTTCACTCATAGGCTTCTTCACCGAAGTGTTCTTCAGTCTTTCTTATTTCTATGCTGTTGTGTTGAGTCACTTTGAATTTCCTGTATTTTAAAAACCAACTGCTTCAGGTTAAAGCCTAGTAAAATTTCCTCTTTTCAAGCTTAAAAGCTCTTCTAGGTCTTTTTTTTTGGGAAAATCACTATAAGGAATAGGCTGAACATGATCTACCTCAAAACATAACAGACTTGAGTTCCTTTCAGCTGGTCCCAGCTGAATCTCCCTATGATCATGGTGTGGCCTCTTAGAAATCGCAGTTTCATGCTCCTGTGGCTTGACACCTAAGTCTTCTTGCCTTGTCTGTCACTACCATCCTAATTTTAAGTCCCAGGTTTACCACAATGCCATTCTGTCTCCTTCTCAAGAGTCATTAGTATTTTATAGGTATCCTATGAGGTGACTACCTTGTCTTCCTGACATTTGTTCTTGCAGCTCCCCAAGAGAGCTTGCTTAGACAAACAGTTGGCCCTGTAGTTGAATATGTGTGTTCCAGATGTTTTTTTGTTTGTTTGTTTGTTTGTTTTTTTTTACACAAAGTACATTGCCACCGTGAGGTGCTTGGAAGACTTCTTCCCCTCAGCATGTGATGAAGCTTTAGTTTTGAGAAGAAAACTATCTTGTTGAATGCATTATGCATGATCTTCTTTTTTAATGATGACTATGACACTAAGTGTTTATATTCTGCTTTAGCCTCTTAGGAAGCAATACTTGCTGCAAACATGATTTTAAGGGAAGCAGGTATCCATACATTAGGTGGTGATCTCTGGAAGAAATCATTAGCTATTTGCTTTATGTGATTCTCTTTCTTCCAACCGAATCACTTATGCATAAGTAAAACCAGCTGTTCTCAGGCTTCACAAAAGTGATCTCTCTCTGTGTCTGTGCCAGAGAACTGCAGCACTGCTTGGTAGGGCTTACTGCTGATGTTAATGAAGAACAACCATGTCAGAGGAGGAAGCAGCCACATCACATTTTCGTCACTGGTCAGCTGGAAAGCTATGACCCACATTTGCAGTTACCTCCAAAAAAGTTCTCATTTATTCATTTTCAGTTTGAAATGATCCTTTGTCAAAAGCACAAGCCTATATCCTTCAGGGGAATGTGAATTTGTACTGCAACTGTCTGCCTGGGACCAATTTTTCACTAAATTAGGGGTGAAAGCAATGCAAATTGATGCAATTAATGCAAGTAATGTAAAGACAAAAATTCATTGAATAAAGCTGACAAAACTACAAATTAACAAAATGGAGGCACAACAACAGATTTCAAGAAAATAAGCATTGTTAATAATAAATTTGAAAACCTCTGCAACAGAACAGGCACATTTCAAGTAAGGCACCTGTTGAAGTATTTTAATAGCCTTCCAAATAAAAACATCATTTCACATTCCTTGTTTCCAGGATCAGATGTTAGTTTCCTTGTAAGCAGGAGGTGCAGAAAATAATGTCCTCTGTTTCACTTTCAACAGTGCTAGCTCGTTGTGGCTTTCCAAGCACGTCTTACTGTTTCTATAAACGTTGTGAGGACAGTTTTAGTTTTTGCAAATGTGGGGAGTGATGGTATCATGGCAGTTGCACGATTTCCAGAAAAGTGAAAGACAAAGAGCAAGCCAGCGCCGCTCATGCTGTGCTGCAGTTCACACTCAGATGAACTTCACTCTTTGGAACTGTCTGTCCTCAACACTGTCTGCAGCTGTGAAATTCAGAGCTGTGCCTTGGCTGCTGCTAGCTACAGCATGGCATGGTCACACATCACAGCCTGTCAAGCACTCAGGCTATAAAGGAACTGGCACTAAGCACACCTGCAGGATTTTCTTGTGATTTCACAGATATCCTCAGCTGCTCAGCTTCAAAAGACAAAAAATTAATGGATTTAATTCTTATATATAAAAAGGACAATCTAGGAAGCCTTTATTTCAGGACAAAAATCACTTTGGCTATGGAAACAGTTTTGGTTTTAGTGTTCAATAAGAATTTTTAAAATTTCAGTTACGGTACATTAAAAGAAAAAAGGAATTAGCTCACAACTTTTCAGATACCAGAACTAGACTTAATTCATACTACTTCTGTTATTATCAACCTAATTTCTGTAAAGCGAACTGTGTTTAGTTTAAACCCAGTTAGCAGTTGTGTATCTTGTGCTGCAGTATATCCTTATGGCCAATTCTGACCCATTAATAAGATGAGAGTTCTCTGAAAGCATCAAATGAGATAAATCAACAAATGCAAATGCACTTTTTAAAAAACTTGACCCTGTGTCACACAGTTCACGCATCTGAAAGAAACACAGGCCTTACTTTTGCCCATATAGGTACATTTTAAAATCTGTAAATTGAAAGAACACAATATACTGTAATTGTACTGTATTTGTAAAAACTTGTTCAAAAAGAGATCTTTCTAAAAGAACAATCATGAAGTGGAACTGAGCCAGCCAGATTACTGGCAAAGCTTCCTGCTGAATATGATTAGATAAAGGGAAAACGGAGACTGGAGAAAATTGATCCTCTCAGCAGAATCTGCCATAATTATATGCAGGATGAGGAATTAGTTATTATTCTGCTGTTAAATTCCTCAAGTGGCCAGAAGGAACACTCTTGCATAATCTGCTTCTTCAATCTAGTCTATGAAAAATGAAGATTTTGTTAAGAAAAATGGAGATGTAGCTGATCAAATTCTATAAACCTGGTTACATTTTTCCCTACGGATTAGACAGCGGACAGATGCATTGGGATTGTCTTACCAGCACTTCTCCAACAATCTGCTAGCTTTTGTTTAATGGAAGTTTTCATTTCAAGAAGTAAACCCACTGAATTTCACACATGCATTAATCCCTGGCAAGTTGCAATGCAGAATAACCTCACCTCAAATGCTATTCTTGTAAGGCAACCTCTTTGCAATGGTTCATTGCTAGCATGACCTGAACTCTGATGCATTGCAAGAGCAATCACACTGTTGTGATTCAAATTCTTTTGTTTTTATTAACACAACAGGACTTCCCTGATTTCAAGCTTCTGTTTATGCAAGGAACTCATGGCTTGGCGCACAGCTTTCTCATTGCTACCTAATTCAAGAGGAAATGGTACTAATAAGATGAAATAATAATGCACAGAAGATACAAAAGATTCATTAACATAAACAGGGAATAGGCTATGCAGCCTAATAAGGGGGGGGGAGTTGTCCTTGATGCTACTGAGTGCAGTGAAATAGCAACAATGAAATTGTGATAGGCAGGCATTGCTGGCCCATGGGATAAGAGCTGAATTTGGGAGCAGAGGGATTGTGAGCAGAGCTATACAAGTGAAAACCTTCTCAGTGCTTCTCCTTTCCAAAAATCAGAAATGGTTACATAATTATTCAAATAAACAACATGAAACAGAATCAGAGGAAGAGGAAACAAAAGCAAAAAGCTGTGAAAAGGGACAGCTTGTTTGAAAGATAATTATATACAGTCCAAAAGAACAAGAAAAAAAAGCACTGGTATAGTATGCCTTTAGATTAGGAATGATCTTTCCTTAAATGCAGTCTCCTCTGCTAATTATCCCCATTTCTTTTATTATAGAAGTTGCAAACATGATGGTTTCATAGTTCATGACTGGGTGAGTGACCTTAGCTGCAGTATTACTACAAGCCACTCATACCCAATCAGCTGCGGTGATCTCAGTGTAATTCTATTAAATAAAACACAAAAAGGAAAAAAAAAGGAAACTCTGATTTACTAGCAGGAGCCCAGAAAAATCTTTAAAGTTGTCAGAGCTGAAACACTGTCATCTCTTCACTTCCTGCAGCCCCGTGTGTAAGCCATCCCCTTTCCTCAGACATAAACAACATTTTTCTGCTGGAGCTGCCTAGTTTGTCCAACAGCACATTGGACTGGGAATGCAGAGTTCCTCTTAGTGCTAACCAGGAGGGTGCAACTGGAAGAAACCAGAAAATTAACATATAGACAAAATTTAGTGGAAATGACTGTTACAGCTCTGGGTGATTAATATGCATGTCCACAGTGGGAGTGTTGCAGACCAGTAACGTTATGCAGTAATGCTTAAAGCAGATATAAAATATGGCTGTAAGGGATACTATTGCAGAGGAAACAGCTGCATTCAAGAGGTGTCTGTAGAGGTGGATATTCAAATAAAGGCCTTGAGACAACAACTATCTAGCTGTATAACTGATGAGCAAACAACATCTGAAACACTGTCTGGGAACTTTTGCCTAGGAATGCCTTTGTTTGTTCTGTACATACCACCAGCTCAGATGCAGCAAATACTTTGATGTCATTTAATTTTTAGATATTCTAATTTACGTATTTAAGATGGAAGCAGATAACAGCATATCCTTAGAATGTGTCTTGGAACATATAGTTATCCTCTGCTGGAGGATAGTTCCTCAATTTTTGTGAAAATGTCCATTAAAAAGTCTGTAGTCTGACTGCTGGAGGTGTTGCTGACTGACAAACTAAAAGATATCTGCATTTTTCATAGGCAGGAAAGGGCGAAAGATAAAAATTTATGGGATGAAAATAATTATGGATACAACATTGGTTTTCTCCAAAGCAGTATTAAACAATGATTGTAGAGCCATTATTTGTAAAAATCAGAATAAATACTCTAGGAAAAATGGTGACTGACATGAATGTCATGAGGTCATCAGATACAGTTTACTAAACAGCAGGTTTTATTGAGGAAATGAGCTATCCCATTAGCTTCAGCTTGTCCCCAAACAAATCTTCATTAACTAACCACTTCTGTGAAGCATGGCAAACAGCTCAGTCTTGATCATTGTGGGAAGTCATCAGGGACTGCACCAGAGAAATCAGTGTAAAAACAAGTCCAGGAGAAGACATGCCAGTTGCCTTCAACATCAGCAAGTATTAAAATATTAATTCAGGGGAGATAATTAGAAATATGCAGTGAGAGTAAAGATGAATCAAAGGGTATGAAATTAAAAGTTCTCTACAAAAACATACTTTAAGCAGACAATCTGATAAGAATCAGTAAAGCAGCTAAAGTGAATGATGGAAAGCTGACTGGTAGATGACATGCATTACGAACATGTGAGGCATTAGCAGTCCTTGTTCTACAAAATTATTTAATAACATTACCACTTTTGTGATGTAACATTATTTTCAGGTAATCTAATTTCAGAAATGCAACACTTTTCTCTATTTGATGAAAAGTCATGATTTTGTAACCTACCGCACTTTTAGGAAGATATTTGCTAATTTTGGTTTTGTAAAGTTTCTACAAACTGCCGCAGTAGAAAGATACTCACTTCTTCCTGATACATTATCAAAAAAGCAAACATGCACCGATTTTATTTTAAAAGTGAAATGTTTTTCATAACAATATGAATAAGCTAGATATTGCTGACAGCTTGAATTAATAATTTCCCTGGACTTCTTTCTATCTCTCCAAAGAAGCATATTGTTATGCTCCAATAATAGTAATAGGCTTTTCAGGAGAATCAAAGTAGAGGTAAGAGATGATGGCAGATGATGCCAATGCAATCAGTACACTTATCAGAAGCTAATGCCTCAAGCCTCAAATTAGTTAATGTCACGTTGATAATGAGAAAAAGGAATCTTAGACCAGGTGGTTATGCCTAATCCTGCACCCATGATTAATGTCACATATTCCCAATTGCTACACTTAGGTTTTTCAGTAACCACACTGTTTATTTTTGGAGATTAGTGATGGTGATTGGCATGATTTTGCAATTACATAGGTTTTGACTTGACATAAAAATGCCTTCTTCCTTGTGCTTCTGCAAAGGCATTGGCCAGAATGTTGTCCTAAGAGTTCCTCACTCCTCTCCACATCTGCTGGAGAGGCAGTTGTCTGCAGATGCAGTAAGGCTTCTTCTCCTCATCAACAGTAGCTGGAATAGTTAGTTTTTTGCAATTTTCAAAAGACATGTGCGTACCAAACTCAATGTGCTGAGCAGGAGACAACACAGATGGTTTGAGAGAAGTGCACATGATTGCAGTGCAAATAGAAACAACCCCTTTAATGGAGTCATGCTAATTCAGCAGTGGGTGATCTTTTTTTATTATTGTTTAGGAATACTGTGAATATTTATGAAATATTGTGGCAGCGGTCAACTCACAACATAGTGTTATGGACAGCAGGTGCAAGGCATCCAGTATTGCTCCATCTCATTCTGCTGAGCTAACTGTGGAGGTGGAAAGTAAGATACAGTTGCCCCTTCTGTCTCTTCCATTTACGAATGTGACAGAAACAATGTTGACATTGGGTAAAAAAATCAGTTTTTCTTGTGTTGCAGATTTGTCTGCTACTACAGGATATGGGAAACGTAAATATTTACCTTACTGGCATTTCCCAGGATCTCATTTTTTTAGCAGCATAATGAATTAAAACCTGCAGCATTTGAAAAGATTCCCTGGAAATTACCTTTTGCGAGCCATGTCTGTATTATTCCCTATAATCTGATTGTATAATTTAAGTTTGAACTGCAAAAGGACTAGAAGTGTTTACATTTTTATCTTCTAAAAAGTATAATAAACTGAATTCCAACAGATTTGTGCTCCAGACCCAGACTCTTCTGGTTGTGAAGGTACCTGCAGTGAAATAAAGGAGCCAGATGTTTCTGTGACACCAGACATAAGGAAATTACGACTGATTCTAAGATGTCGGCAGCTGAGGACCTTCATCTTATACAACTAGACCCTCAAAGACCAAAGCTTGCAGGAAAAGAAAGATCTATCTCACTTTCGTAACTTAACAGTCTGCTCTGATCTGCAATATTGTAGTTACAATATTAGGAAATGTATCTGCAAAACAGATGGGAGAAAGCATTCGCCTTCATTTGACGAAATTCCAATACTGCTTCTGCAATCCCACAAATTCCCATAGCTATTTAAGCTTTCTATCCAGTGCTTACTTATCTGTCATGTTCATTATTTTCTATTCACCAGTTTTGCGAACGCTTTGAATGCAATAAAGGGATTCTGGACACCGTTAACTTGACAACCATCTCATATCCCTCTGTATCTCCTGCCGGCAGGGAAATTGGAGTCTCACCATAACCAGAAAACATGTTCTAAAATATGTGTCAAAACCAGGCTACACTGGGAACTCAAACAGCATCAATAAAACATGCTGTTAGACAACACACCATGCCCACCTAGTCTACACAAGAAGTCATATGTGATGAAAGAATAAAGACAAAGCCTTTTGGAAAAATTCAGGTTAAAAGCTCTATGCATCTGTTCCTCACCATAAACTATTCACACAGGGAAGTGTGCTACTGATTCTACATAATGAATGATTTTTGTAGTGTAGGTCACATTTCTGTTTTACAAAACCCTTCTGGACCTACTTTGCTACTCAAATTCAGGGGGTTTTTTTCTTGTCCTTCTCCCTTCCCTTTTGCCACTTTTCCCCTTTTTTACTTAACCATCAAATTCTTTGCCATTCAGTGAAAGGAGGCACATTGAATTAAAAAGAAAAAAAGGTATTAAGAGTAAAAACTGCTTTAACTGCTACTTCTTTACAGATACATGTTTTCTGCAGTGGTGTACATGTTTTCAGGCTCAGTACCCCTTTGCCCTACAGGTATCACTCAACTATCTCGCCCAAACTCACAGGATGTAAAACCAATCTTTTACTCAGTGCAAGTCTCCTCAACTAACTTAGTAGCACCAGCTCTCCGTAACAGAGCCGCATACCTACACTCTCAGTAAGTCTTGACAGAAACAGGAAAAGGCTCTCAGGACTGCAGCATGTATTCCAGAAAAGGGGATGACTAGGAATGTAAATCAGATTATGGGAGGGAGCTCTTATGTATAATGCCATGGGTAATTTGGGCTGCAGAGCCTGTGTAGACAAGGGGTGCCTGTTTAAGCATTAACCCTGCAGGTAGCTGATGTGATGTTAAACACAACTGACCACTCACACAAAATGACACTGTACACTTATGGGTGAATGTGATGCAGCTTTTTGCCTGTGGACAAAGTCCTAGAGGAAGATTTAGGAAGGGTGAACATTGATACTGAAAATCTTAACTAATAAGTCATTGTCCTTTCTTTCTGAAAAGAGAATGAACATTTTGGTCTTAGCTGTGCATTAATGTAACTTCTAACATGATCTAACTTCTCCATAGCAAAACCTCAAAGAGGGCAAGAGGCAGCTTCCTTCAAAGCATGTAACAAGACAATAACTGACTTCACCTAAATCAAAGCATGTGCCCTTGCCAATCACACTACCAGATCTTCCAACACAGATGCAACACTTCTCCTCACCCCATCTCCATCTCTCTGAATACCTTCTTCTCTTGCTTTACCCTTAAAAAAAAAAAGAGGCAAATGGTAAAATGTCACATGAGCTTTCAAGGAACTGTGTGAGATAAGATGGTGTAAGGCCACGGCACCAGATGGCAACTTCTTCCATTACTTGAGTGTAAATTACCCTTCATACAAAATGCAGATTTTCTCAAGACTTCCTGAGGCAGTCAGACTGGGGCTAGTAGTTCATGAATGAGTTAGGTTTTATTCATAGCTTGGTTATTTTGGCCTAGTAAGACCCTGATTTTTTTTCTGCCACAGGTGTACATAATTTTATTTGACTCTTAGCAAAGTTCAGAAGAGAGTTAAAAGAAATTAAAAGCGAAATATTCAAAACAGAAATAGCCTGCCATCATTTATTTTGCTGTTCTATTACAATGTTCTGACTTCTAGCTAAACTTTCCCACGAGGATACAGATCTACATTTTACTTTAGCTAAAGACAGAATTAATCTGAAAAAATATTACAGCAAAGAGAACAGTTATCAAGCTGCTATCGTTTTGACTGTGCACAGAAAAAGAGTAGGCATCTTTCTCAACAGAACAAGCAAGAGCTCTGTCACAGTAGTGTGTTCTGTGATATTATTTATTGAGTTTTTTTCTCCTCTGATAGCTGAGCTCAAATCCTTGATCAAAGCAACTAGGAATTGTTCTGCTCAGATGGCTTACTGCATTTTAAGTGGAATGCAATTTAGCACTCTCCCATCTGACCAAAGCTAAATTCAGTAAGGGAAAACAATTTCTAAAGACCAACACATCCATTTCCCCCTCGAGAGGCCAGACAAAGGTTGTGGCATTAGAACAGATTACCAGCATCTGCCTACAATGTGCATTTGATAAAAGGAACTGTTAGACTGTGATGGCAGCTAGACTGTCCTTCTTTACAAAATAGCATTAGGTGTTTTCCAGATCCCAGTATTTGAGTTACATTGTGCTTGTTATTGAGAAGAAGTGCAGTGAGACTGGTGTAATAGCAAGAAATAAAAAGAGTAAATCACATCTCTGTGTACACTTCAGAAGTTCTGCAATTTTTTTAAATGCAGTTTTCTTTGCTGCCACATTTCCTTTGGGTTTGTCTGTGACATTATTAAAGAAACAAGGCAGCGTTTGTTTCAAAAAGTGGTTAATAATATACACACCCCATAGTCTACCATAGCTTCAAAGAGCCAATTACTGTTAGACTGTTGCATAAACACTTATTTAGGAAGCATGAAAATGTGCAATTATTTACAGGATTCAGTATTTAATACATCATATTTGAGCTCTGAAATGGGAATTACTGACATGATGAAATATAATGGCTCCAAACAAATTACTGTAGTACAAGAGGGGCCCTGCAGAGCTGTACTCATTAAACACACTTATTAAATTTTTTTTCTTAGTTTTTTTAAAAACCAAAATCATTCAGTCACTTAAAAAAAGCTCATCATCACCAAATATCTCATCTGTAACTTCATGAGAGCTTTGTAAGTATTATATCTGAGGACAACCAAAGTATTGAGGTTTAAGCAATAATGTGAAAGTTACTGCAGGTGAGTGGCAGTACATTGCTGGAGATTGGACAGTAACACAAACTAAGAAGAAAAACCTGAGTTATTTTTACCCACTGGATGTATTAATTAAGTATAGCCCCTTCAGGAAAGAGGTCTAAGTTCTGCTTCCCAAAAGATAACTGTAGTTAAAAGCCTCTTCAGTCTATTTTAGGAAAATGGCAGGAATTATTACTGAAAATATGATCACATTATATGAATTGGGGCATGTCTTCAGCTTACTGATTCAGCTCTCTGTCACTGCATCACAAAAACAGTGCATTGAAAATAATCCAGAACAAAGAAGAGATTATGGTCTTTGTCATATTTTTCCACAAAGTGAAAATTTAATTATCTGCTCTTGATTTTTTACTGACATTTCAGCTAAGGAATGATGTCTCTCTTATTCTCAGAATTCCATTGTTTTAGAGCAGTGACCAGTGCCTGAGAACAGTATTTTGGATAAAGGTTATACTATCCTCTCACAATTTACAAGTGGAAAAGGACTGCGGTTTTATTTTATATTCTGCTGCTCATTCCACCCATTAGTTTGCAATTATAAGCTGGTGCTGCTATGGCAAACCTGCTTCCTTGTGATGTGATTAGAGGCATATTTCAAAGAAAGTTGGTTCCTCCCCCTGTCTGCACGTCAGGAAATGTCTCCCAAAACACAGATACACAAGGCTGCTGAGTCAGACCCATTGAAGCCATATCAACCTTGCCCTGCACCTGAGCTCACTGTTAAGACACCAGATCTGAGCTAAACTGCTGCCTCTATCTGAGGCAGACCTGCCAGCCAGCCCAAGCCTGACGGCAAAGGGCAGACTTGCCTTGCAGCTGTGAGCAGGGGAGATAGTTTGCCACAATCCCAGCTTCGTGGATTCTGGCACAATCACTGGGGTTTCATGCTTGTTTATAGGCTTAGAAAAATGTTAATTCTAAGCTAATGAGACCTGAGGCATGCAGTACTCAGTCAACAGAGCAATTCTCAAATTACTATTTTGCTTGTAATGCCCTCCTGTACATTTGTTATGGTAAATTAGGTGGTGTCTTGTCTTAGCTAGGTGCTGGGCATTCAGGTTCTGTAACATCCTTAGGCATGGTTGCAGGCTCCATGTGGTGTACGTACACAAAGAACATGCACACCAGCAGGACCTTGGGACCTGGACTGTCTCACTGCATTAGTACATTCGCACACCTACATCTAACTACGACCCTGAACACCCCTACAACAATCTACAGGTAGTGGTGCATTTGATAATACACATACATTTTTCATTCATTCATGGCCAGGCTTCATGAACCAAGATTTGGGCAGGGCTCTCCCCACGTGGGTGTGCCCTTCCAGCCTGCGCAGTGGATTTTTTAGGTGAGGCACAGCGTGCGCAGAACTGGCCCCACCATTTAACTCCTGAGGTTCATCAGCCACGGCTGAGTGAGCTTGGACGGTGACAGTGAAGTCCTCAGGACTAGAACCTACAGCCCCTGGTATTGCCAGGAGGTCTCCCATCCAAGTACTAACCGGAGCTGACCCTGCTTAGCTTCCAAGATCTGACGGAATCAGGTGTCAGGGTGGCATTTAACTGCCTATACACATACCTAGTCTGAAACTAAAGCACAGTTCAAATCTAAACACATTCTGTACTCCTTTAGGGAGAACTATATAAGCATGGTCACCTGAAATGATTATTACTTTGGTATGTGCAGTATAATCAAAAGAAATGAATTAATGGCAAAACGTATTTAAACACATTCCATATAGACATATGCAAAGGGCTTCCATGAATTTTTTCATATCTGTAAATAAATTAATACGAGGTTAACAAACAATGAAACATTACACTTTATGTAACTAATCCATATATCCTTTTTATTTAGGCTCCACTAATTAAGCAACACACTTAAAAGTTCTTTTCATGGAACAATAGAGATTTGTGTTAAGTTCTCTTTCTTCTCCAAAAATAGGGTTTTTTTCACATTTCATTTGCGACTACCAACTCACAGATCTGACGACCATCCTATTCTCAGCATCATAAAAGGCCCACAGTGTCCTGCAGAACAGCAGACAGAGCAGCAGTGAGCAGTGTATCCTTGCACCAAGGACTGCTGACTGCATGCCAGGCAGGCTTTGCCAAAGCACAGCAGGTGGTTTGAGGGAGGTGTAGCGCTGGTGAGACCATGGCTCAAGTGTGTGCCCTGTGTGGCACTCCCCAGCATGAAAGAAACATGGACATTGACAGAGTTGGTGGGGCAGTAGTATGATGTCCTCATTTTCAACCTTGGAAATGTCCACATTGTTTGGACAACTGAAGAAGTCAATTAAACAAGTGCTACCTGAACAAAATTAACAAAGTTGTTTTTCTGTTTCTGGAAGTCTTCGCTAAGTAAGACAACATATTCTTTCAAGACATTTAAGATCACAGTTTTGAATTATTAAGATCTTCATATTCTTACCTCACTAAGAGCCTTAGCCCAAACGTTTCGAAGCATATCAAGCAATTAAAGAGTAAGAATAGTAAGCAAAGACTGAATACCAAATGCTAATACTGGTCTTTAATTTCCTGCATTTGAAACACACTTTGGAGATGCCTGTAAACTCCTTCAAGATTAACATTTTCAGGGGTGGAAAAAATAGATAGGCAAAACAAAGTCCTTCTCTCACCCTTTTTCTTCAGGAAGTACTGAGATTTCATTGTGATTTTAAGTTCAGCAAGTTGCCTTGAGCTTTACCTGAAATTGCAAGGATTGAGAACTTTTCATTGTGCTGTGAGGGAAGGTGGATTTGTCATAAAGAAACCAAAATTATCAAGCTCTGTGCTGAATGCCACAGGTTGTCTCTCTCCAGATCTGGGCAGCATTTCAGATATGATCAAACAGTTTAAATTCAATACTCATAATCACACAGAGAAAAGAGGTAGAACCAGGGAGTATGATAAAAAAATCATGCCATACTCTCCACTAGCTGACCACTCAAATTGTGAACCATCTGTAACTACCAAATAGTCTTAAAGTAAGGACATATATAGTATTTGTTGCTACAGTAACCCCTATCTTTCAGGCCACAAAGTTGCACGGGTATTCAGGACATACAGACTTTGCCCCAAAAGGTAAAATGGGTTTTGTCAAACTTGCTACAATTCCTGTTCTCAATTGGCATAAAACTGCTCTACGTGTAAACCGCCTCAATGCCACCTGCCAAATGTTTGGGTAGCATTTCCATGGCTGACTCTTTCTCGTGGATCAGTCTGGCTCCTTTTCAGAGTTCTCATTACAAAACAGTATCTATGAGTGCATTGAATCATACTTTAAGTCAGTTAGAAATGTTCCAGCAACAGCTCTGTTACGAGTTTCCTATTAAAAACCTTCACTGGCTTCATAAACAGGGGGGGCTTTTGGTGTGATGTGGAGCTTAACATTCATAAAGCTGACTACTGGGATAGACAAGATGAAAGTTGTTCTAGCTACAGTCAGATGCCTCTGAAATTGGAAGTGGTATTTTCCTCCAAGGTCAACTCCTCATTAGTAAAGGAAAACATTTTGAAGTGCTGGTTTAAGCAATTTGATAGCAGATCCAAAGGCGGAATGTATTTCAGGATTACTCAAGGAAACAGAGGAAATGAACCATGTAAATTCTTTGTCAGTTTTCTGTACTCTTCAAATCTATTTTAAGGTGCAACATCTGCATGAAGGCCTTAACTTATATTTCTTCAGACCTGAAGAAATATAACTGCAGAAATATCTTAAGTTTGGTACAGATGCAGAAACCAACCCTAGCTTCAACTGGAAATCACATTTGAAATCCAAATGCCTTGTTTCCTTTTGAACAGAGCAGTCTCTGAAAGGACAGCTCTGATGAGTCCAAAAGAGCTTGGACACATCTGGCATACATTCAGTTACAGCTTTCTTATCCACAGGATTTTATTTTCGAATTTTGCCTGGCACAAGTAATTCTTTAAACTTGTTTGCAGTTTATCTATCTATCTATCTATCTATCTATCTATCTATCTATCTATCTATCCATCTATCGATCGATCAATCGATCGATCTATCGATCTATCGATCTATCTATTAATTTTTAATTGGCTAGGCAGCCCCTCAGAGATTTTCCACAATATATCTGACTTATCTTTGTCAGATGTTCCAATGAATGGAAGGAAAACAGCTTGCTCAGCTGAAACACCAGAATTAGCATATCTGTGGTCACTATCAGTCCTTCCCTAACCTGGCTCCACAGCATGATTTCCTTGAGATTTGTGTTTGTTTTGCTTCTAAGGAGAAGTGTAATATTACTCAGAATCACCAGATGGCATTGCTGCAGATAGCTCTGATGTTTCTCTTTTCCTGACTCTACAGAGGATAGGTGCTATGACAATACTTACTGCAGTCTAGCATAGAGTTTTTCCTCATGTTACTACTTGAGCTCTGCTAGAAAGACATAATTTTCATATTAAACATGAATTCTGTATTCCTATACACATGTGCTAATGCCTAAGCCCTCACAATGTTTGACTATGGTAAAGGATTGTGCATGACTGCACCGGCATGGTTCAGAAACACAGACACAAGAAATGTGGGAGAAAGGTGTTCTTTAGACTACTTTAACATTTCATTGTTTCTTACTTACTGTATTCTTTAAGCTCATTGAAATGATTTGCAGGCTTACAATAGTTAAAAGGCTACCTATTTACTGACCAAACCTGTTCGCCAAAGAGCTTCAGCTACAATAGCTGCATCTGCAAATAACCTGGGATAAAACTATGTAATAACTCCCAGCTCATTAAACTCCTCTGAAGAGATCAAATGACATGGGTGTTAATTTTTAGTGCTGAGTATGGTCTATAACATATGTCAGCACTTCAGAGCTGCTGTAGCTCCCAGCCTGCACAGCCCCATGCCCAGGGGTGGCCCTGGCCAGAATGAAGCTCCTTCATGGGTACCACTGATGCTGAGGGAGCAAATACAAGGGCGAATGGACCTTCTCAACTGCTTAGCTTTCAAGGCATGATGGAGTAGTGACATGGTACTTATTTATATTTCCATATCAAGTGTCAAGAACACATTTTTTCTTCTTCATTTGAAAACTCTTAATTTAAAGACAAGGACAAAGGAAGGGTGTAGCCAGGTGGCTATGACCACCTGGTTGTAACCAGGTGTGGGTTGGCCTCTTCCAGGCAACTAGTGGCAGGACGAGAGAACATCGTCTTAAGCTGTGCCAGGGAAGGCTTAGGTTGGACATTAGGAGGAATTTCTTCACAGAAGGGGTGATTAGATATTGGAGTGGGCTGCCTAGGGAGGTGTTGGAGTGACCTTCCCTGGAGCTGTTTAATGAAAAATTGTCAGTGGCACTTAGTGCCATGGTCTAGTTGACAGGATGGTGTTGGGTCATAGGTTGTACTCGATGATCTCAGAGGTCTTTCCAACCTAATTGATTCTGTGATACTGTGATGAAACATCAAGATTCACTTATCAACAAAGTAGTCACCTCCCAGATACATGCACACTTTGGTAAGATTACGATTTTCCTTCCCACTCACAGTGTAACACTTCATCCCACTGGTGGCAACGAGTTTGTGCCTACACCCCCATTTTTACACTTGGGCTCAGTTTTAGCCAGATGCAGTCCCTCCTCAGTGTTTCTGCAGTAACACTAAGATCAGTACAGGTTGCAGAGGCCTCCAGTCTGGCAGCAACCCATAGCTGAGCTCTGTGCCACAGTGAGTGCATGAGCACCAGATTTATGGTTAGATTGAGCACATCTTTAAGAACTGAGCTCAAGATGTATTCCTAATTGCAGAACTAAACCTCCAATACTATGTGGCAAAAGGAAATTAAAACCTGAGCCTGCCACCACCATAGCAAAGGCTAACAGGCAAGACATAAGTGTGATTCTTGTCCATAGTACTTGATTAATATTTTTATCCAGATACCCTGGAAAGCTGTAGGTCATTGGTTTAGAGGAATAATTTTGAATCATGTGAACAGACAGCTCTCCTGTCTCTTCCATCATCATCAAGTTGGCATTTTCCTGGGCTTCCTGCTGTAAAGAGATTCCCAGTAGCAGTGTATGATCAGAGTTTTGTGTGTTAATGAACTAAAAGCCAAGTCTTTGAGGGAATGGCTAAGGATGAAAGAAAGGCAGAGGTGTTTTTAGGGCAGGAGGACAGTTCTCTAATTTGAGGATGTTAAATCTGTAGTTTAGATCATGCTCACATGTGACCCACAAAAGCTTTTGAAGCATCACCTCAGTGGAGATAAGTCTGAGATACTGTTCTCCTTTCTTCATGTGTGCCTAGCTGTTGTGCTATTTCCTATTTTATTGAAGCAGATATTAACAGAAACCATCAGTGATACTTTTCATGTTTGTCTTCTGTGAGACAGCTACAGGCAACAGCAAGGTAGTCAATATAGATGCTTTTGAATGGAATTAATTCAGTTCTAATCTCCATTAAATAGATAGTGGTACGTAAGTCAGGTAGTAAAAAAGACAAGTTGTCTGAAATGCTACCATTGGAAGGGATGGACCTCTGGGAGCTTAAGAACTAAAAACCAAGAAAGATAACTCAGTAAAATTCCCACAGCAGAAAAGAGGTACATACAGCAGTCTTTAAATGCTTCTACGTATGTCCAAAGAGAAATCTGCAAATCATTTCTCTCTGCATTTTAAGGGCCTGACTACAGAAGTAATAACCCAAGACAGACCAACTGGATTACATTTTTCAATGGTGTAGTTTTGTTCATATAATGTTTTAATAAAGCCAGCTAGCCAAAAAAGAGACAAGGCCTCTGTTTGTGATTGTACTACCAAAAAAAAAAAAAAAAAGAAGCATAANTCTCAGATTTTTCAGTGGTTTTGGCTGATAACACACAGCCCATCCTCTCCATTTATACACCATCGTTCCCAAACACAGTCATCATTCCTTAAGGGACAGAAACAACCTCTTATAAACAGATAATAAAAAAAAAGTTATTCTCTTATGTATTAATGATCACAGTTACTTTTATAAAGGAAAAGCATTAACAAAGCCATTGTCAAAGAACAGAAAACCCACTCTGGGATCAACCTGAGCTGATCTAACAAAGGTGAATGCACAGTGAAAAATCCCTGAAAGCTACCATCCTTCAGCTTTTGCCTCAGAATACATTTGACACAAACTAATACTGCACAATGAAGTGACACACACGTTATATAAATCCTGTTTCTGTGGTGTGGTGCAAACCCTGTGTGCACATAGGGGTTATTTCTATAGCAGAAATGCTGTCATGTGAATACTATTTCTTAAGGGTTAGTGATTTAGACGAGAACTACTCTGCAGCACTTGTTAAGAACGCTTTGATGTTTGTCATGTACTGCCAAAGTATTACCAACAGTACTTAAACTTGCTACTTTTAGAAAAATCTTGAATTTAACTGTACATTTTTGGTAAAAGGATTCAAAGTTTTCTTTGATGACATAAACCAATTGACAAGTGGCTTTAAAAAAGACTGGAGTGAGAGAAAAAGAATTTACAAGGAACAAACAATTGCACCTGTCAGAGAACACACAAAAAGGCAAAAATTTATAGAAAACAGTAATAAAAAACTGGGAAAACACACAACAAGTACAGTGAAACACTTAGTCAGTATTAGTCAAGAATATGAATAATATATGAAGATTGCGTAAAGCAGTGGAATGGATGCACAGAAGTCAAAAGGAAGGGCCTCTCTCATTCTGCCACAGTGAAAAGCACACACATGTAATGGCTCCTGACTCTTGCTTTCCTGAATGATAGAGGCAGATTTGGATTTTGGTTTCACTTGTTTTTTTTAACCTTTAAGCACAATTTCAGTGACAAAATCTGGAATTCATCACTGTTATTTCCAAAAGAAAAGCAACATCAAACATTAAAAGGAAGGTTAGAAGTCTCATGTTTAGACTGAAACCTCTCTCTTGCAAGGCTTGAATAGTTTGAACTGCAGAAATAGTAACACCAAGATGTGAACATGCATGTTTTGCCTGTAAACTGCTTCTTCTTCATTCTACCTCTTATATGTGGTCTAGTGAGCAGTAACAGTCTCTCCGAGCCAGTAAACAACACATCCAGTAACTTCTAAGCTCACCTCATCTTTGTAAAAAACCTCAGCAGAGGGACTCTCCTCTGCTGATAGGAGCCAGCAGAGCTGCTAACCCAGAGCCTTCTTCTTCAGCCTTTTCAAACTGTGATTGCTCTTTCGGGGAGGAGGGCATTGAAGGGACATGACCTTGGACTTCTCCTCTACGTGTTTTTAGCTCAGAACAAAGTAGCTTGGACATAAGAAGAACCCCAACTTTATCAGCATGATCTGTGTGTATTTTGAGGCTGATTAGCCTGTCCAGCTCCCCGGTGAGAAACAGACTCTCTTATGGGCTTGGTGCTTGACAAAGAAGAGCTCATCGTTGACCTGATGGAGCTGCACAGAAAAGCACCTCCCCTTTCCACCATCCCTCTGGATTTCCCTTTGTGTTACTCACCAGTACTGCTCTGGATGGTCCTCACCGTGGTGGTAGTACGCGGGGGAGATGAAGACCGCAATGATATGCACTCATCATCCTGGGAACAGCCTTTCTCAATGGCTCTTACATAGCTGTGACTCCTCATGCGGAAGCATCCTGGCATAGGCAGATCCAGTGCTTCCACTGCCTGAGACTCGAGTTCACTGAACACTGACTCGCAGACGGATTCAAACTGACCATTCACCTCCATCTCACTCACCTGCAGATAAAAATCAGGCATGATCAGTACATCCAATACATGGATACCACACATTAACTCGTAGAAACCCATGCTATGGTGGCATGATGGCCAACATCTGTTAGAATATCCCTTTGCACATTAAGAGAGGTGAATGGCACATAAACACATCCCACAGTGCAAAGCAACAATTGTGAAAGGAAAAAACGGGGAGACAGAGGCATTGGGCAGAGATTCAGCAGAGTTAGGACTCTTGACTCCTGCTAAAACTGGGTAGGAAACTGAGAGCCCGCACAGCAGCATCTGTTTTATGTCAGTGTGCACCCACAGCAAAGATTGAAAAATCGTACTTTCTTTACGGGGCGAAGAAAAAACCAAAAAGGTTGGCTTAACCTCCATACATAATCAATGCAACCCACAGGCAATCACAGTGACAAACCTGAGTGGCTGGGAAGATGGAGGGTAGTAGGTAGTAACAAAGAGGTGGGAAGGGTTGGTTCATAGGGGAACCAGCCTTGCTGCAGGGGAAGAATGTTTGTGTAACTGCATCTCCGGCTGAGAGCACGACACACATGGGAATCCTTAGATCCTTTGTGGAACAGACACTAGGTGGTGACAAAGCCTTGCACTCATGTGGGTTAAAGAACTCTAAAAAGCATGTGGCCTTGGTGCAGGTGTTATAAACCCGGAAACCATTTACCTTGGCTTAATTAGCAATGGATGGTTCATGTTTCTAAACTGAGAATAAAGTCCTGAGTTTGGCATTAAAGTAAATAATTATCACTGAAAGAAATGTGCAGATGGAAAGTATCAGTTGAGGATTTTGTTAGATTTCAAGCATGCAAAATGCCAAGGTAGCAGGAGAAGTTAAGATTATGTTAGGGTGGTAGGAAAAAACAACATTAGAAATTCTTTTCAGGACTGTTACCAAGATAAATGTTTTGCTAGTCTTTGCACATGTAACTGAATAATCTCAAAATTTGGAACAAATTTTTTTCAAAGGGAAACTATTTAAAAGAGCATGGAAGAATAGTAGGTAGTACATCATAAAGAACAATCTTACTATGGCAGAGAATATTCAGTACTGAAATAAATATCTCTGAATTAATGCTTTTTTTAAAACAAAAACCCAACTTCTTCACATTGGCAAATGATAATAACTCCTTGGCTGACCATTAAGTGTCCGGCTAAATATGTAACCTAACCTAATGTTCGTGTAGTTGCCATTGAGACCTGAATTTCAATCCTGTTTTTTTCTCTTTCTAGAGCATCAGACCACACCATATGCAAAGTGCCTCCTTAAAAAATACACAGGTGAATACTCTGAAGTTGAAGTGCCTAAATATAGTATACTGCAGAAATTAAAACTACAGCTCCTTACCAAATGGCACACCTTTGTTATGGCCATAGCTGAAGTCCTGGCATCACTGATGTCATGCACTTTTCTTTTGACATTGCAATGACTTGATATGCCAGTCATATGGGGCCAGTCTGGCACCACAAACCCTGCCTGCTGCATGTCTGGACTAGTGTAAGAAAGTTATTTCATCTAAGTGATTTACCCAAATGCTCCACTTAAGCAAACAAGCCAAAAATCATACCAAGTAGCTACAGGATTTAGCAGATGAACTACTGGCTTACTGCTCTGTGTGTGCTGGCACTTTTGCACTTCCTTCAGATCTGTTCCTTATGAATTCAACTGTACAAGCATGTTGAATGCAATAACAGGCTATTTTACAACATTAGAACTCATAAACTGAATGTGTTCAGTTCTTTTCTAGTTTAGAATGGGCATGAAAATGCCAGGATTTCAGGGCAACAATACAGACAGATCTTAGAACTTACAGATCTTTGCACTTAATATATATGCTGTAACATTTGTACTATATAGGTAGAAAGTTCAGAGGTGCACTAGGTTAAGAATGCATAAAATAGCATAAGGAAGGCACTAAAGTGTCTAATAAAATTCTGGTATTGTGAAATACGGATTATTAAGGACTTAATTTTCCTTTAGCATCTCACTTAACATACAAATCTTTTTTCCCCAGGCATTCAAAAATTTTTGATTGGAGGCACTAAGCACGAGACCCTTTTAAGAGAACCCTGTTTAAAGACACTGTTGGTCAGCACCTGATTTTGGAAAAGAAAATTAGAAGTTAAACTGCTCCTTCAAAGCAACTGCATGCTGTGCTATTCATCCCTTTGCAAAGAGCAGGTTGTAGCACTATCAAGTGTTCCACTCTCACAAACACCCATTTCCCTAAAAAAAAAGTTATGAAAATCGGTGGTATGAGATGGCCTGATTCCACTTGAAGCCAAATCCAGTTTCTCCTACTCCAAGTGTTCAATCAGTGTCCAGTGTGACAGCTGCTCTCCAGGCAGCTGCAGGTGCATGTCACCCACCTGACTGATGGTGCTCATGGCTCTCATGTAACTCTCATTGCGGGAGCGGAACTTGGGGGATGTCAGCAGCCCTGCAGGGTCCAGGCTGTCCAGGCTTCTGTTGATGGAGACTTCACTCACTGCCCTCAGGTAACTGTGGCTCCGGATCTGAAGCTTTGGTGAGTGTTCACTGGATATCCTGAGGGTTTTGGGGAGAGGGGGGAAAGAAAAAGAAAGAAAAAAGATATTTCATCAAATCCAAATGGCCTCACCAGGAGTTAAGGATAACCAGGTGTTTTCACTGGAACAGCATGACTTGAACAAGTCACTACACTGTCCTTGTATATTTATAAAATACGGATTATGTCAATACTTTTACTTGAATTACCCAACCCTTTTATTTGGTGGGAGGAGGAAAGAAGGAAGGAAAGGATTTTCCTTTCATTTTTTTGTACTGTGTCTAAGCAAAATGGCAAAATCACTTTCATTTTGTTTACTGACAGCAACATGGAAAAATTTTACACTGTACTGACAGTGATAGCAACCAGCTCCAGCAACACCCCCCTCCTCCTCCCCGCCCTGCCCCACTATGTGGGACTTTTGAAGGGACAACACCAAAATGACTTCACAGGTTGATTTTAGAAGAGCAAGAGGAGCCATTGAGATGAATGCAGCAGAGATAGCCTTGTGTCTTTACAGAGCTGAATGCAGCAACCAAGACCAGCTGGGGAAGGGGGTAAAGAAAGAACAGCCCTGATAATAAGATTGGCTGGATGATCCTAAACTTATCAGCTGAACATCCACTCTTTGAAATGCTGCTGGTAATGTAATTCTGACATGTACTCATGTATGTACCCATGTAACAGGGATGTTTCTCATGGAGCTTTCAAGGGTGTACAGGCTAATAGGGCAGGCAGGTCATACAAAACATGCAATGGGTAAATACTGAAAGGGTGGTTTTCAATACATTTTTGGATTTTTTAATATTCTCCAAGTATCTTAAAGCAAACTAATTAAAATATTAACTATATTTTCCATTTTAAAATGTAAATCTGACATGGATGTTTACAGATCTATGACAGAAAAATCTATAACATAATTATAGTCTTCATTTTGGTCCCCTAGTTTTTAGAAATACATACATAGCTGACCTGAAGGTAGAGAATCCATTTTATGTTTAATTTCTCAAGCATTTGCAGATATTTTGAATCTAGTATCTAATGATGGTAATTAGTATGAGCAATTTCCCAATGGCATGTACAATTCTGGTAATTGTCAGCGTATTTTGGGAGGACAATTCCATTGTGTAATCGTACACCTAAGTAGTTCAGAAACTGGGTCTGTTTCTGAATGGTACAATACTGTAATAAAATCTAGGCCATCTCTACAATACTGTATTCTCTGGCTGCAAATTACCTGCCTAATAAAAATATGTAAACTTATGCTAATTACTCCATACTCCTGTCACAAGATAAAGATAAAGCATTTGCTTGCCATTTTCCCTGTCCATGTGGTGCAATACAGCAGCTGTATTCATATGTTTTGACTCCTTATACCACTTGAATCCACATGACATAAGCAGAAGGTTTTTAGACATAATAATTTGTGGTGTTCTAAAGAGCTCAAAAAAGGCAGAGAATGTGATGGAAAGGCAACTGTTACTAATGGTTATCTACAACACTTTGAAAATTCTTATCCGTTACTGGATTTAAAAAAAAAACAACAACAGAATGAATAATTCAACAGACATAAGTTTTCTGATGCATGTGAGCTACTTCACCATGCTGCAGATCTGCAAACACATCAGCATTGACTGAAATGCATTTCCTAAATTAATTCAAAATGTATTTTATGAGTATGTTCTGAAGAGTTTGCTGCCAGTATATGACATGCAAAATTCAAATACGCTTGATTAGCTGCCAGTTAGTAAATACGTCACCTGGGGCTTGTCGTTGTTCACTGATTAGCTGAGCTTGCAAGAAGACTGCAGCACATCATAAAATTCTATACACAGATATTGCCAGACAGAAATCTGCAAGTTCTGAGGCAGGTGCCCTTTAAAGATCAGAACCACTGTAACAAGATGGAAGTATCCATAACAAGATTTTGCTGTGGCAGCCAGAGTAAAGATCGTATCAGATGCTCATGGAAGTATCATGGGAAAACCACCATGTAGCCACCAAAAGTATAGAAATTAATTTTCTATATGTATCAGTGTTGCATAATATTTTCCCAACTCTGCTTGAAACAAGGACATTGATTCATAGGAGTAAACATTTTCCTGTTTCAGATATGGATGGTCAGCACAGCTGCCTTCTTTTTCTTTTTATTCCTGACTATATGACCGACCAGTTTGACACAAATCCAGAAATACGTTTTACAGATGGCTACTTATCTTAGTTTGTGCATTTCTCCCATTTGTTGTATAAATCAGACTAGGTTATTGGCTGCTCTTGAAGAAGGTGGCTCCTTGCTTATTCATTGCTATAATCTCTGTTTCACTAGATGTAGTGATGGGGAAAAGAAGAAAAATAAAAAGAATTTAAAGGTAGAGAAACACCTGAAGGTTTATAGTTGTGTAATAAATTGTCTCTGTATTCTACAGTAAAGTTTGAAGAACGACTGAAACGCCACTGGAAACTTTAATAATATTCCGTTTAGGAATAAATCTGACTATGTATTATGTGCAAGATCTGAATGTCTAATTTATTTTCTCAGAGTTACTATTTTAAGTAATTCCTAAATGAAAATACTATTTTCTTCCTTTCAGGTTCAAGTCCTTCTCTTATTTATTCTGCATTACCTAAACTTCTGTTTGTGCCATCATAATTTCCACAGCTAAGTAAAACATGTGAGTGACTGAGATTTTGGTACAGCTCTTGGGCTCCATTCACTGCATTGGATGCATTAAATGGCAGAAGGGGGATATGAATTATTAAGGTTCTTAAACAGTCTCCTCAAGTATGCTCCATCATTACTGTGCTGCAGTGTCTGCTGGGGTGATATGGGAAAAGTGCTGAAGGGTGTCCTGAATTGAGAGCTTGAGCCATTTTGGGGAGGCTTATATACAGCTCGTCCTTACTGCCACAGTAAAAGAGAGATTTTGCCAGGGAGGATTTTAGTCCCTTGTGGATACACAGTGTGATGATGTTGGTTGAAGGCGCACTCATGGAGCTTGAGGCATGCTTTGGAGTTGGGATGTCCCCAAAGACAGCGTGCTGCACTCACAAGTGGCAGGTCCCCAGACTGGCTGCACCATTCTTTTCCCCCATACTACTGCCTTTGCCCCAGGTCTCACCGCAGAGGATGGGAGCATAGCCATAACAGCAACATGCTGATATTACACAGGGGTGGAGGTGCAGCACTACCAGATATGCTTCCCCAAAAATACAGCAAGAGGCACCAGGAGAAAATGAGGGCTTTGGGTTTCCGCTGTTCTGCTTATTGCCATTGTAGGTTTCCCAAGAGGACAGATCACAGAAGGAGCCAGCCCTGAGCTGAGGTGGGTGGAAATGGAATCTGCTGAGTCCCAGAGGATAACTAACTGCTCCTCTGTGTAGAGGAAGGTAAGCATCTCTGATCTACGCTGTGCCTCAGGGAAGATCGAGGTACCCCACCAGTGAGGGCAAAATGGTACAGAAAGTCCATGAGGGGCTCTGAGAAGCAGGACAGTGTTCATTTAATTTGAAATATGTTCTAGTGAAGCATCTAGAACAGAAGATCATGTAAGTGTGTAAAGGAAATCTTTGCATACTGCACTGCTCTGTACATTTCAGACACACTGAGGCTGATTCTCCTGATTTCATTCAAATAGAGAAATGAAAATATTTTAAACACACACTTCTAATCACCTCACTGTTGCAATACACATGTTAAGAAATAATTTTAACCACTGTTACAGACGTGTTTTTATTTGCATAATATTAACACAATTTACACTATTTAATTCAGATGAAAACACATTCTGGTCCCTCATTTATTTGACTGCAGAGTAGGGAGTTCGTTGGCATACACAGGCATGAGACGAGCTAGACTCAGCTGTTTTGTTCTGGTTTGTACAGGGAAGTCTGAGACAGAGGTGAGAAATAGCGTGATGCCCTTCTCAGATGATGATCCAGGATGAATGAACATGGAAGGAAAGCTATCCACTCCCTTTATACGCTGTATTTTAATTTCTGACTTGTATATTTAGCTCATTGAAATATATATATATATGATAGATAAACATAGGAATGAATATATACACATCTGATTAAAAACTCAACATGAGCTGGCAATGTGCATTTGCAGCCCAGATAGCCAACCAAATCATGGGCTGCATCAAAAGGAGCATGGCCAGCAGGTTAAAGGAGGTGATTCTTCCCATCTAAACTGGTCTTGTGAGACCCCATCTGGAGTACTATGTACAGTTCTGGTGTTCCCAGCATATGAAGAACATGGAACTGTTGGAGCAAGTCAAGAGGAGGGCCACAAAGTTGATAAGAGGACTGGAGCACCTGTCCTATGAAGACAGACTGAGAAAGTTGGGGCTCTTCAGCCTGGAGAAGAGAAGGTTGTGTGGAGACTTCCTTCCAGTATCTGAAGGAGGCCCAGAGAGGGACTGTTCTTCAGGAACTGAAGGGATAGGACAAGGAGTAATGGGTACAAATTGAAAGAGGGGGAGGTTGCCTGGAGAGGTTGCCCAGAGAAATTGTGGATGCCCCAACCCTGGCAGTGTTCAAAACTAGGTTGGATAGGGCCTCAATCAACCTGGTCTAGTGGGAGGTATCCCTACCCATGGCAGTGGGCATGGGGACTAGAAGATCTTTAAGGTCCTTTCCAAGCCCTTAACATTCTATCATTCTATATCAAAGGGTTCAAAATGCAGTGTTAGCAATTAACAGTGAAATAACTTCGAATATATTCCTTGAAGAGTTCTTTTGCCTTCAAAATATCTTTCAAATGACAGAGAAGATAAACAACAGGGATTTACAAAAAGAGGCAAATTTAGTTTCAAATATTTCCTTTTAATTTAAGAATGTATTCTGTTGTATATGTGCTCTTTATGTAGAACACTTCCATGTATCACATTTAATCTGTCTTCCCCAAGTTCAGCATTCAGAATCACAGCACAAAGTGCAGTGTGCTGCCAGATGGGTACTGTGCTCTGCCAACAGAAAATGACAAAGCAGAATAAAGTGAAAGTCCAGGAACATGTCCTGAATGCTTCTGCGAGCCAGCAAAGGAGTGTGCTAAAATTTGCCTTCAAAAATATACCATACAACCTGAAAGCAAGAAAAAATAAACCTCAATGCCACCACTACTGTTAGCATCTCAGCTCTCAGTTTTGCAGCCTACAACCGGCAGATTAGTTCCTTGGAGATTAATTATCCTTGGCTGAATCTCCTACCTCTGGCGTGACTGGTGGGTACATCCAATGTACATTTTTGTGCTTAATTTTATTTGCTTTTCAGTGTCATTAGATGGTAGAATAATCCAGTGCAGCCTGACACAAGGCAAACACTAAAGGACATCAGTGAGGAACACATACAGAACAAAGTTATTGAGGTGTATCTGCCTGATCCTGGTCATGACACAGGTCACCAGGCTGGGTTAATTTGTTCATATTGGCATCTATGTTCTGTTGCTTTTTTTGGTGCAGTGAACACAGAGCTGTCATGCTACTGAATGAGACAAGGGCAGCACGTAAACAAGTTTACAGCATTCTCTTACCCCAACCCCCATTCCCAGGATTTTTCTTGGTTTGAAGATCTTTTATATTCTTGTTTATAAATAAGTGAATGTCCTCATGGGAATTTTCCACCTTAAAGGCAAAAAAAAAAAAAAAGAGCCCAAATAGAACATCTCAAATCCTGAGTGTGTGCTGAAGGGTCTAGCCTGAGAAGGAAAAATCTAAAACTTGGAGACTTCCACAAAAATCTCATTTCCTTCTGCATTATGAAAGATTCTACTAACAGACTGAAATCATCCCTGCTGCATGGGCCAGCCAATACATACCACAGAAGAGCATGGACATGCTTGTGACACAGGGTTTTTCCCATGGTGAGATGAGGCAGAAATTGCAGTATGGTGTATTTGCCTCTGTCTGATTTTTCAGATCCTGGTAGGGCTACAGAGGAAGGCATTTAAAAGAAAAAAAAATAACCTAGAAGTCCCCACAGTGTGGTGTCACACATCTCTCTAATATGTCTATCTCTAGCTGTTGTGCAGTTTTTGAGCAAGCACATACGTCCTGCCAGAGAGCTCCTGTTCATTTGATTGAGGGCAGCAGGAACTGGATGAATGGCTTTTTGGTAGCAAATATTTCTAAGCAGCTCCATCCCTTTTAAAAACCTCCATGTCTGACAAGTGGAGCTTCAGAATCCACCATGAGACCACTTCCGTGTGATTTTTTTACAAACTTGCTTTCCTCTCAAAGGCCACAGAAGCTTTGGGTTGATTTTATTTTTTTCTTTTTGTGATGTGGAGGTATTGAGGTTGTATGACTTTGTTTCAAGAGCAATCTTCATTTATTAAAATAGTAGCAAATAAAAATGACTACTGTATGTGAATTCACATATACATTAAAACAAAGATTTCCTTTTATCTCAAAGATCATGTACTTTGTACGACCAAAAAAGCCCTCAGGCTAATGAATTTAAGGAACATTTCCCTTGTAACTGACACACTGTATTTTTAACTTGCTTTCTAGATATGGTGAAAGAATAGAGCACAGCATGAAAGTGACATATATGCAACTGAATTGGCAAGAAAAGCAGATGGAAGATGATGCAGACAGACATTATACAATTATCTTTTATCAGAAATCTGGTCTACATGCTGAGTCTGATTTCCATGTGCGGGTGTGTGTGTGGGAATACTTGTGAGCACTTTTCTCTTCCACCCTGGAGAGTTTAAAGAGATGCTGGAAGGTAGAAACAGTTCAACTCAGATGAACCAGCTCAACTCAGGAATGCCAGGGTAAGCTGCTTTTGTATAAAACCACACATTTTTTGTTTACACTAGAAGACAAATCCAAACTATCTTGTCACATGAAGCAGGGTAAGATATAGCATTGTTAAGAGCAGCCAGCTTGAGAAGAATAGCTCTCCTCTTAGAAGACCCCTTGAGGAAAGCTGTGGGCTTTAATGTCCACCTCTTGCAAATCTTACTGAGTACTTGTCCTAAGGGGCTTTTGGAGGTCCTTGCTGGAAGAAAAGCTGTCTGAGCCTAGATCAAATTCATTACACAAGACTCTTGCCTTTTTCAGAGCAACCCTCTTTTGGGTTGGCACTAATAACTTTGGGAACCAGTGCCGCTCAGCACAGAAAAGCCAGAAAAGGTCTTACTTTGTATCAAATATATAGAACTAAGAAAGTACACTGCCCGAGGGCCTGAGCAGGTCAGCCATGCCCACAGCCCTGCCTGGAGCCCTTTGGACCCTGCTGGGGTGAGGATGAATCCCCAGCTGCTTTTGTTGTTAAAGTCCTCCACCACTGTTTTGATGAACTCTTTCTTTGCCAGCACAAAAGTCATACAATCTTTCATGCAGAAACCACTCCTTCAGCTCTGTTC
Source organism: Sakesphorus luctuosus (assembly GCA_013396695.1). Taxonomy (NCBI): domain Eukaryota; kingdom Metazoa; phylum Chordata; class Aves; order Passeriformes; family Thamnophilidae; genus Sakesphorus; species Sakesphorus luctuosus. Next base: position 405,470 of record VWZD01005947.1, read on the forward strand.
ATTGAGGTTAGGATCATCCACCCAATCCCACATCACTTTCCTTCTTGGTTGTCACCTCTCCTCACTAGTGAGACTCAAAAGTCATGCCCAGTTGGCTCAGATGAAATTCTTATCTTAATAATTCAAGCATTTTGATCTGCTGGCCAGCCATCTGCAAGCGCATGTCTGGGGCCATGCCCTCCAAGAAGGAGGGAAGAAGACTACTCTGGATCCACTCAGGCACAGTTTTTGACCTTGGACACAGACTACTTCATGTCCATTTCTGTATCTGCAGCTATTATCACACTATGGACACACATAATTGCAGTCAAATCACAGTCTTTTCCTTCTTTCTGGCGTCTGGTGTAAACACACTCCAAACATCCTCTCACACACCTGTGGATTTGCACTTTCTTCCTTGCTTTCATGATAAACAGTCTTAGTCTGTTGAGAGATTGCTTGCAAGAAAGTGAATTTCTGAGCAATCCAAACTGCTCTGACCATGGGAAACAAACTGCTCTGGCCATGAGAATTCTGCTGATATCCCAGCAAAAGTGGATTCTGCAGATATGGCAGTAAAAGCAAGGTCACACACCTGCTATTTGCCTGTTAGGCCTTAGTTACTCCCTAACTAGCTCATCCTGGGGAGTACTCCCAGGCCTGGCTCTACTCCGGACACCAACCTCAAAACATCAGGATGAGATACTGTAAACACTGGACTTGTGAGATATTAAGCTTGTAACCAATTAGAAGTTCTAACGTGTGAGAATAAGACCTTTTTAGCCAATAAGATGTACCTGTAACCCTATATAACCTGTGTGCTGTGTAGAATAAAATGTCTTCACCTAAATCCTATGGGTTTGTGTGGTGAATTCCTATGTCTCCGCGAAACTTTGTTTACTTTATTAGTCTGTATTAATGTTAAGCTTACTTCAACTCTGAATACTGACAGGCAGCTTTTTTTTTTTTGTTTTACCTCTGGGTATCTAGGATCATAGAATTATAGAATTGTTTGGGTTGGAAGGGACCTTACAGATGATTTAGTTCCAAGCCCTTTGTCATGGACACCTTCCACTAGACCAGGTTGGTCAGAGTTTCATCCATCCTGGCCTTAAAGACTTTCAGGAATGGGGCATTCACAACTTCTCTGGGCAACATGTTTCAGAGCCTCACCATCCTAACAGGAAAGAATTTCTTTCTAATGTCTAATCTAAACCCATGCTCTGTCAGTTTAAAGCCATTCCCTCTTGTCCTATCACTGCATGCACTGGTAAGAGGTGCCTCCAACTCTTTTGTAGGCCCTCTTTAGGTACTAGAAGGCTGCTTTAAGACATTCCCTGTTGCTGTCCTTGTAAAATCACAGTCTCCACCAGGACTTCACCTGCTTAGCTTAATTTTCAGGTCTCTCCTATTCAAACATTAAAAGTTAGATTAATTCTGCCAGTGAGAACGCCAAAGAATTACAGCTTTCTGCCACACTGCAAGAGGAAAGCAGTTACTTTTCAGGAATGTCACCTGGCTGTGTGCTGAGCTGGCAGCACAACCAGCCCTGCCTGCTTAGCACCAGGATTTATGCAGGAGCTCTGGCTTGCTCCTGGGAGTGGGAGGATAGCACTCCAGCTCAGCTAAAGAGCATCTTCTGGGCAGACTTCCTGTAACTGAAGGGTCCTCCCATGCTGCTCCAAGTTACAATATTGGGCAGTATTTATCTACAAATAATGTTTTCCAGGTAAATACTAAGAAAGTATTTGCTCCATTGAATGTCACTGCAGTACTTATTTAAAGAGCAAATTTTTTCTGAAAACTTGCAATGCATTTTCAGCATTCAATGTCCTCAACTCCCCAGGTCCTCCTGGACCTGAAACCAGGTGATGATCACCCACACACTCCATGGCCATGAGCCTGCAAGCCATGTCATGTATCTGCTTTTGAGTCACCTAGTTCAGAAAAACATTTCCAAGCGTCCAGGTTAGATATACATAAACATCTCCCAGTGGGATTAGGAACACATTTCAGTTTTGCAAGTCAACAAAGTTAGTCCAAAACCTTCACGTGCATAAGCAACCACCTGCATTTTCCAAAAAATGCGTTTTACATATGCAGCATTTTTTCATTTCCTATTCAGTTTTCTGCCATTTAAAAAGTTTCAGTTACCTTCTAAAGGAAAAAAAAAACCAGCAAACCCAGCAAATTCAACACCATCTGTACAGATGTGCAACACAAGCCAAACTACAGGAGAAACTGAAAAGCAAGCACATTTTGAAGCAATGAGGAGAGCAGGCTAGCAACCCTTCAAGGGAGAAGGGAAAAATCCCAAATCCAACAAAGCTAAGGGGCTGAACTCACCTTACACCTCTGAATAACAGCCCTACTCCAAATGAAAGTTTGAGGCAGCAAGATTCAACATAGGGCAAAGCATGCTACCTAACAACTACTGTATCTCACCTATTGTGGGCACACATTATTTCCTGATAACACTTGCAAATTGTTGACCTGGCATGTAATATGTGCTGGTGGTGACCATGGATTTTCTCTCCTCTTTTCTCTTGATGGGGTCATTTGGAAAGATCATATGTGCACTTCTACCAAGCATTCTCTATTTTAACTAGCTTGTATTTGAAGAACACTAAGTAGTTTAAAATGCCTAAAGAAGACTACTTTTTCTTCTTATATAAGAAAGTATTTCTCACTTACTGCATTTTGCTTCTCTGCAGACAACTGGAAGATGGTGACTTGAAACAGGATCCAGTTACTCCTGACAGCACAAGGATTGTGGGGCGGGTGTGTGATAAGACAGAATAATGAACTCCTGGATAACTCTATAGCCACTTTCTTGAGGTATGTCTGGGTAACTATAGCTTGGAGCTCAGATATGACTAACAGCTGTCTCTTCCTGATAAAAAAGCAAAGATTTTTGGGCAAACTGTTCAGCTGGGAGTTATCACTAAGATAAAACCCTGGAATTTCTCCTGTCATACCAAAAAAGCTCGAAATAGTAACTTTAATTCCATATTTTTATTTAAAGTAATGGCTGAATTGCAAGTAAAATAAAATAAAATAAAAAGATGATGGTGTGCAGTAGGGTTTCTGGCAACAACTTTACTGATTCTCTGGGCAGCAGTCTGCTGCTCTGGGGGATTTTCACTTTTCTCACTGATCTTGTGCAGCAAACGTGATATCCCATGAGCCGGGAGAATTTCTCTCCATGTAACTTTACCAGAGCTATTCCTCAGAGAAAAAGGAGCAGCTACCACTTTCTCTTCAGATGCTTTTACATCAAAAGAAATCCCTCAAAACAAGCCCAGCTCATTCAAAAAACCCAGTTATCCATGTGTATTTTAATATTCTCTCTTTCCATTGCAAAGTCTTTCCAGTTTTATTCTGCAGTAATTACAAAAAGACCTGTCTACTATACTAAGATAGAACATGTGGTGATAACCCGTTATTTCAGGTATAGTGGTCGGGGGTAAGTTGTCTTGTCAATGCTCTTATAAACAGGGCCAAAGCAGTAAATATATCAAGGTGGAAGTCTGCAGTTAATTTCCATTATGAATATTTTTCTGATAAATATACGTTTGCTGAAAAGATGTGAAATTATGCTTACCACACATTCTTAGATTCCCCTGTCCTTTAAAAAAACCCCACATATGCCTTTTTTGGTTTTTTTTTTGTTTGTTTGTTTCTGTTTATTAAGTAATTCTTTAAAATAAGTATTTTTTAATCCCATGAAACAGAAATACTCTGAAAGATTTATTTGAATCTGTGAGTAAAGGAGTGGACAACCAGTTATCATGTCATTCATCAAGCTGTTAGTGTCAAGTGCAATGATTCAGATGGAGGCAATGAGATTGTAAAAAACACTTCTGAAGAGTGGATGCTTTTCAGGCTTAGGCAATTTCCAAAGGTTTTTGCAGCTCATTTTAAAGGAAGAAAGCATTAACTTCTGAAAAAGTCAAGTGGCTTCTTGACCATTAACAGTAGGCATTTTTAAGTATTTCCAAATATTTATTTGAATTATCATACTTGGAGTTAAAATATGTGGGCTACTGAATTGGTACACTGTTCTTTTCAAATGAAAAAATAAAGGAAAAAAAGATAAAAAAATCCAGCAATGTTGGATGAAAAAGATAATAAAAGCCCCAAATGTTTGTGTTTTCATAGTGAAGGAGATAAAGCTAGTTCCTTAGAGATGACTGATTAGTAGTGTGCTCTTAATCCCATAAATAATCAAAGCAACCAACCACTCAGTTAGTGAATGAATTAAGAAAAGCCCCTCTCCTTTTCAGAGCACAATGGTTGGATACATGGTAAAGCTGAAGATGGTCTGTCCTGCTCAGAAGATGAACATGCTTTTGATTAAAACACCATAACAGAAAAAAACCCCCAAACAAATAACAAGAACCCCCAAGAAACCCAAACCAAAACCCTAACAACCCTCTAAATTTTCTGGATAAATACCTTCTACCTAACATTCAAAACCACAGGCAATGGACTGTGGCTCATGGGTTCAGATTTCAGTTGACTGAAATTTTCTGTGACCTGGAGGAGAAGTCATAAACTCTCAGTCTCAGAAAACAGGTATGTTAATACTTGCCTACAGCACCTCTGTGGCTGTAGGTGGCTTTGTGATGCTGAACTAAAGTCAGCAAATATAACTGAGGTTCTTTGATGGAACTGAATAGCACTGTATTTTTCTTGTATTACTGGAGGCTAAACTCACAGAACAACTAAAAAATAATAAACTCCAGCCTCAGAGAATGATATTGTATATAAAGCAGAACAGCTTGTTATTAAAGAGTAAAGAATGCTTGGTGTGATGGTCAAAAGGTAGTTTAGAAGAAGTGTATTTTCTGATTAAAACCATTATTGACTATGGATGGTGATTTATGATATCTCATGTCAATGGTTTTGCTGAGGTAAGACAGAACTGCTTGAAAGTATCTTCAGCCTAATAAAACTTCAGTGAGTATGGAGAGGTTTAATGCCTAAAATGTCAATTTTAAACAAAGTATAATGAAACTTGTATTAATTTCTAAAACATCACAACTTATGAGCGGGGCTGGAATTTTGCTCTGAAGTTACATAATTTAATTGCATTGTATGAGTAAGTACCCTCTTTCTCAGATGACCTCTACCTCAAATGGCTGTTATAGCAGACATTTTTACTGCTCAGACTTCTTCTCGCCTTGATTAGGAAAACGACAGTATGATAACGTATTAATCCATTTCTTGTTGTCAGGGTCATTAGGGCAGAGACCCGTCTGATGAAGTTTGAATACCAGCATGTCTTTACGTGCAGGCAGGATGACACTTTCGACGGTCTGCTCAGAGTCCTGGGACTTTGGCTTCTTCTGTGATGTGCCAGGTAAGGGCCAATTTGCCAATTTTGTGCATATCTATTCCTACTAAGCAGACAGAGGTTGAAGATAGGCAAAATTACGTTGAGCATTTCAACTCTGCAACAGCTTTACATTTTTGTGAACTAGACACAAAGGCTGTGCCTGTTCTCTCTCAATAACCTGAACATGTCTGAGATGCCCACTGGTGTAGGGGCATGCACTGACATATCCAAGGAGATGGAGGAAGTGCTAGTCCCCTGCTCACTGTCCAAAACAGTTCCCCATGTTGCAGCACTATTAGACAAATTAAACTGCTTCAAATTCATCACTTTTTCAATTTAGTATACATCAGAGATCAGCTGTGATAAATTACCACGTGGAACCACAGAAATGCAATAGAACTGGCTTGACCTTCTTTACCTGACTGCTGCTGGGAATCATGTAATATAATGTACAGAAGGGACTGGGAATGCTTGAGAACACTGTAGAGAGGTGACCTTGAAAAACTGAAAGGCTGGTCAAATAACAGACACGGAGGTGTACACAGAGGCACCATTGACTACCAAGCAGGAGGGAGCTGGAGGATGCTAGCCTGAAAAAACTAAGTTCCAGCTAGCTAAACTAATGGACTAACTCCTCGTTATGGTAATAGAGCTCCACTTATTCTCACTGGAGCCAGCAAGCCACTAGAGGGAGGAATGATCTACTGATGCCAATGATTGCTATTTATTATGCTTCTGCTATTCATTATGTTTTCCTTAAAGCACGTCTCATAAGGCTTGCAAAACCTGTCCAGTCAAAGGAAAAAAAATGGAGCTTTCACAATGGGTGAAGAAAACACACAAAGTTCAAGGACTCAAGAAACAGAAAGCACATAAAAAAAGAATCTGCATGTCCACTATATCTTAGAATATATTCTGATTTTTATAGCCCAGATTAATTGTGGACCTGATTTTCAATTAATTAGGATTCAAAAGACAATTTGCTTTCATAGTATTCAGCATATCATTACAAAAATTGTAGGATTGAAAGCTTCTTTAGATTCCTTTTGTTATTCAAAAAGGAATTTTGAATTGGTGACTAAAAAGGGCAGGTCAACTGGGGTTGAAAAAGGAATTTTCCTTCTGTACAGCAACCAGAGAAAACTGTAACTTCCATATTCTTTAAGAATAAAGCTAAAGTAGAAACCAAAGAAAAGCCCAACACAATAACACACTCTCAGTGGCTGCATTACTAATCTTGCTCCTTTCACTCCAGATTACTATGCTAAATATCCATTTATAGCAGGAAGGAAGCAATTTGGATATGTGAAACATTTTTTTTGTGCATAGAGCTATTTGCCAGTCCCTGATAAGGAGATATTCAGTAACAGGAAAATGCTAAATAAAATTAAGAAATTGTTTTTATCTGAAGAAAAGCAAGTAATTAATGACATAGGTAATGGCTAGATGTTTAGCAGGTCAAATCTTATTTTGCTGAAGGTCTGTCAGTGGAAAAGTCTGAATTTTTTTCCTCAACTTTGACAAATTCTGCTCAAGTTAGCATGCCCAGTTCTGCTCTCTCAAACAGGAAAAAGCCAAGCTCAAACTCAGCAGAAAAAAATTCATCTCTGTTTTGAGTGCACTAAGAGCTTGTGGTATAGGTAAAAAACAGCTCCTCCACTCACTCTTACGGGTTTTACTGTCCCTGGCTCCTAGTGGGCAATTAGGCTGCCATCAGTGTAGAACCATTGGTGCTGCTGTCTATCCTCTCCAAAGAAGAGAAATCAAGAGACAATATCAGAGACAAATGTTTCCTGCAGCCTTCCATATGGATTTTTATCAGAAAATTCACAGGTTTTCCAGGAATAGGCATGCACAGAGCATACAGTGGGAACCCCCTCCACTCAGCCATACTGTGATTTTCAGTTTGTGCTTGCTTCTCTATGCAGCACACACGCATGGCAGCTCAGGCTTTGAAAAGTACTAAAATATCTTTTCCAATCTCTGAAGACCTTCCCTATGGAAAAAAAAATAAAAAAAAGCATTTTAAGATTCCCTTCTGCTACAGTGTGAAGGGTAACAAATAGAGAGAAAATTTATAGAGAAGTGAGTGGGAAGCTGTGCGTTAGTGTATGTAGGCAGGGCGTAGAGGGGAGAGGAGAGGTTTGACTAGCTGAAGAGCAGCATGCCCCCCGTGGGGCTATCCAAACCACCTCTAGGACATATGTTAGCAAGGGGTGTGGGCTGCCATGTAAGAGACAGGGAGGTCTGTCAAGTTATGAGAAGATCGTACCTATGAATTTCAATACACACAGCAAAATGCAACATGACTTGCTGTTACTCCTAGGAGTACCACGCTCCCCTTTGGGCTTTCACACATCACAGGGAGAGCAAAGATGTGCAGCAGGTGCAGAAGGAGAGAAAAGAAGGGAAGCACAGTTGAAGAGGAACTACAAGAGCTGACCCTTTCATCCCTGGACAGGGTCTTGCCAGCCTCTGCATGTCATCTGCTAGCAGGGAAGTACAAGGATGATTTAACTTCTCCCCATGCTGTGCCTCACGGCTCATGCAGTATGGTGGGGCTCTTCCCAGACACCTCAGCAGCACAAGGGAATGCTGCTGCAAGCCTTGCTTCAGGAGCCAAGAGCAAGGGGGCAATGACTAACAATGACTGTATTAGCACCTCAGCAGACTCTTTAGAGGGTTCTGTAATTGCTGCACTAGCTGTAATGAATCAATTGTCCTGACAATCTGATGTACAGGAGGTGTGTTATTATCCCTTTTTACCCAGAACTGGAGGCACACCGACCCCATCACTGCTAAGAGGCCAGGCAGGGAACACCAGCAATGGGGCACCCAGTGCTCCATTCTTGGCCCCTGCTCCCGAGGCCACAGTCTCCTGCCAGGGAGTCACAGCATGTCAGTGTGGGGGCCAGACTCTTCCACCACTCTGCTCCCCTCTGGCAGAGGAAGGGGTGTAACACCTGAGAGTTTTGGAATTTCAGTCCTTTGTTTTAATTACTCAACTGATCCTCCCCTTCCCTACAGGAACACTGCAAGCCAGGCTTTTATTCCAGGTGCACCCCTCAGGTTCTTTTTTGACCTGAGAAACACCAAGCAGCCAAATCATACATTAGAGTGCTCCTGAACTATAATTAACCTTAGTGTATCATTTTATGGAAGAGAAGCTGTTAAATTTGTCTGAATTCAAAAGAAGTTGGAAGAAGAATGGCAAGATAATGTTTTTTAACAAGCAGCTTGATTAATTCATGGAAGAGGTTATCATCCCATTGTGTTGGGTAGGAGGCTGACCTTTAAAACCTCGTATCTATTTTGTTGGAGGGAGAAAAAAACCTTGATGTCTCAGAATTTAGATGCTACCCTTGAGACTTGTAAACAACCCACTGCAGAATCCAGCACTGAGGACCCAGATCCCAATTGCATAGTATCCCCAAGGACTATCAGAGAAACAGTTGACAATCATTTCTGTTTGTCTTATTCCTATTAAGTCTCATGCCTTAGGGAAAAAAACCAGTGTTGATTTTATGTACGATGCATACCTCCCCATGGAGCAGGATGCTGTCCCAATGGATATCTCAGGCCTGTACTGGAAGCAGTGGGTAGCTCAGGGAGAAATGAAAGGAATTAACATTCATCTCAGATCTAACCTGGATCAGATTTAACCTTCCCATTGTGGCTGGCTTCAGTGCTGCCCATGATAGAAACACGGAGTACCTTCAAATACAAGAAGTACAACAAAAACTGTAAGATTCAACTCAGAAGTAAGCTTTTATCTGGTTTTGGCTACTAAACAAGACTAATTTTATTTTCATCTCTAGAAATAAAAATATTTTATTTATGAGAAGGTTTTAGATTTTTAAAAAATAATGATAACTTAAAATGTTCTGAAAGAGGCTTGCAAATAAGCATCAAGACCTAAACCCAGAGTTTTAAGTATTACTTTACATATCAATTTTATTTAATCTCTTCTTTAAAAACATTCCTTAAAAATAAAGAACTTTCTTCTATTTATTATTTATTACTATTTCATACCTCATTTAAAGGACTTACATAAAACAAAGCACATAATCTGAGAATATATTCAAGAGAAGAATCTCTGCAACATCAGTGTCAAATCACAGCCCTGTTTTGTAAAGAGACAGATGATTCAGATGATTCATTGTTTGTATGAACTCCAAATGGATTATTTTATTATTCTTTGGGCTGTTGCCCTAAAGGGAAGTAGTTACATTAAATAACAAACTACCATTATATGGACATACTGATTCTGAGAATAGGGGAAAGAAATATAGTCATAACAGGCAATTTCAATGGAAAATGAGGGCTTGTGTACCTTCTGCCAGAGGCAAAGCACTCAGATGGATACCGCAGTCATCACAGAGATATAACGAATCTGATTAACTTCTCTGGAGACGGAACAATTAGAGCTGATAGGATAAAGCCTCCTTGGCGTTCACGTGTGTTTGCACACGGATCAGTGTGCAAGGGCCGCCTGACTGCTGGTCAATGGCAAGGGCATTGCAGCTGCTGGGCTGTGGTCAGGAGACACTGCAGCAACTTCTGTCTGGAGAAATGGAGCAGGTAGCAAACCCATTTTCTGAGGACATCACTCCAAAGATAGCCTGAAGTGCTACTGAGTGCAACTACCCACCTCATGTATGGTGGCAGCAGTGGGGCACCAAAAGGAAGGAAGGAATGCAGAGCCACTTTTAACACAAGCTGCATGCCACCCCAGTGAGAAAGGATGAAAAGAGAAGGACCCAAGAGTGCTAGCAACAGACTGCTTCTAGTTGGAACAAGAAACTGTGGGATAAAAGAACTGTGAAAGGCTCATGGGATGACATAAGTAACAGCACTAGTGAAAAAAATAATTAAATGGCCACTATTGAAAATCTAGCAGGAGGACCTATTAGGATCAGGGCTATAATAAATGAAAGCAGAAGAAACTGTTTTACACTTATTATTTTCACAGGTGTGAAATTCACTATAACAGGGAATAAAGGAGTAGGAAGGTAGAAACACAGAAACAGTTGATAGATCATTTCATCCCTGTGGGAAGGGATAGTGACTCTAAATGTATTATTCTTGCAAATCTTATCTCTTTTAATGAAGAAAGACACTTAGCTAAGTAATGAGGTTTATTACTTAAGAATATTAAGGAATAACTTATTACAAAAAAAAAAGAGAGAAAGAAAGAAAGAAAAAGGGACAACACAAATAGTGACACTCATTCCAGCCACTGTTAGTCTAACATCTTATTTATGAATAAAGCTTCATCCACTCCCTCTCAATTCAATCTTGTTCATCACAGGTAAACAGCAATTAATTTTTGCCCCAAATAAAATGATCTATAAGTGGGGGGTAGGGAAGAGAGGAGCCAGGGGAAGAAGTAATAGACAGAGAGTTACTGCTCTGCCAGAAATGACATTCTACTGAACACTAAATGTCTGAACAACTGCAGTGGCACATCCTGACTCACCAGCATTTCGAACAAGTCTGAGCAATATATCTCTGCCAAAGCTCTCTTGTTTCACAGCTCTTACAGCCCCATGACTGACATGAGTCCAACAGATCCTGCACCAGGCTGCAATCCACAGCTAGGGATTTAGATTGGACCTTACGGACTAGGCAGCACCACCATTTCTGAGATTTCTAACACTTTTGATTGCAACTTCATGAGGATGGTTGGATGACATGTTGGTTACATCCCACTAGAATAAGGAAGAAAAGACCTTTTCAAAGTAGAAATTGTCTCCCCTTGAAATTCCATCTTTTATAAACATCATTTCTAATACTGCTACAAACATAAATATTACATGAGGAAGCAGATTCAGTTGATGTAATTGACATTTCACCCAGAGTGTTTGTAAGCTTTCTGTGCCATGTATTGATCCTTGGGTTTGAGATTTATGCAAAGTTCAGAATGAAGTAATTTCTTTAAATATGATAAAAGCAAAGAAGCAGTTTTACATTTTGTAAAACAAAGAATAAAAGTAAAAAAAGAAATAAGAACCTTATATTATTTAGCATTATAGTACATCTTCCAATTATTGTTATGCAGACATTATGCCGTTCATCATGACAGAGTTTTAGTAAATGTCTATATCATAACTATTTTGGTGTGATAAAGCAATAAATAATAACTGTGAACATTTTTTAGGACCAGCCCAAGCAGGACTACCTCCCAAAATAAGTTTTTCAAGGTTTCCTTTCAAGTGTAGAGTAATGAAGGCTTAGCACAGATTTGCTATAGCAATTGTCATATATATAAAAGAGGAAAGATTTATATACTAGTCCTGAAAGCTCCCGAGATTGCCTTCAGCATGATACATCACTGTCACAGTGCAGAGCTGCACAGACACAACCCAAGCATGGCTGCCAGCCTGATGTCACTTAAAGAAAGAGAAAGGTTTGGGTGGTCTGGATGTGGCTGCTGGCACTCGGGGATGACAAAACCAGTTAGCGCTTTCTGCGGTCGCTGGGCTGGCCGCAGGCAAAGCTGCTGGGCAGCTGGGGCACAGACTGGTTGGGTGGCACAGTCCTTCTGGGGGGAATGGGAAACTGCCATGTAGCTCAGCTGTGGATGTGACCATAGAAATCTCTCACAAAAACTCAGTAGCTGCTGCAAAGGTGCTTTCAACACATTTCTTTTTTTCACACCAGCACACTAAGCAAACTGATTATATGACAGTTCTCTATATTTTGGTGTACAATAAGTAAGAAAGCAGGCACAATGTAAAAAAATGTTTAAGGATTTTCTCTCATTTCTCCACTTCTGAGAAGATTTATAACTTCATTAGGAGGAAAGGAGACTTTAAAAAGTCAAGTCTCTTCAGATGAACTTTCATTCACACCTGTCCTAGCAGACAGAGTGGTATTTGATGCTTGCTCATACTTTGGGGGCCATACACTTTCTTCCTGCCGTGTACCCCTAACCTTTACCCCACACTGCACCAAAGCCAGCAGAGAACTACTAAATTTAACTGAAAGTTCATCTATCTTAGCAGTAATACAATCACAAGAAAATACATGAAACAAACTACTGGGCATCAGCATGACTAAGATAATAATAGTATCTTTTATCTGTAAGCGCAGAATAATTCTTCATCTCTCTTTCACCCTAACTTGATGCAAATTAACAGGAGATGCAAAAGTGTGTCTAGAGAAACACTATTTATCTTTCACATTAAATATAAAGCAATATACATTATTCTAACTTTTTTCCATTTTTAAGCTGAAAGGGCTCCACCATTTCAGTGATAAAAAAGATTGCACTTCTAGTTGATCAGAATAGAAAGTTATTGTGAATAATTAACTTAATTATTGTTGCCTGTTTGCTTGTCTTGTTATGTAGAACATTAAGGACTCCAGACTGAATTTTGTGCAAACACACATCTCTTTTTATGCCTGTGAATTTTCTGCATGGCAGATTCAATACATCAGCTGAGCTCCCCTTAGCAAACTAAACCAGATAGTACGAGATCACGTACCAAGGGTCAAGCATGGCATGGCTGGCAGCAGTGGTAACATAATTTCAAAATGCTGGCAATGAAATAACATTTAAAGAACATGAAGGAGTTGTGCAGCACTGCTGTGAGTGGGATATCTATATTTACTGTTCAACAGCAGGCCTTCAGGAATAATTTGGTCCTGATGAGAATTTCATTTTTATATTTAAAAAATAAGTTAAGGAAGTAAGAACAGGGATAACTGGTATATTCAATAGCCTGAGACAGACAGAGAATCATAAAAGATAGGTCTGGAGGGGTCTTCAGGAGGTCATTTCGTCCCTCCTTCTACCCTAAAGCAGGCTCAGCAATACCTAAATTTGTCCTGACACACATTTTTTATTATTTTCTTGAAAATGTCCAGGGAAGTGATTTCTTTTGGCAATTCACCCCCCATGCTTAACTTTCATTACTGTTAGAAAAATTTTTCTAACATACAGCTTGTGTATGCCCTTGCAGTCTATGGCAGTATTTTTCTTCCTGTCTCCACTGGACATTATTAACTCTGTTTCTGAGGCAGCCTTTTAAGCTGGTGGGCAGAAGCAGGGCTAAAAATAAGACCAATTTGGCACATAAACATGTAGGTAGGCTGTGTAAAGACTATGCACTGGAAGAGATGGCTGAAAAACACAATGTGGGTTAGTAATTGTATCCCTTAACACAAGCCCTAGAAGTGCCCATTTGATCCATAAACTACAGGGATAGGCTTTGCCTTTTAAAACAGACAATGGGGTGAACTTGCATTCATCAACATCATTTGCAAAGAAGTTGGAAGTCCTAACTTTCATCGGTAGCTATGTCCAGTATAAAGCTAAATGTTATACAAAGGTGAGCCAGATGACTATGTACAGGACAAGATTTTTCATTTTTGCTAATAAAGCAATCATCTAAATGAGGTTGCTGCTTTTAACAAATTACCAACTTACAAAACTCTTCTCCAATATCGCCAAAAGATCACACTTTGACTAGCAAAGTTACAGACTTTTTGGTTTTTTGGCCAGTGTTTATGCCTGGAGAAGAGAAGGCTTGAGGATGACCTTATTGCAGCCTTTCAGTCCCTAATGAGGGTCCACAAGGGAGCTGGAGAGGGACTTTTAACAAAGGCATGTAGTAATAGGACAAGGAAGAATGAAATTAAACTGAAAGAGGGCAGGTTTAGATTAGCTATTGAAGAAATTCTTCACTGTGAGGGTGGTGAGGCACTGGAGCAGGTTGCCCAGAGAAGTTGTGGATGCCCCACTCCTGGAATTGTTCAAGGCTGTGGGCAACATGGTCTAGTGGAAGGTGTCCCTGCCCAAGGCAGCAAGGTTGGAACTAGATGATCTGTAAGGTCCCTTCCACCCCAACCATGCTATGATTCTATAATTCCATGTTTAGTCTTATGTAATTTAATGGTAAACTGTTTCATTGCCTCACATTTCAGCACGTAAAAGTGGCACAACAACAGTAGTGTAGGTCACAGATTATAACAAAATTCTTACTTTTTATCTTAGACAAATAACACTATTTATACACATGTGACAAAATGGGTAATAACAGGGTATATGGATCTAGGTGTGGAATAACAAAAGGGTAACTTTTAGGATGGCACAAGCAGTGACTGCTACCAGTCAGACTGTAATACTAGGGAATCTTCAATCTGTTGCAAGATAAACTTATGGGGATCATCACAGAAGTAGAGAGGACTGTTCATCCTACCTATGCACTATGATGTGAATTGTAGGGATGTCCTGTCTCCACAAGATGAGAGATGAGTGGACTGATTTCTGTGCTGTAAAGGCATCCATACCTTTGTGTGAGGGGAAACACAGCCCAGAAAGGAAGCTGCCATGGTCACAAGCTTTCCTTTGTGCCAATCAAGAATACTACGCTTTAACTGATGGAATATGTTTTATAAATCCATCAGTAATAACTGTTCATTAAAACCTCCAAGCTCTAAGTTGCCTCAATAAATCAATATCCTCTGCTTCTTAAACATCATATACACAAACCAATGTCAGCTGCCATAAGGAAGCCACTGGCTCCAGAATTATGCCCGCCTACTACCTCAAAATAAATATAATTTTCTTTGCCTTGCCTCTCAAATTTTCTTCTGACTTATCATTTATTCAGTAAACTTAATCATATCTAACATACAAGCCTGAAAAGTGAGAAATGTGTCCAACAGCTTCTCCCTAGTTTCAGAGAGAAGAGAGAATTCATTACAATAATATGAATAAAAAGTTATATATAATGCATCAGAGGCTGTGATCTGAGAAAGTTACTATCTAGGCAAATAATAGTTCCAGAATACTATTTTGAGGCTGCATGTCCAAAGTTCATGGAGATGCTCCTGACTCTTTCATGGGAAATCCAAAAAACTCCCTATTCAAGAAAAGAAACAAAACACACCTCAAGGAAAACGGAAACAATTCTTTCCAGCTAGCTACAAGTTTAGTAAAAATGAAAGAAATGGCAACATGAAACAATTAAACCAGCTGTACTGAAAACATACTGTAAAACACTAGTAAAAGATTAATCAGACTTATTCCTTTCATACTAATTAGCAAAGTCATTGTTCCCTAATTGGAAGTCACACAACAAGGAAGAAAATTAACAAGCTTCCCTGCATGTGTCTAAAAATATTCACCATAATGAAAATGCGGTATTGCCCCACCTCCCTCTTCCCTCACCCTTCCCAATGTCTGTGATCTGGGTCAGATCAATTTAGCAGAACAAGGACACCATCTAAATAATAAAAAAAAAAGCAAAAAAGCTTTTGTTTACATGACAACTTTTTTTTCTGGATATTTTGGGAGTATGTTTTAGTAATATAGAAACACCTTAACACTTCATTGAGCTTGATCATTTATTGTGATTTATAGGATATTGAGAAAAATAACTTCAGATTCCCATAAATACACAAGTGGAAAGTACTTCTGATATTTGTACTAACGCATGAAAATGTAAGTGTTGGTATAAACAAATAAGATGCACATATTTTGAGATATTATTTTTTTAATATCTCTGATAAACTTTAAAGTTAGGAGTTGTTTTGTTTATTCTAAGTATCACTCATCTATGCAGTAAATCACAGGAATAGACTCAGCTATGATGGAAGTTATACAGATGAATTCTTTACCATGGGATAAAAAGAAGAAAAGCCTAATGCCTTTTGCTTATATGCTCATGTCCTCTTTTTATCATTAGTGATGAAACTTGGTGTGCATTAAAAACTGCTTGTGGTGTTTATAATTGTGTTTCTCCAAGTCACAGTTTATTGGAAAAACATTTCATGTCTAGTAAAATAACTTGAAAATAAAGACTCGATAAGAAAAACCTCCTTTCTGTTCTTCTCTCCATTTGACATAAATTCTACAAATGCATCTCAAAAGGATCAATATCACTGAAATTTTCAATTCACTAGTGATCATAGAGTAGAACTTGTCTCAGAAAAAAGTTTACATGATCCAGTGAGTTCAAAGGAACAAATCTGCAACTGTATATAACTCAAAATTCATGTCCATAAATACCTTACCATTAAATTCTGTAATACTTTAAAAAAACACACTCCCAACCCTCTCCCTCCCAAAAGCCCCAAAAACTCCACCAGAAAACCCCCCCAAAATCATCCAACAAAACAACACTCAAAAAAATCAACAAGAACAAACCAAAAACCCCACCCAAACCACAAAAGATTCTAGTGGCTGAAGTTCCCACAGTAGCAGCAATATTGAGTTAGGAAGCATAATCTGAACCCGTATTTTAAGCAGTGAGTGTGCCTGCAATGGAGAAGAGGAAAGAGGAAAAATGAAGTAGAATAACTATGGTGACAGGATCCATGTTTTAGACCTCTTGTCTTTAAGAGAGTTTTCCAGTTCCTTCTATATTCCTCATCTTTTAGGCTGGGAAAATGCTGCCATCACATTATTTCTTGTGCTGACTCACTATCTACTTTGCCCATAGTCCTTCAAAAGAAAAAAGAAGGCTGCAGATCCCTTTTTGCCTTATCCAGCTACAGATCTTCATAAAGTTTGCTGGAACTTCACATCTTTCAGATTTCAGTCTTTCTAGCAAACTTCATGGAAGTTGACCAGTGGATTCAAAAGTTACTGTGAGGTGGAGGTGACAGGTTGGCACGTGGACAGCAACGTGATTGCATACTTTTCCCCCAACACAAACCAGGGCAAACATAAACAAGCTACATACAGATAATGAAGGAATATGTCCTGAATCAAACTCAGCTGTAACAGAATTGTTATTTATCTGTTGCCTGCACCTTCTTTTAAAGTTAGCTAGCCAGTCCATTTTCAATCTGCTTACAAGTGAAAAATGAACTTTTGCCACTTTTCAGGAATGGGCAAGAAAATACCACCTTTGTTTTCAGCTGGATCAGTTTATCTAGACTGTGAAAGCTTAAACACCAGGAGGATATGCCAGCAAAGGCAGAGAAAATATCTCCTGGTAGGATAATGAGAATGCAGCAGCGGAGGTGTGTATTTCAAATCACAGCAAGCTGTGCTTTATCCAGAATGGTCCCACAGCATTTGACACATGTGCTGTAACCACATGGAAACCATGGCAATGGAGGAAAATTGTAGGAGGGAGATTGTACGGTATAGCAAGAAAAAAACCTCAGCAAAAACAGGAAAATAAATTTGTATTATGTAAAGGAGATATGACACAGTTGTGCTGTTCAAAGGTTATTCCTTATATAAAAAGAAACAGTGGTAATAATGAAAATCCTTTCTTAGAAGAGTAGGCGCATGAGCAATGGTAGGTAGGTGGGAGGAACAGTGTGGGTTGTGAGACCAATATTAGGCTCAAAGTAGTCAGAGAGGAAGAGGCCCACAAGATGAAAAATTCCTTCAAAAACAACAGTAAAAGCAACATGTTCTTAAGTTGTTTGCTTTGCCACAGATAAAAATGAAGCCAACTAGATACTGCATACAGCAGAGACAGGGAATTGCAGCAGGGATTGTAGAAGATCCCTGACAATTACTGCTGTAGAAATACCACTTTCACAGGGGTCTTTGTTCTTCACAGACAGAAAAAAACATGCTTAAAGGAGTGAAATACCACTCAGCTTTAAGGTGTTAATATTTTGCAAGGTCAACTGGAAGGTCCACTAGTGACAGTAAAAGGCTTCCTGCTGCCTAGAGTGGCTTTTGGCTCATTTCCACAAAGCTCTTATTCAGGTGCAAATTGAACTCAAGTTAACAGCAAGCCAAGGAAATAGCTTGTTATCACACATCTCACAATTGCTTGATGACCTATATTCAGGGAGTTAGGGACCCTAATTTAGTCTCTGTCCAACACACCAGCAAAACTATCACAACTCTCAGAGTAATCAGGGTAGCCATGGGATGAACAAGCAATGTCATGGTCAAGGTGAAGTCATATTACTAAGAAAGTGTAAAGAAATCTGTAAGGACCAAGCTTAACAGAAGACTTCAATTCTCAAAGCAAGCACTCAGCTGTTTCTCATAAACCCCATTCAAAATTATCATGTTCAGCAGAAAGAAATAAAAGCAATGCATAATTATGTTTTATACAAATTGTCTCTGAAAGTTAAAGCCTTCCCAGGAAGAGATATTTCTATAAAATATCAGCATAGATTAAAAGAAATCATTCATTTCAATTGATGCTGAAAAGACATTGAAAAAGAAAAGTTATTTCATGCTTTCTCCTCTTTTTTGTTTTACTACCATTTACCATTTCCTTCTTCTGTCTTGTGATTTACATCCTTCTGCATAGCTCCTAAACTTACATCAATTTTACAGAGTGCAGCTTAAAATTAAAAATGTTCCTAAAAGCTTTACCAAATAGCAAGGGATTAAAAAACATGTGAAATTAAGTATTTGTGTGAACACTTTGCTGAATCACTGTGACTTCAAAGCTAAACACAAAAGCTTCTGCTGCCTGGTCCCTCTGATCTAACATCCTCTGTGGGTGAACAGTGACATGCAGGAGTTTTTATTTTCCATAATTTTATATTCTTTTGAAAATCTTTTATCTACAGAGAACAGAAATGACCAAGAGCAAATACACTCAGTGTGATACATTGTACCTCACACATACACGATGGAACTCTGGAACTTATGTTTCTAAAGACTCAAAAAGAATAAGCTCCGTGCCTGATGGTGTGCCCATGCACAAAGCAGGGCTTGCTGGAGTTTGTGGTGGTACGTAACATTTATGGTCACCTTGCAGAAGTTGCAATAACCAATCTCAAAGGGGGAGTTTTGGCTCAGCAAAGGATGTGGAAAGTCTTCTGAATGATGAAAGGAATCACTGGATCCCTTGAGCAAGCGCCAGCTAGATTATGAAAATCCCTGCAGAAACTGAGACTGCTTTCCACCTTTGGACACTAATGAAAAGACAGAGCAAAAGCAATCCCTGGCTTCCCTTGAGACAAAGTCAGGCAGGCTGCTATGGGGAGCTGCAGTAAGCATGCTTTTTTCTACTGGTCTATTCATCACTGGCATCACGAGCATGACATTCTTAACAAGGATCAAACGCTTTTCTCTAAAATCTATTTCTCAGATAAGGTCTCTTAAAAAGATGGGGTAGAGAAGGACAAGGAAGGAGAGGAAATTAATGAGAAAAATGCAGAAGGAGTCTTTTGCCACTAATCATGGATACCAGAAGAGACAGAGATGCCTTTTTTTTTTTTCCATTTAAAAGATACAGCCTTAGGCAAGTTACACTAAAATTAGGTTATTTTTGGTCCGGTGAACTATGATTCACTATTATAGCTAAGAAGACAGACAGAAACAATTGTTATTTTTAAATCTACACTATTTTCTTGTATAGATATAATTTATTTTCCTGTTTAGGGGACCTCTCCATTTTAGAATCCTTCAAAATAAAACACTAATACCAAAATTGTCCATTTGTGTAATTTTCCTGAGAATTTGGGTGGCTTTTTTAAAAGACCTCCAAAAAAGGAAAACACATAGAGACATTTAAAAACCATAAACTCATAATCTTTTTTAACTCAAGCTTTCATAAACAATTAAAAAAATTTCAGGTTTTGGTTCTCCACAAAATACAGTGCAATTCTGAGTGGAAAACATGGATTTGTCTACTTTCAGACAGTCTTCATTCTTTTAAATTAAATGTCAGGCGCTCCCTGATGAGTTGCAAAGACTAGCTTTGGGCTAATTTCACATTATGAGTATATATAAATACACAATTATGCAAAATTTTGGCAGGCCAAATCTGTAACTCAGCAACTTATTTAAAGAGCAGACCTACTGTACGTACCTGGATAGTCACTTAACAGTACACAGGCTAAAATACTTTGCAAATTCAAAATGCAGGTCCCCTTTCAGAAGAGCTTGAAATACGTTCCCAAATTTACTCTTGTTCAGAAAAAAACCATGCAAAAATAAGCATGACAAAATACACTAATTCAAATACTTTTCTTAATTAGAAGTAAAGAGTAGAAGCAAATAGGAAGAGAAACTGTATGTCTTCATGGAGAACTCTACATGGTGTAGTAAAACATGGACTTACTTGAGGGTGGTGAGCTCTGTAAGGGATGGCTGGGTGGCCTTGAGATAGCTCTCTCTTCGTGCAGCAATCTTTGGGGATGGCTTCGGACTTGTGTCCGAGTCTCCACTGTCATCATCCCCCATGGCTTTGATGTAACTGCCACTACGCATTCGTCGGCAGGGAATTTCATCATCTTTTCCTCGTGGAGTATATCCTGTCCATTCATCCTGAGGAACCTGAAGTGATAAACACAATTCTCTTATTAGTACTGTCTTCCCTGATTTAATTGCATAGCAAGATTTGATCGTGGTAAGTCACAACAGAGCCATAACAAAAACTCCGATGGCCAAAGGCCCATTCTCAATCCTATTTGACCATGTGTTGCTGCTGCAATGGAGACCCACTGCATAGTCACAAGCATGTCTGGAGTTCTTTGCTAGCTTCCATTACATTTCTGGGAAGTTTCTAGCAAATATGCTTATACAGAAGCCTCAGTTAGGTCTATTACTGAGTTGGATCAATCTGGTTTTGAGGGTATTTTCATTCAGAGCATTTAGAAACCAGATCAGGATATTTTTGCTTCAGCTTAACATACTGAACATCTTTAAGGAGGCACAAAAGCTGAAATGTGAATCCCTGTATTACAATCTTTTCTGATAGAGTGTGCATAGGAATATTCACCAGGATTATTTTGGTTCAAAATACATTTCAAATTAGTGGAGCTATGCACTCATCATCACAAAAGTAGGTTTGCAAGTGTGAAATTTTACTGCTATTGCTTCTATATCACAATTGGTGTGACTGAACACTTGTCAGTTTGCAGGGATCCTCCTTTTAAATTATATTAGTCTGAGTGGCTGAGTCATGTAACTCTTTATTCCCTTCTTTTGCTTCTTCTTATTGACGTGCATTATTTTTCTAAATCTGAAGTCAGTGCTGTCCCTTCCTTTTATTGGATATCTGGAACACTGGGAATGTGCGTTCATGAGATTTTGAGACATAACAAAGGACAGTCTTGCCCACCCATCATCTCCCTTCCTCTGCTCCTGCGGATTCTGACCATGTAAACCAATATCCTTTTTCTTGTAACTACAGAAACAACACACAGTGGAGCAGAGTTTTTGAAGTTATTTTGCAGAAACACCACTTTTTACACTAAAGGCAAAACCTCAAAAAGGCTTTTTAGTAAACATATTCTGTGTTAGACTTCAATACAAATAGTTGTGAATTTTTAGTTTGCTGCTTCTCTGATTATTCTCAGTGAATCAGGTCTGTAAAGCCAGTTATAGCTATAATGTTCAGAAAACATTAAAAGCCACATTAAACAAGGAGTCACAAATCTGGGTTACTAAATTTGTCTTGCAACTTACAAATGCTAGCATCTACCAGGATAATCAGCGCCTCTTTTCTATGGAAAGTCTGCTCTTCATCAACATTGAATTTCAGCTGAGGATCTTGTGCATCAATTGCTTCCTACCTTTCAGCCAGAGCTTATACATGCCAGTTTGTTTAGAAAACCAAAACTGAAACATTGGAATGTTTGCTAACAGCTTAGCTGTTGATTCCCACTACAAACGTAAGTCTAAGTCCAGAGGCTGTTAAGACCTTTCAAACGTTACTGTTAATATAAGTAACTTTTTAAGTGGCCTTTTATCAATCTATACTGTTATAAACTGCAAATAAAAAACTACAGTGGTAGCAAAGGAAGAAAGATATTTAATGGTGCTAAGGCTTTGTCAACTTATTACTAATTATAATTAATTTTATTAATGTTATTAATGAAACTATTCTCAAGCTATGCCTTTGCTTTGTTTCCTGATGATTTCAAACCCAAAACCTTATGAACTTTTTTCCTCATGGACTCTTCTTTTCTTGCTACTGACACAATGATTTAGGGTTTTCCTTGAACTGCCAAGCTCAAACAGTCCTTCTTTCCTCTTGTGCTCTGTTCTCCCAGATTTCTCTTGTGCAAGTCTGACCTTGATAATCACTTGGATTGAAGATTTAATCCTTGAAGTCTACTCTAGTTTGCACCTTTATCAATATTTCTTCTTATGACTCCGTCTTTCTTCTCAGGACTTAGACCTCCTTCTCAACTGCTCCACATTTTATTTAACTGATTCTTTCTTGTGGTTTTTAAAAGTAAATTTCCACGTTGTCTATAAATATCCTTTAGTTAATGGCTCTGCTAACTCTGCTTCTGAGAAACATTTAAATTCTTATCTTCCACCAAGCTTGCAGTGTTTGTTGCATGCTGCTATTTTTTTTTATATATATATCTGCCTAGGCTTCAAGAATGTAAGTTCCTTAAGACAGGAATGCAGTTTGAAGTCCAGTTTTTTTATTGAATGATGGCAAGCAGAATTGTACATCTATAGGAAGTTACTGAATAAATATACCTAAAGACTCATAAGATGTTCTTCTAGAAAAGGGTAAGACTAACTGAGTATACTAAGTACTAAAAAAATCCACTGGAGAAACAGGATTGAATAAACAGCCCTGATATTTTTCCACGGGAAAAAAAAAGCGCACAATATTTCAGTTCTGTGACTTCTAAGTTTATGCCTAGATACCAGATCTGGAAAACTGATGCTTTCCTGGTGTGAATACAGTTTTTTAAGTCTAAATGAAGTCAATACTCAGTAGTGGTTTGGATTCTGATTTTGATGTCGAACAGTGCAGAGCATTTTGCACACCTCCCCCAGCCCCTTATGACAGACAGAGGGTAATATTATTTTCAGGTCTTATTCTTGCATTGGTTCTAGGCCTAGAATATCATCAAACAGTTAATATACAAACTATATTTATAACACCTCTCACATACATTTTGGAACATACAGCTGCTGCTTGTCCACTCTAAAATCCTGACTTTTTAAATCACTCATACATAAAAGAAGTTATCCTAGGTTTACTAAAATCAAGCTCTGATGACACTTTAATGACAGGCTCCGACTTTGGTCAGAAATTTAAAACCTATACTTGTAAATTTCCAATGAGTTTTTAGGCAGATATTACATACTGAAGTCGGAGTATATAGAGAACCTGTGAATTCTCAGACGATATGCACTTTGATGTGTTTACTATTTTATTCATTATGCTTTATTCAAAGGTCTTTGCTTTTTCTCATTAAGATAAATTAACAAATTAATCTTTAATGCATTAAATAAAATATGTTAGTATAATGTTAAGGTTGGCGTCTTTAATGGAGGAAAAGTCAGGATAGTCAGAGTTACAATGCTCATACAGCACTCATAATTCAGGCAAGCTGAACACTTGTAGCTTTATTAAATAATAGATATACTGTTAAATTTAATGCTATAGTTTGTAAGTGCAGTAGAAGTGATGATCCATCATTACTGTGGGCACCCTAGCTGTGGAATTATGGAGTTCTGTTATCAATAACCCTTTGTCTAAGTACAATACCTTTTATTTTAAAGTTTCTCAAAATGATTTAGATACAATATGGCAGGTTTTGAATGCTGGTTGCAATGGATTTACCACAAAACTTCTTATTCACACATGCAAACACTATGATGAAGTTTGAATGCATTGCTCTAGTCCCACAATTTATACAATGTTGTTGAAAGTTTCCAGTTTGAGCTGTGCTCATATCAGTGAGGTGAGTAATCACTGAAAAACAATACACTACTTTTTTAGTAGCTTTTCAACGTTTTAGAAAACACTAGTTGCAAAGAAAGAAAGCTGAGCTGTTCACATAGAGACCAGGGCAAAGCAGTCTCAGTGAATGCCACTAAACCCACTGGCTGGTTTGCATACTGCACATGCAAAACCAAAGGAAATGAAGCAAAAGTGACCCAAGTTCCATTTCTATATTACGGGTTTAAGGGTAAACTGTGTATGCACCAAAGAGAAGAGAATGGCTATGATTACCAGAAAAAAAAAATCCAGATTTAGAGAAGAGCCTAAAACAGCAACTCAGATATGCTTCTAATTTCAGTTAATACATTGAGGAAGTCAGAGCATTTTTACAATCTTGTCTGCCTAGACAAAGCTGCAGTAGAAGAATGTAATGGATATTTGACTAAAAAGCTCTTTCAGTGAAACAGTTTGACCACGGGGTTTTTTTGGCAGGGATTTAAGTCTGAGAGTTTGGGTGTTTTTTGTTGTTGTTTGGTTGGTTGGTTTGTTTTGTTTCGTACAGAAACATTTCAGTGACTATTAGAGACTATTCAGAGACTATTAGAGACAGAAATTTGGTTCCAGCTCCTCTTTATCTTATTTTTTATTTCAGGTTCCCAAGAGTCAGAAACCCTGATTTGGGAAGAAGAAACAGCAGAAAACAGTAAGACATCATGTAACTTGCAAAGAGCATTTGAAGTTTTTCTTTGGCTATTAACAGTTGTAACACATTTTATGAAAAGGTCTTTGGGCACTGTCTGTATATTATTTGAGCAGGACAAACAACTCTTAAAGATCAGCATTTCCTTTTATCGTACCTATTTTGCTGTTTAAAAAAATAGAGGAAGATGAAATAGTGTCAACTGCTATGCCAATAGTCAAATACCTCAAGCAATATCTACTAAAAGAAGTGACCTGATTTTCAGAGTGCTTTCTTTGGTGCCTAAAAGTAATGGCTATAACAGCTCATGCAGACAATGCAACTTATTGGCGCAGTAAAATGTTTCGTATCATGAGAAAAAAAGGAAAACATAAAGCCCTCTCCAAAATGCAAACTGCAAAAATAAAGTAAATCAGATTATTTCATACATTCTGTTTCCACACATATGGTACTAAACATCCAGTAGTGTTTTATGCTGATCCAGAAAAAATGCTGGGAGAACAGTCTATGTGAACCTTCAACTCTTTTATTTTTTCAGTCAGAGAGTTACACAAATTTTCCCACAGGCTCTTCCTTTGTTTGAATGTCCAATATTATGTCTTGCAAGGTCATGTATTACACTGCACACAAGTGCATATGCACGGTATCTGCTGCCTTAGAGGATTAATAAGATTAAGACTGACATACTTGAGATAAAACTGTTTCATGCTTTTAAGAAAATCATGTTATCCAATTACCTTGGCAATGCCATTTTTCCAGTATCAGAATATCAAGCAGGAGCATCATTTGCATGATTGTTTTTACTCTTGTGAAAAAGGGGGAAGAGCTAAACTCAGATCTAACCATGAACATAATTGTTTTTATTAAAATAGAACTATTATTCACATTATCAAAGTAATGTAGAACCTGGAAACATTTCATTCTGCAAATGATCTTTAAGCTCATGTACAATTCTTTCTTTATAAGCCTAGAAATCAGGAGTGCACTTCACTTATACAGAAAGCATAGTGAAACAGAACACCATTATTAACTGAAAATACACAGAAAACACTCAGCAAAGGCCTCTGAGCCACGCAGTTGCTGAAACTTAAAACTTTGGCATACCCCTAGAAATAAACTGTTACATGTATGAAAGCTAAAGCTGACATATATAACATTCTTTTGTAAACAGAGCAGACTCTAAAGATGAAGTACTGCTACTAGCCAACATCTTACCCAGATTCAGCAACATTTTGTGTACAGATTACCTGTTCTGATCTTTAACTAAATTTATGTTGCCCTGGAAGTGTTCGCACTTTGTCATTAGCCAGGTTGGACTGACTAGTCATTTCCTTTAATGCATTTTTTGATAAAAAGGAATGGGATTTTTCTAATAGATAGTCTAGATCTCCAAATAAAACAAGCCCAAGCAAACAGGTATACTGGCCTCCCTGTTTTCAAACATTAATTTCAAAAGCTCACTCACAGTGCTATGTGAAATAAGCCCAGAATGTAACTACAAAGGTAAAGAAAACAGCTTTTATTCAATTTCTAAACAATAAAACTAGAATATCTAATTTCCTTCTTTTTAGCCCCAAATAGTTATTAACTTACCTTACTGGATGAAATAGCAAACAGACTGTCTCTATAGCAAATTAAGTTCATTACCGATCTCTAGTTGGATTTGATTTATTGCAGCTGAAATCATTAAAGCTTCTCCCCATGCTTTGCCAAAGCAATGTAGATGACTGCAGAAGTAAACAAAAGGACTGGAAGGAGTGGCTAACCATCGCTCACAGCAGTAGACTTGTAACTTTAGCTTTCTATTAGTATGCAAATACTTAATGCAATGAAATCACATAACTGAAGAACAATGCTTAATGACTGCTTAGTGTAGATTTTTCAAACCCATGCAATTCGGCCTTCTTGGTCATTATTATGCCTATTCTGCATGCTGTAAATGAAGTTTCAATTGCCATCTTCCACTTACTAAGCCTATTCCTAGCACTTATGAATATTGAATTAACCAGACCAATAAGGATGAGTAGCATTTCTTTCTATCAATGTGCATGTGTTAAGACTCATTGAAGTACACCAAAAAAAGGGGAGCCTTGGAAAGCAGAAAGAACAATATGTTTTAATAAGCCTCAAGCATTTTCAAAAAGGCAGATAGGAAGGTTGCCTCTATTTAGGACAAATTTAATATGCTCAGTATCTGCAGCAACACTTGCTTTACCTTGTATTACTTGAGCAGTCCTGTTCTACTATAAATTAATTTAATTTGGCAGACTTATATACACTTTTTTACAAGAAGAGAATTAACAGCCAGAACAAATAGGATGTCCATGAATTGAGCATTACTTCCACAATCCTCTGCCCTCCCCTAGCATCAAACCTGAACAAACAGGGTGAAGAATTGCAATCCTCCTCCACACAACAGTAGTTTGGAAAGTCTTCTAAACCAGTATGAATCCTCACAGAGTCAGCCAGTAAACAAAATTCTTCAAGTACCACTCCAGTTTATAATGCTTATTCATCAAAAGGTGTCTTGACCACTGGCTTATCAATCTGATTAACATTCAATTTTGTAGAGGAAGGTGTGTTTCTTACATGAAATCACCATGTCTTGTTTCCAGGTAAATATTCTCCTCCTGCTTTACACATAAAAACCCAACCAACCCTGAAAAAGACCATGCTGAGACAATGATTCCAGCCAAGTGCCTTTTACACATTCTGCACAGAGGAAGCCAAACAGGAACTACCACAACCATTACCTATGGGAAACATAACTGAGGGTCATAAAGCAGGATTCTCAGCTGGGACCTCAAACCAGAACTTCAGTGATAGTCATGGATGAAATTCTCTTAGTGGCAGAGTACGTACATTTCATTCTCATCTTTCACAACTCCCTTGAAGCATTCAATGCCATTGGTTATAATGACATATGGCTTCTTGCCCAATTCAGGATGACAGGATGACTGTTAACATGAATACCAATCCTTGAAAGGACACTTTCAGTGACTAGCAATAGAGAGATGTTCTCTCATTTCTTCTATGTATCTTCTTTTGTGGTGAATCACTTCAACACCTGCATACAGTGACTGGTTGGCATCAAAAACAATACTGTTAAATGAGATGTCATTTTATCTCTCTTTCACTACACACCACCACAAGCCCACTATCAAGCTAACAGCAGGAAACTGGTTAGTGGGTGGAGAACATGTAACTGAATCCTAATCCTTAGAAGAAAACACGTGGTGGGGAGAGCATTTTGAGAAACAGCTCTTATGCTGTTTCTTTTGGCTGATTGTAACTGGTTAATCTCTGGTGCTTTGCTAATATTGTGCTCTCACAGGTAGCTTCTGTAAGTAATGCAGTTAAGACGTCCTCTCCAGCTGGCTGTTAGCTTCTGTCACATTTTAGCGGACAGTGGACAGATTTCACTAAAACTTCCACAATGCTTTCTTTTGGATGACAGCAATGCAGTATACCTGTGTAACAAGCTTTCATTTGGCTGTAAGGAAACCACACCACAGCGCATCTTCACAGTGACTCCAGTTACCTCTATTCTACAGCAGTGTCCCATTTGATACCAAATCAAGGACTCTCATCTGCTGGGAACTGAACTGCTATAGACCAGGAAACCTCAATAATTTCCTAACAAACTGGTTAGCAGGCTGGGGTTATCCCAGTAAAGCAAATTTAGACACAAACTTATTTGCATAAAAGACTCCTGGACACAATTCAAAGACTGTCTTTGGAAGCCCTGGCCCATCAGAACTGTCACAGTGCCTTATGCAATCTGGATGACATTGCTTAGCCTTTGGTGAGAGAAATCCATATCTATCAGAAGTCTGAAGAAGACAGTCCATTGCACAATTTCAGGGCAAGAGGATGAAAGGACAAACAATAAACAGCAGATTGATGTTCTTGTTCCTTAATTCACTAGTGACAGAAGCTCACCTGAGCAAGAAGCACAGCATAAGAGCATTTGTAAGGCACAACAGAAACTGTGACCAGATGACCCAGCTCAAACCACTCTTCTCGCACTGTAGTATTTCCTCACTCAAAGTCTGTACTATAAATTCCATTCTTGAAACAAAAGAAACCCCACAGTAACTGGATGATGGGAAATACTCCTTATGACTTTGCATGGATAAAGTAAACAATATTTAAATGCAGAGGAATAAGGACATCACACACAGACGAATGTGATCAAGCAAATGCCATTTATTACACACTGCAAACGGTTTATATAATAGGGTTAAGGCTACATTCTATTGGCTAAATTGAATCTCACACCATCAAACTACAAATCCTAATTGGTTATAGTCCATATCTCACAAGTCCAGTGTTTTGATGAAACATCCTAGCTGTTCCCAGGTGAATCTCCAGAGTCCTGTGAGAAAGTACTGTGTGAACTCCTAGGGAGTGATTTCCTCCCTACCACTCAGCAGAAGCTGTGGCCTTGTTTATTCTTAGCTGATAACTGCTTTTTTTCTCACAGGGTCCATATAGATCTGAATTGCTCACCTTTCATTTTTCTGTACCTACACATGGACTGAGAGAAATCTATAACTGCTCAGTGTTTTCTTCCATTACTGAATTACTCAAGATACCAGACGTCAGTACAGGTTTTAATTAAGCAAATAAGAACACACCAGTTTTTCATGGTGAAATATGTGGCAAGATGATTCTCATCAATACATCTGACAATTTGACAACTTTTGCACTAGCTGTACTGAGAAGTACGTTTCATATGACCTTAACAAAAAACCCTGACACTTATACCTCAATACTTTGTAGTTCTGACTGGAAAACTGAAGGAGAAATAGCATATGCATTCATTTTCAATTTATAATGGAATATGAAGAAAAAAAGGCAAGTCTTGAGATGCATGAAAACCAGATCTATATTAATGGATGTTAATACAACTTTCAAATATATATATACTGGAAGATTAATTTGAATAGGGTAGTTACATCTGAATTGCAAACACCATAAATGAGGAACATAAACTGAAAATGCAAGTAGACTTGCATTTAAGCCCAGTATAACAGATCTAACATCAATTGCTGTGTCATGAGGATAGAGACTTTGTAATTTAACATACCATGTTAACAAATCATATTGCGTTTACTGGTCCTTATTATTACCTATAATCTATTTGGCCATCCAGGGACATAAGCAATAGAAAGAGGCTAGGACTCTGGAACTGAGCAGTACCTCCTAAGAAGCTGTGGAAGTGCCTTTTCCTGAGACCAGAAAACAAGTCACCTTAGATTAAGAATTTCTTAGCACTACACATGATCTAATAATGCACATTACAGACAACCTTCACACAGGAAATTGAGCACAGTATGAACCAGAACCCTTCGTCACCAGAAAACTCTTACTACACCCAGAAACTTGGCTTACCCTTTTTTAATAATATTTCTCACATTATCCCGCCAAATGACAAGCAATGCAAATGTGGAACTATAATGGTTGCATGGCTGTCCCTGCCTACTGCACTTCAATTTTCAGAAGTAAAATTTCCATCCTCAGCCCCAAGTGTCTGCCACAACTGACTTCAGTCTCATCAGTTGTGACCAAAAGAAAACTTATGACTGACCCACAGAAGAAGAAAAGAGGATTAATACAAAAAATGTCATCCTTTGTATTTTTCTCAATCTGTCAGTGAATAGACCAAGGACAATGGGAACAGCAATTACAGGGAACACTGAATGACAAAACTATAATCAGAGATAAACTTTGCAGCATATTTGATAGTCTATTAGCTCCAAAAATCATGAATTCACAGAAAACAAGAGTGTCAAAAATATCCAAATGTATTTAGACCCCACTGTTTGCAGAATAGGACTGCTGCTTGCATTTTGTCTTTGACAGCTTGGCTTAATTTCAATTTCTTCAGAGAAGCTACTGGAGAAGTGGAGGCTGTCCTACTGCTTTATAAATTTTTGTTTCAAGGGAGGGAAACCATTTTGAAGAAGAATTTCGATAAAACATGAACAATTCCTTCTCACCTTCCTTCACTTTAGTCCAACTGTAAACCTGGATCAAAAAGAAGCACTTTCCTGAAGTAAAAATCTGCTCAAAAAAAGAACCTTATCTTTCTACAATCCAGCTCATCACTCTCCAAAGAAGAAATAGAAGATAAAAATGCAATTCCATTCCCAAAATGCAGGTAAGAGGAAAGATTTACTTGAGTGTCTTTAGACTAGTCTGGGATAATATCTCTTTCTGATGATGCACAGTGTTGACCCAAGCCTCCCCTAGACCTCAAAGGACAGATATTGTGCCTCAGCACCAGGGCTGGAAGTGGAGCTTGCTGGGGTAAACAGAGACAGTGCAATGCAGGAGGACTCTGCACTCGATTCAAATTCCAAATTATGAGAAATAAGCCCATCTGTAATACAAACTACTGCCAACTCCTTCCACAGAACAGTTATGTGGAAAATATCACAGCGAGATAATGTTTGTTATTTCCATGTATTTTCACTGAGAATTCATGCAGATACTTTTATGATAAAAGTCCTTAAAAGCAAATGTGAAGTCAATGTCCTGTGTGGTCTCTGATATACTCAGATCCACCATTATAAAGAAAATTATCCTGAATACCCTGAGTTGAATTCAGGTGCTATCACAAGATGAGATTACATGAACAAATAGTTGCCTCTTTGAAGGATCAGAGTTTATGTGCTGAGAGTTTACATCCTGGACCACAGGCAACAACTTAAATTACAGAAGAGTTGATAAAAGCGTCTATTTAACACTTAATGATATAAGTAAAGCAACAAAGAAGCATCATAGTAATAAAATTAAATTATCAGAGTTGTCCAGTGTTGTCATGAATTTGCAGCAGAAATACACTGTGTGTATTTCTAATTGTTCTAACATAGGACATCAGCCTTTTGGTACACTAATGAGAAGATCACCATGAAAACAACAGATATATATAATTCTACAACCCACTAACGGAGTAGTACTCTGCTGCTGTTAATGTATATTTATATTGCAGGACAGCCAAAAGGCCTCAATTAGGTTCTGTGCCCCATTGTGCTGGGCATTGTGGAAATACAAAAGGGAACAAAGTCTAAGCCCCAAAGGGCTTGCAGTGTAAAAAGATAAGTGATATAGTGAAGAGAGAAGCAATGGGATGCATTCAAAATAGACTGACTGTTTTAATACCTATATGCATTTTTCATCCTTTCAAGCTGCCAAGAATAAAGAATAATCCTGACTTGCTTCCTCAAATCTACTGTACTCTGTTTGAATATTACTTCCAATGTTAAGTGATGCCTGGCTAAGATTTTCCTCTTAAAAAAAAAATAAACCCCAAACAATTTCAAACCAGTTATATTTCCCGTGTTATTACAATGACATACAATTAAAAAAGGTGAAACAAAATTAATTGAAAACCAACATAAAACTACCAGTGAGGATGGGAAACACAGTGAGAATTTAGTTACTCTAAGTGAGAATTTAGTTATTTTTGCCCTTGACAATTGTTGGACATATTTTCATACAGACACAGATAATGTCCTCTAATTCCACTTCAGGAGTCTATTCCTGTCACTTAAACATTATCTAAAGGTCCCTATGGAGGTGTTCATTTAAAGCTGATGCTGGCACAGTTTTTCACTGTTTTCTAGCCATCTGGTCACATACTGAATTGTCAGCTATTTTATCTAAACCCAAAAGGAAGATTGAAGGAGTAAACAAAAACATCAACAGAAGTCTCAGGCTTTGAAGTAACCACAACAATCAAGCCTAAAGTTATGATTTCTCCTCACCCACAAAATTCAGACACAAGAGACTTAATGAAAAGAAACTGTAAATCTCAAAAGGTTGCAACCTGAGGCTATTTTGAAACCCCTCTCACCCGGCAGCCCATACACAGAGCTGTAAACACACTTTGAGCATTTGTGTTGCCTTCTCTTCCCCCACCCCACTCTCCTAACAATTAATAGAAAATATACATATCCATTTCTTCACGTTTAAAAATTAGAATCCCAGAGGCTGGCAATCAGAATTATTTTGCATGCCACTTCATATAACCTTTTAAGATCAATTTTTAAATGTGGATGCCTCAGTCCTACGCTTTCTCTGCATACTGACTTAAACAACAGAATGTGGAATCTGACTGTCTCGTTCAAGCACCCATATGAGAGAATTCGCTACAGTTTCTATACAAATAGACAAGAGTCCCACTACATCAAAATGAAACCAAATCATCTTAGCAAACCTCTTTTTTCCTCATGGTCTTCTCTCTTCTCTGTGCAACGTTGTTCCATCTTACACACACACTTAGATGTGCCATAAGTGCTTCGTTTAAAGTGCATAAAAGCTATCCACAGCTCTCCTAAGAATGAAACAGTTTTAATATTTTCTGATCCATGTTCCTGCCACAAACATTCACCGGCAGTATGATAGCTCCAACAGGAGACATCTGATTCTTGACATTTAAAGATACAATACTGGTGAAAAATAGTGACGCTGTATTAACTGCAAACAGCTTGTGAGGGAGTAGGTGATGTACTCCTAAAATGTATAATCAGAACAAGCAATAATTTCAGCCTTTTCATTTTTTATTTTTGACTCAAAGCCATGAAAAAGAGGAATAGCCCAATAAACAAATCTGGACACATTACAATAACCATTTTAAGAGAATTTATATTCTATGTCTAAAAGAAAAGTAGGTTTTCCTGCTGGAGAAAGTACTCAGGTACCCCCAAGTTTCTCAAAAAGGTCTCAAAAGCTTTTATAAAAAAGGAGCAGTAAATGAAGGCAAATCTTGAAATTACAGAAATCAAAGAATTTGTATCCTGGTAACATTCAGTTAATTGATATTGTAATGCTAAGTGCAAGCACTACAATATCAAATTCCTTATACCCCTACTGTGACAGCCTTATAAATTCAAGAAGTACACAGAAAGGTCTTATTTTTCCCACATGAAAAAAATAATCCTGTTCTAACATGAACTGTTTCTTTGTAATACTGAATGCTGGTAGAAAAAAGGAAAAAAAAAATTAAGTCAGTTTATTTTTAATTTCAGCAACAGTACCCCTTGTTTGGTGAGCAGTGACTTCTGTGGAAGGCTGTGACATCAGAGCAAACCTCCAAACCCCACAAACACCTGAAACAAGGCAGAGCACAGTTAACAGCAATCAGTTCTCCACACTGTACCTGGAGGTACTGACATGACCGTTCCTGTTGACACGTCTCTGCCTTCACCACTGTCTGGTCCATGTTAACTGATGCTTTCTGGTAAACTTCACGGGCTCTGCTCACGGTTAATGTAGAGGACCAAGAGCTTTTCTTCATTAACTGGGAGTCCAAATTCACAGGCAGGTTTGCACAGGTAGAACATTTGACATCATTATTGCTTCTGGAGGACTTCACAGTATGTTCACTAATAGTGTTATAGGCTTCCATAAAGTATTGGGAAGAAGAACGATCAGGGCATCTTCCCATGGTCATGACCCCACTGGGACCATGATAAATGCAAACATCATTGTCCAAGTTGTCATCTGAACTCCACCAGCCTGATGCATTGGATCTGGGCTTACCTTCTGATCGCCTTTCTTTACTCTTGCTGCGCTTCCCATACCTCATCGTCTGTGACTCCTCTGGACTTGCTTTTCCCCCATTGATGCTTCCCTTGGATGGTCCCTCCAGTGAATGGGACTTGGTAAAGAGCTTTTGGACAGAATGAACCAGATGCCGGATCCTCCCTGGGCTGTCACTGCGGTGCTCCATGGCAGTTCGCTTGTACTGCAGAGTGTGGTAGCCATCCCGATTCAGAGGCAGCTGCCGCTCAAACTGGTCTAAAAGATTGGCAGGAATGCGGTTGGTCTTGTTGGCAGTTCCATGGGGAACCAAAGCACACTCGTCCTTGAGTTCGTGATGAGAACTGTAATGCCTTCGGGGAAATGTGCTGCTGGCAATCTGATCATTGTAGGGCACCATGCACTCTGCCTGAAAAGAGTTCCTTTGAGTGTAGTAAGGGTGGTCTGCAGGATGGGGGTCCACCGGGTTTAACAAATATGGCTTCCTGTCCTGGTGGTGTGGCAGACTGTCACATGGAGGGTCACAGGCAACCCCATGATGATGACTACGGCTGCTAGATAATCCCTTCATCCTTGATGTAAAGCAAGTCCCAAAGTCATCTAATATGTATGGCTGTGCAACAAGCAGATCTCAGAGAAAGGCCTGAAAAAATGAAATACAACAGAGGCCATAAGATATCCAAGTTATGAGAATAAACAGCATGTGCACATTTAGCATTCTTTGTTTCTTATTGTAAAAATAATTCAGATAAATATTTTCTGATTCTTTTTATCACTTAATCTTTCCCATGTCCCACATAGTGCTAATGATACTTAAATAATACACAAGAAAAATTATTTTGTTCCATTAGCTGGAAAGCAGATGCAAGGAAACTTTCCCAATATGAAAAGTAAGATAAGCATTCTAAAACCTCAGTCCTGAAAACATGCATGCATGGGAGCCTCCCAGGAGGAGCTCACCTGCACATTTTCAGGGCCACAAGGATGCATTAAAATAGACCATGTCCTTAAAGGAACACTTTCTGGACTTCTTTGAGCCACACATAAAGCACAGTGAAATTAATAGGAAATTTTCTCCAACTTCCATGCACATTTTTTTGCATGATTCAAGTGCAGTTTTACTTAATCTTTATGTTGTCTGCCCAGACTGTAAGCATTTCAAGATAATATCAGCACAAATTACACCTGTAAGTTACTTTCAAATTAAGAATAAAATAACAATATATTACATTGTCAAAAGGAAGCTAAACCAACTGTTTAATAACCTATATATTGGGGGGNTATTCTGCTAATGTATGACTTGGCTTAATTCTCCATAATTTTTCAGTATACTAAGCAATGTTTAAATATTCCTACCTACTCCTACCATTAGAGGAACTAGTATAGCCATAACTTGCACATGGCAATAACAGTGTAAGATATTTCAGCACTTAATCCTTGATTGCAGTTATTTGCCCCTGAAGTGACTCAAAGTGCCACAGAAAATTGGTTACAAAAAGCTAAAACGGAAATCTTCATCCCAAGTGATGCAATAATCTCTCTGAGGCCAGATGTTCTCATTTCAGCCACCAACATTAGCAAAGCCTGGATGCAACTGCTACTGCAACCTCTGAGCTACTAATGCATAAATTATGGGGTTTCAGATGTGGCCAAACAGTCTCATGGTGCTGTCTCAGCTCCTGATGGGCAGAGGACTCCTTAAGGGATCCCCTCTTATACTGCACTGCAATGGCAGTCACTCGGCTATTTTATTCCTTTCTGGAAGAGTTAATCAAATAATAATTTTGAAAATGTAACTCTTGAGATCAATACTTTTGGAAATGTAACTCTTGAGATCTTTCTTGGAGCAGCAATAAACATACACAGCGGGCAGTTTTCCACTATGTTCCTCCAGCGTTCTCTCCATTAAAGTTCATGTTTTAACAGGTTGTAGACATTGTACCTATTGGCAAGTTGATCAGGATAAGTTTTCTAAGCTACTGTCGGTCTGGAAAAACATGCTCTGTACTTCATCAGAACATATTTTATATTTTCTTCTGAATCTGTGGTGAGCCAAAGAGGAGTTTTTTTCAATATGCTTAAAAGCTAATCTGGATGTCCTGCATTTCATTCCCCCTCACTGGATCCCTGCAATGCAGAAAATGTTCCTTCTCAGCAGACTTTGAATTCCAAAAAGAGCTTCCAAAACACCACAAAAGACTCTTGAAATATTAGAAATGGGTAAGTTGACTGGTTGACCTGAAGAGGAGTATGGATAAAGGTGCCTTTAAAAGCACAAAAATAATATATTCATAGAGGTGGACTTCTCAATTATACCATAGTGACAATACTCAGCACTTCTAAAGAACGTCTTACATCCCTACCAACTGTTTTAAAAGTGTGATCTATTAGACTGTAATCGAGAGACATCCAATACGATGTAGTAGTAGATTCATTACTGAGGTAATAGAAAATGTGACTTGAACAAAAATACCCCATCATGAAGAACACTTCTAAAGAATATAAAGACCAAATAAAAATACTCCTGTCTCTGGTATCTATGAATATCTTTCACACATCAAGTCTTATGAAAACAAAGCTTCAGCCAGTTAATTTTTAAATCATTTAAATTCTCTTAAAATAATACACTAGTGTGCTATACAAGATGAAAAAAAATTAAAACCTTGCCTCAAATAGTTCAGTAAACTGGGACATGCCAAACCCAAGTGATTTCACTTTTTCATTATCTGAATGGTTACAAAATCTTCATTTTTGTGTACTGTGGAAAAAGACTATGTATAAACAAAGAACTGAAAGGACTGATAATTTATAGCATAGTAAAGTCATGGCATGCATAGGGGATGTCATAGAATTATTAAAATATTTAGTCTTAATATATTGATAAAAAGAAATGGCTGGGATGAGGAAATGATCTGATTTATAGCTGGAACAGAATATTGTGGGACATCTTGAAGTTAAAATGAGCTTAAAATATACAACTATGGTTTGACCAATGGGAACAGCCATGTTACCAGCTGTGTTTTGGATGGACTGGCAGTATGGATGCTATGGAGGATGTGAAAGAAGTGGTAAAAAGCGAGAAAGCTTATGAAAAGTGACATTTGTCTGAATAGCGAGACAGTGACAGGCTTTCAAAAAATTGTGGAGGAAGATTGGCTAAGCACTGCTATATGAGCTTGGATGGCAAGCAAGATGGAAATGTTTAGGAGAAAAGACACATATAGTTCTACACCTATTTTGAGTCTGAGCTGTCAATGAATCTTCTATGAGGAAGTACTGGAGAAAAAAGAAGATAGGACGATCTACCCAAAAGGAATCAGGTAAATAGATACAGAGAATAACAGAAAATATGCCTGTGAAAGCAAAAGTTCATAAGGTTATGAAAAAGCAGATTTAAAAAAGGGGGATAAAAGAAGAAACAAAAAAGAAATGAAGACCAGAGAGTGATAGAAAAATCAAACCAAAAAATAAAAGAGAACAACCAATCTGTGTAATAAAAAGGATGGTAAAGGCTCCAAAACATGGGAGAAATTGAAATTCAGAGCAAAACCTCTTTATTCCAAACTCCTAGAATAGTGGGTGCATTAAAAGAGGATTTTTTTCTGCTGCAACAGCACTGAAAACATCTATTTTATCATGTCAATTGTGATAAAAAAGAGTATTTCCTGAAATATAGATTCAATTCACCTTAACTGTATTTCTGCTGCCACAGTACTGAAAGTGTAATGAATGAGGAAAAAACCCCAATCATGTACCACAGTGCACCATTTAGGAAGGAATTAGTATAATATGATAAACACTGAAGAAAGGAGTGTTGCTTTTCTTAAATATTTAGTAGACAATTGTTCGGCATAAAATTGCCCCAAACAGAAAACCTAAATCACTCTCACACCTCAATCCTGTTTGAATACATTAATATATGTCTAGGAAAAGTCCTATCCTACAGTCTATGATTTCATTAGTATTTTTCAAAAAATATGCATCATTTCCAAAACTGTGTTGGCTGAACCTGTGTTGGCTGTTAATTTCAATGTTTAGTGAAATGAACAGCTGGAGACAGGGCTATCCGATCATGCCATAAATAGCTGAGAGGAAACCAATGCAGACATTTATTGTACTGTTATTTTTGGCCAAAATAGGAACATTTAATTACTCATGAAATAAAGCAAGACAATTGATGAACATACTAACAGACAGCTAAAATAGCAATTCTATAGACCGCAGACCAAAACTACTTGATGGTATAGGAATAAATGAGATGTTAAATAGATACAGCATTATAAGGCTGAAGAATATTTATTACTTTCAACATTCATGTCACATTTGCTTTTGTTTTCTTCAGGATGCCCTGGGTAGGAAGGATATGAATATAGTCATCCTTGTTGTTAATGTGTTGTCCCTAATGCACAAAAATTTGCTGGAATAGCCTAGTGGTTAGAAAAATGCCTATTTAAAACCTTAGTTATTAAAGTGAAAATGAATGCAAAATAACAAAACCTGAATTCAGAAATCCTTTTACAAATTTCATTTAACTATATTGTGTATTCACATATTTCAAATTTATTCATAAAACACATCTTGGAGAAACATATTCTTTCTGTTAGCTAAAAGTGCAAACTTCTGTTGCCACAGAGCCCCTCTAAATTTATCTCACAAGCCTGCAGAATTATGTTTCTTACATTTTTGCAGGAAGTTGTGCAAAACAATCAGGTAACTAATCATTTCACTTAATGTGTACATAGGTATACAGAGAATACTTAGATAATACAGGTTGTAGTAGTTTTAGCTAAGCCTCAAATTAGCAAGCTCAGAAAATCTACATAGATTAGTAGAGACAGATGTCACTTGACTAGGTAACCGAGGAAGTATTTCATACCAGATGACGCGAACCTAAGATATGATGCAGCAGTGAGAAGTGTTAGTTCAGTTTCACCATAGCTGAAGTACAGAGAAGACGTGCTACCGTTGTTCTGCCCTATTAGGCCTTGCTTCTGCTATTGCCGCTCCTTGCCTTTTGTTTGAATTCAAAGAAGTAGAAATTTTGTTGTTACTCTTTCTGTTTCTTGCTAAGTGTCTTTTAGAGTGCTTATGAATCTAGACTAATATACTTTGTATTAATTAGAGAGTAAGAAGTTATTGTTATATCTAACTTGTGTAAGTGTGTGTTATATTGTAGTTTTCTCTTAATTTTCTCTTTTCTCTATAAATACATGTAGTTAGTTTCAGCATAAACCTAGTTTAAAAGCTTTTTTTTCCTCTCCCTCTTCTTTCTCCTTTAGCTGGTGGAGGAGAAGAAGAAACTTTTTCTCTGTACTTGGGCAGTTGGCATTTTGCCAGCTCAACCCAAGACACAGGTGAATGTAGCAGGTAGTACGAAATGGATAATTAATAAATCAATATTACTAATATAATAAAGAGCGTTTACGGCCATTAGCAACTTACAAACCTTCATAACTGAAATGTATTTTATAGGCTAAGCATGAAGAATCAACATTCATAATTTTCGATTTTTTTTCCCAAGTAATTGGATTACATTATAGCAGTTCAAGACCTAGAACAAGACAAACTGTCATAGCACAATACAATGTGTAATGTAAAGTTTAAGTTCAATAACTGTTAAGATCACTGATATAAGAAGGATATGGACCTGTTGGAGCAAGACAACAGGAGACCACAAAGATTGCCAGAATGCTGGAGCCCCGCTCCTATGAGGAAAGCCTGAGAGAATTGGAATTTTTCAGCCTGGAGACTAGAAGGTTCCAGGGAGACCTTATAGCAGGCTTCCTACAAGAGAGCTGGACAGGGACTTTTTACAAGGGCATGTGGTGATATAAAGTCAAAGGGGGGAATGGCTTCAAACTGAAAAGGAGCAAGTTTATATTAGATATTAGGGAGGAATTCCTTACTCTGCCTGTGATGAGACACAGGAACAAGTTGCCCAGAGAAGTTGTGGATGATCCATCCAGCCTGCAAATGTTCAAGGCCAGGCTGGATGGGGCTTTGAGCAATGTGCTCTAGTGCAAGGTGCAGGGAGGTTGTAACTAGATGATCTCTAAGGTCCCATCCAACCCAAACCATTCTATAATGATATAATTCTATGGTCTATGTCAAGGTGTGCAACTTAAATATAAAAGCATGCAAATAAAATATGCATGAGAAACAGGCAAATGTGCTCTTGAAATTTGCATTAGCAATATACAGGGGCAAGGCACTACATTACATGTAGTCACAGAATCACAGAATTACAGAATGAATAAGGTCAAAAGGGACCCCAGTGGGTCACCTGGTTCAACCTCTCTGCTCCAGCAGGGTGCCCTGGAGCACATTACTCAGGATTGTGTCCAGACAGCTTTTGAACTATCTCCGGTGAGGGAGACTCCATGTCTCTGGGCAATCTGTTCCAGTGCTTAGTCATCACACAATAAGGTTTATCCTCATCTTCAGGTGGAACTTCCTGTGCATCAGTTCCTGCCCGTCATCTCTTGTCATAGTGGTTGGCACCAATGAGAAGAGCCTAAACCCACCCTCTTGGCACCTCCCTTCAGATATTTGAGTACATTGATGAGGTCAGCTCTCAGTAGCCACTTTGTGAGGCTTAACAGGCCCAACTCTCTCTGCCTTTCCTCGTAAGTGAGATGTTCCATTGCCTTATTCATCCTTGTAACCCTCTTCTGAACCTGCTTCAGGAGCTCCATGTCTGTCCTGTATTGAGAAGCCCAGAACTGGACACAGCACTCCAGAGGTGGCCTCACCAGGGCTGAGCAGAGGGGCAGCATCATCTCCTTTGACCTACTGGCAATGTTCCTCTAAGACACCCCAGGATACCATTGGCTTTCTTGGCCACAAGGATACACTGCTGGCTCCTGGATGACTTGTCCACCAGGACTCCCAGGTCCTTTTTCTTGCAGACCTGCTTTCCAGCCTGTACTGGTGCTTGGGGTTATTCTTCCTCAGGTGTGGGACACTGCACTTGCCTTTGTTGAATTTCAGAAGGTTCCCATCTCTCCAGCCTGTCGAGGCCCATCTGAAGGGCTGCACAGCCCTCTGGGGTATCGGCCACTCCTCTCAGCTTTGTGTCATCAGTGAACTTGCTGAGGAGGCATCTACCCCTTAATCCAACTAATTGGTGAGTAAGTTAAATAATACTGGACCAAGATTTGACCCTTGGGGAATACTGCTAGTGACTGGCCTCCAATTAGACCTAGTGCCACTGATCATGACCGTCTGGGAACAGCCATTCAGACAGTTCTCCATCCCCCTCACCATTCACTTGTCCAGCCTGCACTTCCTGAGCTTGCCAATGAGGATATCATGGGAGACAGTGTTATAAGCCATGCTGAAGTCCAGGTAGACAACATCTACAGCTGTCCCTTCATCTATCCAGCCAGTTGTTCCATCACAGAAGGCAATCATTTTGGCTAAGCACAATTTCCCTTTGGTGAATTCATACTGACTACTCCTAATCAGCTTTCTGTCTTCCGCATGCTCAGAGATGGCCTTTAGGATGAACTGTTCCACCACCTTTTAAGGGATTGAGGTGAGGCTGTGTATTGAGTTTGCATGGCCAGGTTTTGGTAGCAGGGGGAACTACAGGGGTGGCTTCTATGAGAAGCCACTAAAAGCTCAACTCATGTCCAACAGAGCCAATGCTAGCTGGCTCCTAGATGAACCCACAGCTACCCAAGGCTGAACCTGTTAGTGATGGTCGTAACACCTCTGTGATAACACATATGACAGAAAAGTTATTGTGCAATGTAATTGTGCCCAGAGAAGAGAGGAGTGAGAATATGTGAAAGGAACAACTCTGCAGACACCAAGGCCAGTGGAGAAAAAGGGGGAGAAGTGCTTCAGGTGCCAGAGCTGAGATTCCTCTGCAGCCTGTGGTGAAGGCCACAGTGAGGCAGGCTCTCCTCCTGCAGTCCATGGAGGTCAATGGGAGTGCAGAGATCCACCTGCAGTCTGTGGAGGAGACACACCTGAGCAGACGGATGCCCAAAAAAAGGCACTGTGACCCCATAGGAAGCCTGGGCTGGAGCAGGCTCCTGGCTAGGACCAGTGGAAAGAGGAGCCCATGCGGGAGCGGTTTTCCTGGTAGGACTTGTGACCCTGTGGGGGACCCATGCTGCAGCAGGCTGTTCTTGAACGACTGCACTCTGTGGAAGAGTGACTCATGTTGGAGCAATTCATGAAGAACTGTTGCCTGTGGGAAGGACTCATGCTGGGGAAGTTCATGGAGGACTGTCTCATGTGGGAGGGACCCTATGGGGAGCAGAAGGACTCTTCTCCCTGAGCAGAGGCAGAAACTGTGATGATATGTGCTGACCGTAACCTCCGCTTTTCATCTCCCTCTTCCCAGGAAGGAGGGAGGGGCAGAGGGAGGGTGTTTTTATTATTTACTTCTCATTATCCTGCTCTGATTTTGACTGGTAATAAATTCAGTTAATTTCCCCAAGCTGAGTCTGTTTTGCCTATTATGGTAATCCGTTTGCGATCACTTACGAGCCTGTAGTTTTTCTCTCCCTGGTCTATTTGCAGAGGGGAGAAATACAGTGGCTTTGATAGGCATCTGGCATCTAGCCAGGGCCAACACGCCACAGGCTGACTGGTCTGTAGTTGGCTGGATCCTTGTTCTTGCCCTTTTTTAAGGCTGGGGTGACATTTGCTGTCTTCGAGTCCTCAGGGACCTCTCTTAAGGACCATGACCTTTCTAAGATGTTTGAGAGTGGTTGAACAAAGATGTGCAGCAGTTCCCTCAACACTTGTGGGTGCATCCAATCCAGGCATATGGACTTGTGGATGTCAGGTTTGACTCCACAGTCTCTAACACAGTCCTTCTCAACCAAGGGGACGCCTTCTTTTCTCAAAGAGAGAAATTACCAACAGTTAGCTACCAACAAAGACACCTTAGCTGTCATAAGGTCCACAGCACCTTGAGTCTTGCCTGTTCATAAGCTAAGGAGAGAGATGTTAAGTTTTTTTATTGTTCGGTGAATGTGATTCTTCTAAGATACCATTACAGTGAGTCAGAGGATGTTTATGAATCCTCAGGTGTCTGTCACGTCTATAAACCAAAGGACTGGGACACAAGGGCTGGGTGGAAGGCAATGTAAATACATAATGTATATGGACCTCCAATTCAGGAGGGCATTTAATCATGTGAACAAATTGAAACACACTATATTGGTACTTACACCTTAGATTGCAGCAGTTTTTTCAAAGAAATGCTGTCTTACTGTTTGAACTGAGAGGACATAAATGATGCTTTTTAGCAATATTGTCTGTAGTTGTGATCTCATTTTATGCTCTATGGTAAACACACAGAGGTTCTAATTACCATACTGAACTCCAAAGATTTTCAGCATTCGCTTATTTATTTACTCCCACACTACGGAATGTTCCCAGAGAAATTCCCTTCCCCAATTCTCAAGCATTTACAAACAAGTGGAAGATACATTTACGCTGAGAATCAAACTTCCACATGCTCCTCATGTAGCACATTGTCTTATCACAAAGGTCTTGGTATTTTGCAGTCATTATGTGTGGCCTTTCTGTTACATTAAATCACATTAATGAAAATCTAGACATCGGTAAAAGGATACATATTCTAAAATGCAACTATCCACATTTCAATAAAGGTGTTTAGAAGAAAATGAGGTCTCAAAGTATCTTTCTAATA
Organism: Sakesphorus luctuosus; assembly: GCA_013396695.1. Taxonomy (NCBI): domain Eukaryota; kingdom Metazoa; phylum Chordata; class Aves; order Passeriformes; family Thamnophilidae; genus Sakesphorus; species Sakesphorus luctuosus. The sequence continues at coordinate 449,305 of VWZD01005947.1, forward strand.
CATTTTGGCATGTAATATGAATGATTCAGTGCCTTGGGTAAAACTCTAAAGAGAATGTCTAATTTTTGCTCCTATGTCAGCAATCACACGAGGCAAGTGATATTTACAATATAATTTAATCTTGAACAGTGGACGCGGAGTTATAAGGAGAAGAGTTTTGGCCAGTAACATCAATTCATTCCAAGTTCACAGGCAGATCAATAGGCAGGAGTTACTGAGGAAAAATACAATTACCTGATCTGTAAAGAGGTCCTTATGAATGGTATGCATACAGAAAAGAAACAAGAGAGGCATCCTACCAATAACGTAATAAAAATTGGTGGTTTGGGGTTTTTTTTCCTGTCTGCATCCAACAATCTTTAGTTTGCATATACTTGTGATGACAAGTTTCAGATTTACACTTTACAACAGTTTTTATCCACATGCTTCTGGTGAGGAACTGTGGCAGTCAGTTCAAGGATACTATGTGCCTTAAAGTTTTGGGTATGATCTTCTCTTCATCTCTGTGGCTAATATAAAGATGATTCTCTACTAGAAGTGTCATGAAAACTGCAGTGACTAAGTGTGGTAGTTTTGGCCTTAATTTTAGTAGGCCTCAGTTTAGTAGGCCCTGAAAAGGCTATGTAGATTGAAGGGGACAAGTGTCATCTGACTGAAACAACCAAAGAGGTATTTCATATCATTTGAAGTCACAGCAAGCATAAAAACAGGTGTGGGAGGGGCCTTGTCAGTTCCCTTCATGGCTGATGCTGAGTGAACATGTTATCACCACACAGGCAGCGTTGGGCCTTGTCACCATTTCACAGCTGTTTAATTTGGGAAGTAAACATTTTTTTTGGTCATTGGTTTTTCTCCTTTTTTGCTGGGTGTCCTTTGGGGGGAGTCTGTTGGAATGTTTTTGTGGGTTGGATGGTTGGAATCTGTGGTTGGGTGGGCGACTCAGTGGTTGTTGTTCTTTTCCACATTTGTATATATATGTGTTATATTCTGGTTTTAATTGTCTCTCTTTTGTATAAATATAAGAAACTTGATGTTTTGGGTTTTGGGTTTTTCCCCTCCTCTTCGTTTTTTTTTTCCCCTCCCTCCTTTTCCCTTGGTGGGGGGAGATACTCTAAGTTTCTGTGTTGGGCAGTTGGCATTTTGCCAGCTCAACCTAGCACACTATGGTAACTGAACACATAATTAGTCTCTGAGTTGTATCTAAATGCATTACAAGGTCTGCAAGAATTCTAGCAGCAAAACATCAGCAAAATTTTGACATGAAGAGTCTGATTGTTTCAGTCCTCTTAGGAGTGTGATTGGCAATATACAGGATTGCATGCAAAGATCTTGGCTCTAAAAAAAGAAATTCTAAACTGTGATTGTCTACTCTTCCACTCTCCTAATTTGCACACACAATTAACAGTCAACTTAAAATAATTCTGATCTGCAATTAGACTGCTCATGCCTTTGCCTGTGGTGTAGGACACAGAGTCTCTCTGACTCAATATGGTGCAGTGCATCAGCTGGAGAACCTGTTGTGAATTCCACTGCAAATTCAAAACTGCAAACAGACGTTTTCTTCTCCCAGAAAGAAAACAATCAGGAGATCATTGAATCACTTAATAAATGCCATATAGGCACTGCTGAAGCATACACCTCATACACAATTTAGATGTTGCACTTTATCCTTTGTAGGATGATGAACTTTACATCCTTAATATTTTTTTAAGCAGAAGTTACAGTGAATTTTCAGAACACTGTTTCATCTGGGAGAACAGAAAAAGTGAACCAAAAGGAAAATACACCAAAATTTGGAATGAGGTTGACACTCACCTGGGTTGCTATCTTTTATGTACCCTAGAGTAGCACGTAAGTTTTCAGCTCTAGAGATATTTTACTTACTTTATTCACAGAAGGTTTCTTAAAAAGTAAGGACTACAGTCACTACTTTCGATCAATTACAGATAATCAATGGGATATGGGTGTCTTATATTATCTCAGATAACAAAAGGGAGCAAGTATCAAGGACAGGTCACACGTTCCTACAGCACTGGCATCTGATAAAATTACTGAGGTGATCTCAGTGGTATAAAACATACAGCATTAAATGACTAATACACATATGGCGATATCAGGTATGTATCTAGATTCCTGCAAGCCAGTCAGTTATGAATGTCAAAGGTTTATTTTTCAAGTAGGAATGAGGTGATCAGCAGATAAAACCTACACTCAACATGTGCAAGGTACTTTTCCTGTCAAAGTGAAATAAATCCAAGCTCTGCAATGTGGTCACATACTGAAAATGGACATCCTTGTACCAAAAGCAGCTCTTGATCCTCATTGTAAGGACACCAGTGTGACTAGTGAAGGAGCCATTATAGTGACTGACAGGGATCTAATGGACGCTGCTAATCTATGTCAGACCTTGAACCAACATTACACAAACCACAGCTGCATGGGTCAGTAACTTATTTTCTACCCGTTTTCTCAGTGTTCTGCAATTTTGTAGCATGGCAATTTTGTGACAGGTATCACAGTAAATTGTTCCCTGAGCTACAGGTATTCAACATCTCTAGAGGTTTTCTACACATATATTGAAAGAATAATATTCACTGTCAAGCCAGGGAACTGGCTTTTCAAGGCACACAATACCTGAGAATCCATACTTCGACTTCTGTGATGGCAGTGACAGTGTGATTGTGTGATTACATGACTCTGCTGGTCTTGACTAGCAAATCTCATGACTCAAACTGTCTCTGAGCTTTTTACTCCTCACTATTTAGAAATTAAGTGAAACATTATGTTAAATATTTCTTGCTTCATAAAAATTCACTCATTTCACTCAGAGCACTCATTTTAATTTAATGAAACATAGTGTTATGAGACTCTTTCTGCAGCTTCAGTCTTACTCACAAACCTTGACTTCATTTAGCAGAAACAGAGATTGATTTCCTTAAAAAATATTCTTTGAAATACGCTATGATATTCTGAGTCCAAGCAAAGGAAAAACATACAAGCACCAGAATCTCTATGCTCGCAGATGGTTTCCCATCTTGGCTTTGAATTGGTAGCTCTATTTGGATGGTGCCATCTTTGAACATCTGTTGTCAGCCCCAGAAACCAATGAACTTTACAAATGTCTTAGTGGAGAAACTCATGGAAATGTTACAGAAGCTCTGTGAAGACCAAGGGTAAGAGTTGTGAAGACATTACTCTTAACAGAATGATAATACAGGGTTTATTGATCATCACACTAGCCCCACTAGTTGCTCTCCCCCACCTCGCTCAACTAGTCCACTAGAAAGAACCTGCAAAGGACCACTGAAACTGTCCCATATTCTAACTGTGAGCAAGAACTTCCTGGAAAATTCACTTAATAGTCATATTGTTATTATGGAGCTTTGTCTGTATCAACAAATGTCACCATTATGACCACCCTGCTTAATCATGGATATGTTCCAGGTTCTGTGTGCCCAAGCCAGGTTTCTCCATTGGGGCAATAGGAAAAGAGATGAGGCATACAGTGCCAAGAACATTTTGCTCATATCCAAGACCACTGAACTTCTACATGGGAGAAAACTGACTCCTAGAAGAAATAGAAGCCCTCTCTGAAGATAGGAGATAAAAATGCTCAGCCAGCAAGGTAGAAAAGCTCACTGGGTTGGTAGAAAATAGTCATGCTTAGATCAAAACTTAATATTTCTCATTTCAACCAGTTCCTCCCAGCTCCATCTAAAAGCAAAAACCAGCAATTGTGAGCTTGGTTTGGCACTGAATATGAAACATCTGATTACAATGCAGAGAGTAACAGGATTATTTTAACTAAATAATTCCCTAAAACAGGGTGGTAACACTGAACTTTCTGAGTTTAAGGTTAATAAAACTGCACAAATCACTAAAAACTGAACCAAACCCTCATATATGCTGTGATATATAAATGTAGTTAAATAACTTTACCTTATCTTTGATGGCTACAGTAACTGATCAATATTTGTTGTCACACAGTAAATGAAATGGAAATAATTTCTGGTTTTATAGCAATGCTATGAAATAGACTTAGATATGAGGGAAGGCTTAAGCCACTTGCTCAAATCAGCTTGTTTCATTTCATCTCTACTGGCATAAAAATAATAAGAAACATAAAAATTCTTTTTAGAGGGGAACATTTACACTAAATACTTTCTCATGCAGCTTTAGTTATGAAGAAATTGAAATAGCAAGCACTTTTAAAGGGGACTATTTTTCACAGAATTCCATTAAATATTTCTGAGCTATGGCAAACTAGGAAATAAATCTTAATTTATGAAGAATGTCTGAAAAAATGACTGGTCCTTTCAAAAAGCTTCTTATCAAGTACCTGATAGAGTAAAATGTGACAGCAAAAGTAAAAGAAATTCTGTGGGCAAAATGTTCTTTGCCTGGCATGGGAGAAGATAGGGCTGCATTTCCTATTCTGCCCTTGAACCAAGGACACAACTTTTCTTCTGCTTTGAGGCTTCATTCAGTTCTGCCTAAACCACTGAAACACTAGCTGTATTTAATCTATTAATTTGCAACAGCAATAATTCTAAAGTTTTACAAAAACCTCATAAAAGGAATTTTCATTTTATGTGGATATGATTCTGATTGAAAATATAAAAAGTTAAAAAAGAGTATCATGCCTCTTTTTTGGTGGTGTTTTTTTGTTTGTTTGTTTTCTCTTGGTTTGTTTTTTTTTTCTTTTTGTTTTTTGGTGCATTTTCCAGAAACAGAACCAATGACCTCCACGTGCCTAGAAACAAATAAATTTAAAGCTTAAAGAATACTTTTGAGAAGTTTAACTTTGTTTATGTATGTTGAGGTACACATACAAACACCATCTGATAAGAATCTGATTGTAGAAATTATCCTCATCCAATTAAAAATAAAAAAAAGTTCTATTAATGTACAGGTAAAATCAAAACAAAGCTTAATTACTGAATACAAATTATTAAAGTCCTGCAAACACGTTAAAAGCAGTAAACACAGCTTAAACATTTCTGAAAGGCTTTCAGAAAATCTTCTAAATCAGGAAGAGGCAAAAAATAATTGAAAAAATTGTTTGATGAAATTATTTATTCTGAATAATAATCTGTCTGATGTTGGACTGTCAAAAAGGAAAAATGACTAAACATGCTTATAGCTTGAGTTGCACAGGTCAGCTTTGTAATGTCACAGATCTTAACTGTGATTTGTTCACTTCCACAGTTTGTGACTGATCTTGTACCAATTCGATTCACTCCGAGGCTTTGACACCATGCAGGTAATGGGGGGGATATCCTTACATTAGGTGCCACCTAAAATGCTTCTCCATGTACTTCACCTATATATTTGTAACAAACTCAGAACTGAAGACCATTTCTTCTTCACTGTGTGCATTCTGTACAGAAATGCATCACAAATCACTGTGCTGAGATTCACAAAATAGTAAATGAACATCTTACTGCTGAAGCATGCCTGACTTTATCAGCACATCAGGCATTTATACACTGCATGTTTCACTCCTGGGAGCTCACAGGGAATACCAAGTGCCAGACTCTGTTATTTTACACTGCCCTTGACAGAACGTCATACATTGCTGACATTCAACATAATAATAAAGAATAGAATGAAATTTTTCCTTTATATAGAGGGAGTCAAGAAGTCAAAATCAAGGGAAATATAGTTAAGAAAATTTCCATTTCAATGTAACTTTGCAATATTGAGGAGTATTCATTGATACAGGAAAATTAAAGTGAGGGAGGGATGAAGAGGAGAAAATGAAATATGAGCTTAATTCTCATTTTTTTGCATGTTACTATTTCCAGCAATGCCCCAATTCATAGAACTTCACAGATCTCAACGGAATTGCTCCTGAGTGAGACCAGAATGAATATCATGAAAGTGAACAGAATGAACTTAATCTCTATTTTTAATATTTGCTGGCTTATAGTAAGAATAAAAAGATAAGTATCCTCCATAATATTAAGTATGTGCAATTTTAAAACTATTAATAATGCACTTTAGAAGAGCGTGCTATTAGTAACTCATTGCTTCATCACATAGAACTACCATAAATGAAATACTCTTCAAGGAGCTCCTGAAATTTATTTTACATGTAATTGTGAATTATAGAGTGTACATCTACTGGAATAATGTACACTTTAAAGTGAAAATCTTTATTTCTAAGGTCTACTGTAAAGCATCTTGTCATGAATACTTTAAAAAATCACTTAAGTAATGCATTTTAAGTTGATTTTAATTAAATTATGTTGAAATATTCTGTAAAAACTGCCTGCAGAGTAATATGTAAATGTGCACTAAATATTTCCATAGCATTAAAAATACTTCAGAAAAATGATTCTTTAAAAGAGAAACACCATGAATAGACTAATATATATATATATGTATATATGTATATGTATATATATAAATGGTGATATATGCAGAACATTTTGATAATTCCTTGTTGCTTACTCCTCCAAATTTAACTTCATTTAAAGGTGAAGGGCAAGTGGATTCATATAATCTACTTTAATTTGTGTACAAAAAAGCCATATTCCCTTAAACCTGAATAAAAAGCCTTTTCACTTTATTACATCTTAGCTACTCAACTGAAATATTTCCTTTCAAAACATCACGTTCATCATATGCTAAACGTCAGCATTATTGTGTAAGTTCAGGAGGAGCCAGAGTGGGCTATGCTTTTTGTCCTCATACACAATATGAGGGTTATAAAAGCCATCCATAACTGTTACTCTGGAACTAAAATTTTTTGTTTACATAGAATACACCTTGTAGAAAGACAGTAATTCTGATTTTAAAGCTGTGAAGTAACAGGAGCTGCCACATTTCCGAGAAAATTGTTCTGGTAATTAGCCACATATATCTCATGTATCCACTTCCAGCCGATAGCTCTGGAGTTTTTTTAACAGACCTTTTCAGAAGCCCTTACCATGAGCCATGTTTCCTTCTGCTGCTGTAAGACAGAACTATTCAATGCTCTTCTCCATCATAAACTAAAATGACTGCGTTTCTCAATCACACCTGAAGATAGATTTTCAGGCCTTTGGAAATTCTGGAAGCTTCCTCCATTCCAGCCTTTCACTACTCTATACAATACAACTTCTTATCAGATATGCAGTAATGTTGTTTAGCTACAGATTTGTTCCTGAGAATTCCTCAGTATAAAAGAATTTAACTGAAAATGTCCAGTAAACTTCTCATAGCAGGGCTTGAGCTTTTCCTTGCTGTTCCCCATGAAAATCCTAGCTTGGACTGCGAACACAGTAAAACATACCATACAAGATACTTATTGACAGCTGTCTTCAGTTTGTATAATAGATTTTTTGTTGGTTTGTTCAGATTTGAAGTGTTATTAAAAACCCCCAATTTTCATATTCTTGACTTCATGCCCACACAGAAAGACAGATTAACAATTTACCAATAATTTGATAAATTAAAGGCATTTCTCTTGAGACCAGTGACATTAACCTTCATTTCCACATATGTAGTTCAGAATCATATGCAATGTTCAAGTAAACAAAATTTATTTTTCTTATGCATTTTCAGCCCCTACTGTTCCCCAGTGTTAAATCTGTATTGCAGAAACAAAATGACACTAACCCCATAAAACAGTACCTGACCTGAAACTTCATGTTTACCCTCTCTCTTGGGAAGTTCACAGTAAAGCCAGACCTAGCAATTGTTATCTCCTCTGACAGTCAGGCTGACCCCTGTTGAAATAGCAGTGCATACGAGCACTAGCAAAGAAACAGGGCACACCACTTAGAAAAACTGCACTACTGCAACTATAATATTTAGTGCACTTTCAGAGTGTACATTTTGAGGTACTGCAGAGAAGATCCAAAGAAGCAATTTTATAAGATAACATGGATGGCTGCTTTCAGAAATGCACAATTTCTGTAGCATTGCTTTCCAGCAGACAAATGAAGAAGATTGGTGTCAGTAACTATCCATTTTGAAACCACTTGTGCATGAATCTTATTTAAAAATAAAAAAAATATTTTCAGAAAGATAAATAAATGGCTTCTTTTACCTTACAAATGACAGCTTCTTAAAGTAATAGTATTATTTTTATTCCAATGATAATATTTATGCATTGATATTCTGAAACTATTCAAAGGATTAGCAGCCAATGAGTAACTAGTTTAGTTCTTTTAGAGGTTATAAATTCCCTCATTATTATCTGAATTATTGAAGGTAAAACAGCAGTAGAACACAAGAGAATGATAATATGGGTTGAGTCTTGTGTCGTGGCGGGCATAGTCCAGTGATTTTCAACACTGTACAGTCACAAAGTGCAAAGTTTCTCCATTAAACACATATATTCCACATACTCACTGAAAACACACTAAATAAAAGCACACAAGTAGATCCAACAAAGACAGTTAATCTTTACATGAGTGAATATGTGGAATGTTAAAAAGTTATAATCCTACTCTAATTATTAGGATAAATACTTTATTGACTGATGATAAAGCTATGTTCTCAAGAGAGTTTTGCATACTTTTAAAAAGTCATTCCTCTCTTTTCCTAAATGAAAAGAGACATGCAGATGAGGTTCATATGCAGAGAAAATTCAGAACAAAACTCTGGAAAAGCATGAAGAGCTCTGTGATCTCTTCTACCCTAAGTGAATTGGAAAAAACCTGCCAAATCTGCTAAGTCTGTTAACATTGGTTTAGTTTCATAAGACAGTGATTTCAAAGGAAGTTTTTATGATCTTTATATAGCAGTTAAGAGTATGATCTCAGACAATTGCAGTGCATCTTTGAAGTCTACAGGAGACATGGTGGACAGCAATAAAAATAATCTGTTAAGCATTATTTACCAGGTTTCCTTGGTAATAAAGTTTATACAGTCCCCCTATCTGTGCATTCATGCCCATTCTTTCACCCACCGCCCTACCTCCTGCCCTGCTTCAAATTTAAACTGGCAGGGGTTGAAATACAAGATTTGTACAACTCCTGAGAGTTTTGGCAAAGAGACACAAATCTGACCTATTTCCTGAGAGCAGGAAGAACCACAAAAGCAGCCTGAATCTTCTGAGAGATGAAGGAATCTTATTTTTGGACCTTTTCTGGCTCCAGTGGCCTGAGGCACCAGGGACACCATCCAGAAACAGGACTTTTCAAGATTCACAGTGTTGGAAATGGTGACAGGTGAAGAATAAGAGCAAAAGACAGAGAGGGCACTATGCATACTTCAAACTCTCCCTCCTTTTTCTTTCAGTATGCACTGGCCTCCTAAATGGGTTTGAGAGGAACCTTGGAATGCCAAAGGATTGATAATTTCTAGGTTTCTCGCAATCAGCCCTCAAGGTTTGCCTGATGCATGAACTGCTGTCAGGCTCAGATGTGGCCACCTATTTGTTTTCTTTGTTCCTAGAGTTTGAATCCTCTGAGCTGACTGAGCATCTCTTACTGCCCACCTCATTCTTATAGCAGACCTGGGAAACTTCCTCCATTTGCTCAGGCTGATTTGACCTCTGTTAATTCTCACATTACTGGGAACTGTGCAAAAGAATATTTTTACCCTTTAGTTTTGAAGGCTGTGTGATTGTTTGGACTGAATACACAGCTGTTTTTTCTGCCATTTTCTTGTAAAATTTTGAAATGAAATCTGATTGAGGCAACCACAGTACCTGTAAAGATGATTACATTCTTACAAGTCTCATAAAAAAACAGGAACTCACACCAGGACTGAATATTTAGAAGTTCTCTTCTCATAACTTTTTATTCCTGTGTCTGAATACTGCAGGTGAAGAAAACAGTTTGTCTGCTGCTGACAAAAAAAGGATGTGCAAAAAGTCTGAAGATACATATGGGGTAACAAAAAACTACCGTAGTTCAACTAACTACTAAAATAGTTGACATACACAAAGCTATTGAAAATCACATTTCCCAATCAAGGCATCCAAAGGGACCTTGACAGGCTTGAGAGGTGAGCCCATGTAAAACTAATGCAATCCCAAAAGGCCAAGTACAAGTTCCTGCACATGTGTCATAGCAATTCCAAGCACATGTGCAAGCTGGATGGAGAACTGATTGAGAGCAGGTTTAGATTAGATATTAGGAAGAAATTAAGTGAGGGTGGTGAGGTACTGCAACAGGTTGCTCAGAGAAGCTGTGGATGCCCTACCCCTGGAAATGTTCAAGACCAGGCTGGATGGGGCTTGGAACAACCTTGTCTAGTGGAAGGTGTCCCTGCCCATGGCAGGGAAATGGAACTAAATGGTTCTTAAGGTCCTTCCCAAACCAAACATTCTATGATTCCATGAATTATGACAACTGTAAAAAGCATTATGTCTGTCTCCTTTCCATGAATGTTCTTTTTTTTCCTAGATGCAATCTCAAGAAACTAGAATGTGTTGCAGTAGATTAGAATGCCACAGTTAAGTTTTTTAAACAGATGTTCTCAATCTAAAATGGTACTAAAAAACTCTTTTAACACTTTTATTAGTCCTCTATTGTAGCGATTTTAGCTAACCCTCAAATTAGCAGGCTCAGAGAATCTATGTGGACTGGGAGACAGCTGTCACCTGACTGAGTAACCAAGGAAGTATTTCATACCAGATGACGCAAACCTAAGATATGTGTGCAGCAGTGGGAGGTGTTAGGTCAGTTCCACCATGGCCGAGGTACAAGCCGGACGTGGCGCAGCTCCTGTCTTGGAGTAGGCCCTGCTGCTCTTGCTGCCACTACTTGCATTTTGTTTGAATTCAGGGAAGTATAAACATTTTGTTGTTATACTTTGCTTCTTTCTGGGTGTCTTTTAGAGTGCTTATGAATCTAGAGTAATAGACTTTGTATTAACTGGGGAGTGGGAGGTTATTTCTTGTTATACATAACTTGCGTAAGTGTGTTCTATATTGTAGTTTTCTCTTAATTTTCTCTTTTCTGTATAAATACACAGTTAGTTTCAGCATAAACATAGTTTGGAGGTTTTTCCCCCTTCTCCCTTTTCTCAGCCAGAGGCTAATTCTATTCTTTGGGCAGCTGGCATTTTGCCAGCTCAACCCAAGATAGTTAATTATTAAAAATTTTTATATAAAAAAGCTTGATTATTATAATGTCTGGTTGTCCCACAGTCATGCAGGTAATAAAACAAAAAAGTTTTTTAATTCTTTCAATTCTAGTTAACCCATACTCATATAAGTAGCTAAACCAATCCCTGATATCTGGAAAAACAAACTGTCAAAATTTATCAGTCCTTGTTTCACATATTCTAAACCTTGTTCAAAGGGAGATGTTCTGAAGATTGCAATATTGTCTTGCTGGGCTCAGACTAGATGATTCTGTTCTGAGTGATGCCTGTGTTTCTCAGCACAACCCTGGACCTCCTCCTGGAGGATATGCCACCTCCCTTCTCAGAGGAACAGGTTCACTGCAACATCCTGCTCTGCATAGTTAGTGGGGCTGCACTCACTTTTAATAGGCAAGATAGACTGGATAATCACAGGCTTCTGCCTACTCCTTCTCACATGGCAAATAAAACTGTTATGACCAGACTTTGTGTTTGCCATTCTCCCATGGCCTGAAATCCTCAGCAATTGTTCATGTCGTTTTTCCTCAACACTAGAAAACAGGATTAGAAAACAGGATAAGGGCAGGAATGCACAGAAAACAGTTTTGTTAAAATGCATTGAATAACTAAGTTAGATTTATTTTCCAAAGCTGGTAATATTCATGCCGTTGGTCATGAATAGTATGACTAAAACCAAGTTGTCATGGAAGAAACTTACCTGGGTTGCAACAGCACTGCAGGAACATTCAGCAACAAACTTAACTGAAGAATCCTCTTTCAAATCTCTTCTAATGACCAACTAGATGCCCTTTGTGAAGCCAGAATAATTGGCAAATGGTTTTTTAATTGTCAGTAACTGGATATTTTTTGTTGAACACTTAATGATAGGACTTCTTTTCAGGATAGCTGCAGTCCTAAATGAACTCCACAGGCAGTATTTTTTTTCTTTTATGATACAAGGGATATCATTCTATCCTTTATTTCCAAGGATAACTTCAGCATATAGATAACCTTCCCTGGCTTTAAGGTGATTTGCCCTCAGAAGTACCCTCTCAGGGACACATGAGCAGCACCATGATTCTAGAGTAATGTTCTGTTTGAAAGAGAAGATGTAATGAGGTATGACAAGAAACATGAAGAGAAGTGAGAGAAATATGAAATGCTCCATGGTTAACAGAGCTTGGCTGCCTTAGAGACAAAGAAGACAATAATAAGCAAAGAAATTGGCTGGTGGTATTAAACTACTGGCCAAAGAAAACCTTTCCTGTTTCACCTCCTGTTCTGTTACAGCTTGTGGTACATATTTCTTAACTTCTTGGACTTCAGGGTATGTAATGCCATTCTCCGTGAAGCATGAAGAAACAGAATGTACACAGCTTCCCAGAACATCATATGATACTGAAGAGATGAAGTGAAACAGGAATGTCTCAGTGACGCCCACAGGAACAGTCACCATTGCCAAATTGTCAGCATGCTTCTGCAATGCCAGACCACAGCAAGCATATGGATAGTTTAGGCTTTCTGCCATTAGACTAGATGAGTGAAGCACATGGTTCTTGCACATCTAGTCTAGCTTTGTGTAACTGGAGAATATATTTCCACTGCATGTAGCCTCCCAGACTTAAGGAAGGAGGACAAATTCTTGGGCAACTTCCATGGAAAAAGCCTGCTGCATTCGTCAGGTTCAGTGGTCCCTCCCTGGAGAAACTCTTCATGTGATCTGTGATTACACTTTTAAGACCATGAACAGAGGTGTGAAACAGAATACCCTTCCTTTCTGCTGAGCAAACATGACTGACAGTTCTGCAAAATTCCTCCAACAGATGACACTACTGGGGATTTTCATTCTGCTACAACTCACGCAGGCTGTATGGCAGCAACTCGTGAAGAGCCTGCTCTCAAAGCCTCTCCAGGCAAGAGGGCTTTAGTGAAAGATACACTCAGTGAATGATATTCCCAGAACCTTTTGTGAAAAAATGCTCCGTATCATTTGGAAGAGAAAATTTCAGGTCTGGTGGAATTCTATATTTCAAATTTAATTTTCTTTAGAAAGCCACAAAACCCCCACTGTGTGAATAACACAGTAGATAACCCAAATCTAGTCTCTTTAGAAACAGTCTCTGGTATAGTTGGCAGTGCTGTCGTCTATGTTGCAAAAATGACCACGGTATTTAGTACATTTTCATGTATTTTCCATATGGAAAATTATTCCATCAGAAATTTAGTGTTCAAATTTGCAGTATATTAACAAAACAAAGAAAACCAGAATATACAACCTTGTATTGCAGTCGACTAAGTAGCTAACTTTCATCAGCCCTGAATGAGCTAAAAATGTGGTTATATAAAATGTCTTCCTTTTGAAGTTGACCTGTTTATTTATATCCCTGTACATATTCATAATACAGCTCTGAGATTTAGGAAGGTTTCCAACTAATATGCTGTGAAGATAATATAATATACCTGTACAGCTGTTTCACTTCGGACAAAAAGCAAAACATAAAATTGGACAACGGTTAAATAGCAAGTTAAATTCTGGTTAACATATACATCTATCATTCAGAAAACACACATGATTAATTATACTAACTTGAATAATCCTAAGCAAATTAATCTATTTGCAAATAAAAATTCATAATATTGAATATTTGTGAAATAGAGAACAAAATGTTCATGCCAAACACACAGTTGAATATAGTGCTTAAAACATTATTTTAGTGTTTGCCTTCCATTTTTTGGCATATTAATTGCATTTTATTTTGTACTGGAAGCATACAGGAATGATTTAATCAAGAACTCTTTAAATATTAGCAATGAGCCCGAGCAGCCTCAGAGGAAGGAATCTTGTTAGATGTAATGTAAATGCAAACACACGCAATGTTTATTTCTGACATACTACTATTGTGGTCTCTATTATAGCCCCAAAACATTATTACTCAACATACTGTAATTAGATGCCTTTTCAACTAATATAGGGAAATGGCTTTTTAAAGATACTTAATCTTCATGTCAACATAATTTTTTTTCTTAATACTTGAATGTTTTTGCAAAACTGAAAAGGACTATTATCTGTGTAAAATTTCAGTAAAAGAATACTTCTAATTATCTCACCTTCCTTCTAAACTTTCAGGCCAGAGTTGAAAAAGAAACTACAAATCACTATGTAGGTTTGCTCTTCCACAAAAAAATGCCATGTACAGGATTCTTCAAAACTGATCACATTTTTTACTGAAATTATCATTCAATTTTGACAAACACTAGTAATTTTACATAATACAAATTATTCCAAGTAAAATATCTTTAAAATATAATCTGGAAACATTCTCTTTATTATCTACAAATCAGAAAATACACATTTGTGACTTAACATACTAATTATAGTAATCTAATTGTTCTGGCAAGCCTTCACCTCCCTCTTGTTTGTTCCTACACACAAAACTTCATTACTGCTTGCACAAGGAAACACTGGAATGAAGATCACTCCAGACTGGATGCACAAAAATAGGTGTTTAAATAGGTCATAGCAAGATGCTGTTGGTAGAGACAGAGTAACCACTTTATAAACTCTGACTTTGTACACATATATTTTCCTAATAGCTCTTAGCTACATTGTATATTGTGTTCTCAAGCATAATTTTATCATTTATAACATGCAACTCCACTGCTGAAATCAGACCATCAAATGAAGTACCTTATAATGATGACTTCTTTAAGGTTCATTTACACTAATCTTCAAATGTACTGGATGAAGTTGTAAGCCTGTCACTGATGCCACTGTGAATTTCTTGAGGATTCAAGGTGTTATGACCATACATAACAAATTGCAAGACACTAAGACACTAGCAGTTTTACAGATATTGCAATTTCTAAGACCTAAAAAAATAATAGAATGTTTTGGGTTGGAAGGGACCATGAAGATTATCTAGTTCCAACTCCCTTGTCTGCATTTAACTTTTTAACAATTATCAAAGAGTGTACACATATACTGTATTCCCATGGGACAGAGATAATTGTGGTTCATGCATTACATTATTTTGAAAAAATCTGCTTGTCATACTCATGACAATGCAAACACATTCACATGTATTCTTACTCATCCTCTTCATAAATATTCATTTACCCAAATGATTTGGAAGTGCTGGCTTTTTAACCATTTGATAATCCTTCAGACAATTTTGTGTTCTGAAATGGAAATAGACTTTTTTCCCTGGACAGGAGTCAGTGAACAGAATAAAGGTGAAACTTACAACTTCATCCTTCCTTCAAGACCACTGTAATCTATGCATAAAAAAATAAGAAATGAAACATAAGCTCAGCATTCTTTTACTGCTACTCATGATTCAATATAATATGTTATTCTACGTTTAAGGAAGATTTTTTTCAGTAAGGACTTATTGCTCAACTACTTTCTGTCCTGAATCCAGAATTATCTATGGAATACCAGATTCCTTCACTGGCCTAGCAGGTATCAAATGGACTCCTAAGCTTTTACTGATAAGAGACAGACCTAAAATGGTGATTTGCAGTTTCTCACACACTGTTCACTGCACTCCTCACTGCCCATCTGTTCTCCTGACCTTGACAGAACAACTTTTGAACAGCAGTGGTGCAATGCAATCAGAAGGAACTCAATACAGCCTCCTGTGAAAGCCTGATGCAGGGGAACATCCCCATTAGCAGGAGGCGAATAGAAATTGGCAGCTAGTATTTTGGAATGCTGCTTTAAAAATCCTATTCCTTGCACTGCAAGGAAGAAAACCACAATTATTAAAAGTTATATATTGTTGGATTATGACTACTTTTTCAGTAAAATGTGCCATTATCTGCAATTTACTATTGCATTTCAATAGCTGGAATGTGAAATATGCATGAATCTGTAAGTAAAAAAGAAAGTTAAAAAAATTGCTTTTCACCCTTTACCGTTTAAAACGGTTTAAGGAAGGAATTAAGTGAAAAAATTCTTTGTGTAAAAGGAAAAAGAACATCCTTCTCATCCAGTGAGGCAACAAAACAGTTTTACTGTAGAACACTTATATCCCTAAAGAATTTGTATCATGTTTATACGATTAGGCTAAAAATAAATCTATTCATCATGTTATAATACTGTAGTAAACTATGTTTGCATGCAAATTGCTGCAACACCCACAATGACTTGCGCTTTTACCCTATGGAAAAAAATGCCAGACTTCCACAAGCATATTTATAATGCCTAAAACTAGCCTGGTGTTTTGTAAAAAAAAAAAAAAAAAAATCTTGATATGTTATCAGCTGCAACTAAGGAATAAATGAAAAGGAAAGAGAACTGAACTGTGACAGATGTTAACAGCAGGTTGCTGAGTTTTTCAGTTACTCTCAGACTGCTCATCAGAAGAGTTCGAGGCACTGTGCTCTCAGCTGCACCTCATTTCCACGCTGACAATCATGAAGCACTCCTGTAGAACTTGAGGGAATTAGATATGGGCACAACTTGCTCTGGCTTTCATGCAGCTCAAGAATTTACTTGGAAATATTGGCAAGAATGCCATAGGACTTGATTAAGTATGCCATCATGTCAAACAAGTGTTACTAAAACTCTATGCGACACAGTGGTATATTTTGTATATGAGACTAGTAGCACCACTGATTACAAAGGCTGCCTTACAAAATGTCCTTATAATCTTAGCACACTTCTGTGCATATGGGCTGATATTTTCTATTATTGTGAGTTTTCCTTTCATCTGAATGTTCTTTGAAAATTTCAGCCAAAAGAATCCCACTATAAACAAAGCTAGTAAAAATGTTTCATTTTGCTTAGTTAAAAAAAATTAATATTACATTTTTCTCAGAACACAGCTTTCAACCTTATCAATATCCAGATACTCCCATATTTGCCATTTTTTGAGAAATGAGGACTAAATGAAATCATTTGCAAAACCCCTTATGTGACACCAGCTAATAAATTTTTCATGCTGTGTATTGAGAATCCCCTTCCCCAGTTTATCAGTGTCTAACACATCATCAATTGCAGCCAGATAATCTGATCCATTGTGCAGATTCAATTGAGTTTGAATTCAGTTGTACTGGCAACTTTACCTGAACTGTGGAGTAATTCAGGCTATGCTGGAAGCAGAACTTTATTGCATTCCATCTCTGTAATGCCCTGTGAAGAAGGAGGGTCTATATGGTACCTCTAGGTTTTCTAACTATATATCACAAACCCCTGAAATTATCTCATAGCAGGGGGATTTCAGTCTGCCCCTCCCCTTCTTTGCAATAGGACCATGTTTTTTTAACACAGGCACTGATAACTGCCTCTCCTCTACTACAATGAAGACAGCTGTCCTGTTACTAACAGGGCTGTGCAATGTTCTCTTCTTTCACTGGTATACCTAAATAGATTGTAAAGCTCACCAATTCACTAAAAAGGGAATTGAACTCTCATTGCAATTGTTATGTTTTTAATCCTGGCTTGTTTCTTGGCATTTCCCACATAATAACACCCCATGCTCTGTTACAAATGTCGTTCTAATTTCTTAGCCACTCCACTGAGGCAGCGAGTTGAGAGATGGTTGTAATTACTAGTGGTGAAAATGCCCCAGTGGACTTGGATATAGGCAATACATTTACACATTTATTTTTTCTGGTTCATTCTAATAATGCTGAAGTGTTTTAAAGTTCTGGTTTTTTGCATACATTTAATTGACAGAATTTTCTGTCTTTGAGTAACAGTCACAAAACCAACGTAAGCCTGAATCCTTACAGTAAGCAGATTGTTAGAATGTGAGCATAGGGGAATATGCATTGAAAATATTGTATTTATTTAGTGTCACCTGAAACTTCAGCTTATTTTTACCTAAATGGAACTGAAAGTTATCACATACCTAAGAAGTTGGCCCCAGGTTTTTTTCTCTTTTCTTTAAAAGCCAAATGAAACACTTGACAACAATTCATCTCAGTGGTTGTTCTTGGCATTCTCATTATTTCATACAAGGGAGTGGGCTGTAATGGGCTCTAAAATTTTCTTTGGGGATGCATGGTAATGCATATATTTAATAGCATTGCACTTTTTGGCCAGTCACTGATAGTGTTAAATGCATTATTATGGTAGTCTTGGCTTGGGGTGAAGTGGGGAGGAAAGAAATGGAAATCAAAAGAAGTATCAAAAGCTAAGTGATGATATTACAACAGAGTAATCTTCCTCTTTTCATGGAAGTCAAAAATACAAGTTTTGTTTCTCATTTCCTAATGTGCAGCGCTGTTATCACAGCCCCACACACAGCAGTATTCCCCACAACTGAATGGGCTTTTATCTTGCATTCAGACTTCTAACACAAATGGTCATAAAAAGGTAATGTGAACTGGCAGAGAAACTCAAGGACAAGCACGGGACCTGAAAACAATTTAGTTTTTTTTTTCCAGATTTACTATATTTAAAATGCCCTTTTATGTCTTTTATTTTGTTGCCAAAGCACTTCTTCAAGGGTAGCAATGGGCAGTGTTGCTTTTTTGCATGATTTCCAAGTTAATTCTTTGTTCCCAAAAAGTAATGTCATTATTTCTTTCCTCTGGGAGAAAAAAAATCACAACATGAGGGGTGAGATGATAGGGATAATTAGACTAAATTGTGGCATAGAACACAATGCAAAAAATATCTTTTATGAAGACCACCTGTCTACTTATTTTTGTTTCTTGAACGATGTTTTGTTTTGTTCAGGGAAACAAATTCATTTAATAAACCCCCAAAACACAGATGGCAGCTGCTAAGAAAAACCCATACAAAATTTTTTGTAAGGAGTTTAGAAGTGATCTAAGCTCTGAATGGAAGGATGAAAAATTTTGTGTCTCTGTTTGTCAAAGGTGCTGTTTTCCAAGAGCTTTCTCATGCAGTCTGTGATTTAGTTAGAGCAGAAATTCTAATCAGGAATGTTAGAAATAAGGCTTTGTTTTGTGTCACTCTAAGCTGTTCCTTATGTATGTTCTTTTAAAGCATTTCCATTGTTTTATTAAAAATTATTTGAAAAATAATGCTTGACTCTATCCAGTATTTATTCAGCTTACTTTAGAATGGATCAGAAAACAGTTCTTAAATCTTGATTCCTGTTAGAGGTTCAAATGAATATTTCAACATAAAATTACCTAGTATTTTAAGGAAAGATACCCATTTTTTGTTTTTGTTTTTGAGATAATAATGTCCTTTATTAGACTAAGTCTGAATCTCAGTTAAATTCCCAAATTCACATCTACATCAAATATGGTTATCATACTTGGCTGAAAACATACCATGATCTATCTACAAATAACAGCAAGAGCAAGAGTTACTCAGAGAACTACTGAAAAAAATAATGTTGCATATTCATAGTGTCTACTTGCAAAGTCCACAAAGCCAGAAAACCAGATTACTATTAATTCAGGCAGGTACTGCTTGGGAGTTTAAGAAGACAAGGGCTTGACTGAGGATCCTTCTAGATGGCAGGTCAGAAACCTATGAGGTATCTCAGGCTGATTTTAATCAAACACATTTATCTAAAAGGCAGCTTAACTGGAGGGAATAAAACAAGGACTGTGAACAGCCAATGAATTCTATGGTTTAGATACCAAAATAATCTTCTCCTAAAGAAAATTTCTTTCAAGGGAAGAAAATTTAAGTCACATTGAGGATCTTCTTGGTCATTTGCCCTTAGAAATGGAACTTCTCCCATGGGAATCTCACCTGACCTTAGTGAGATTCAGTTTTCTGGACCCAGTCTTTGGACAAGACCAGCATCTGGCAGATGGATTCTGGTTGAGCATCACAAAGGTTTGAACCAACACAGCTTGTGGAAGTGATTGGTCTAGAAGATTCAGTTGATTATCATAGAATCAGTTTATTACACAGGATTGGATTATTGTAGAATTCCACTGACTATCATAGAATCATAGAATGGTTTGGGCTGGAAGGGATCTTAAAGATCATACAGTTCCAACTCTCTTGCCGTGGGCAGGGACACCTTCCACTAGACCAGGCTGCTGAAAGTCCCATCCAACCTCCTCTTGGAAATTAG
Organism: Sakesphorus luctuosus; assembly: GCA_013396695.1. NCBI lineage: Eukaryota > Metazoa > Chordata > Aves > Passeriformes > Thamnophilidae > Sakesphorus > Sakesphorus luctuosus. The sequence goes on from VWZD01005947.1 coordinate 469,350, forward strand.
AAAAATTTCTATTTGCTCTCCTATTATGTATATGTAAAACAAGAAAAAAAAAAGTAAAATTCCCCTTGCAAGATGTTTCTCAGGAAGAATTTCCCAGAATTTCTTACCATATTAGCAAAACAAGAATATCATAACAAGTTGCAGATGTGTTAAGTCCTTGCTTAACTGACTCTGAGGCAATTTGCAATCATTATTCTAAGAGTTGGTCACAATACCAAAACACAAAATCATTTGAAATTGAAAAAGAAGGTGGAAACCACACAGGGAAAATGATGGAATTGCTACTGAAATCATATAAACCACCAAAATTTTACTCACAACTCAGGACAATTGAACTGCATACTATTGCTTAACAGGAGTAAATCAAGGTGGGCAGTAAGGAACTTTTAATTTTAAATAAATGGACATGCACCATACAAAGCTCAATTCCCATTTCATTGAGATATTTTATTACTCTGACAGCAGATCCACTGGGGAAACATGGGCCTCAGTGAGTACAGCCTTGCTGGGTATCATTGTCAATGTATGCTATGACGAGATTTATTAAATGCATTGAAAGCCTCACTAGTTTGCTCTGGGAGTTGAAAAACAGGTTCTAGAAATTTGAAATTCATTAGGATAACTTATCTAGAAGCACTTCTGACAGATACATGATAAAATATATTTTGTCTTCCTTGCACAAATGCCAAATCTCAATAAATTAAGCACCAATTTTGAAAAATTAAGCACCAATTTTGAAAACAACTTCCAGTGAAATCTTCGTGAAAGCTCAACAAAGCATTAAATGATGATGTTTTACCTCCTTCCAAATAATTTACTGAAAAACAGGAGTCGACTTTGACCAATAACTTGAGCTATGAGTTTTTGTTATAACTAGGAGATCATTCATTTCAAAGCTTCTTTTGAAGCATTGATTTACAGCTTCTACAGCATGTGAATCACTAGTGTCTACAGCATCTACTTTAATATTATGTACTTTAAATCTCTGAGCTAATCAAAGATGGAGTTGAAAGTAACTTCCCTGTTTGAAGCAATTTCTCAATAAATCCTGTTAAAAATCCTTTTGTGTTGCTACATTCCCTTGTGTTATTAAGACTGAGTACAACTAAGTCTGCTAAATTCAGAGTGGCAGGTGGTATGCGCATGTCAGACCTCCTCCTGTCTTACACATAAGGGCCCACAGATTCAGTTCTATCCAGCTACAGGGTTCTGAAGTTACAGCTCTTCTTCCTGTTCGCACTCCAAAGACTGAAGACAACCTGACCACACAACTACTCTCATTAGCAGAATCTGTGTGAGAAAATATTACCTCAGCAGGTATCTTTTTGTTTGACATATTTGCTGAGAGATTTTTATTGCTGAGCATCTTTGATACCACAGCACATTGGTCCCTTGTCTTGTACTTCATTCATTGCCTTGGCAAACAAAACACAGTGCACTTGACTGGGCAAAATCTGAGGTCTGCAATCAGACAATGGGTAACTTGATTTACTGTATGTCTTTAAAAAGCAGACTGCTTGTGCATCAAACAATATAATGTAATGGCTGCATGCCATTGCATAAAAGGAAAGCTCAGTTAGAATGGCATTGCAAAGAAAAAAAAAAGTGGTTTGGCATTACTCTGTGCTTTAACAATTGATCCCCTTGTCCATATGATGAATCCACTAGAATCTGCCACAAAGACATTTCTAGACTTAGTATTTTAGTAGCGTGGCTGTTAATTAAAGCATCAATAAAACAAATTGAGTAATTTCTGAAAGATGATTTAGCTGCTTAAACTTATTGTAATTTGACAGTTTTAAAAAGGAAATTGTAATGCTAGACTCCTAAAATGAAGGAAACAATTCTCTAAATACCAAGGGAGCAAAATTACTATTGTACTTCTTTCATGAAAAGTCTTTAAAAGGGAGTTTTAAGGCAATAACCCACTAGAATTGAAGTATCTTAAGACTTTTCTTACTAGACTGACAATTGTTGCTGACAAAGATTATTCATGAGCCTATTGTTTCTGCCAAAGAACTGTGATGATAACACAGTATTGATAAAGCAATATACAGGGACATATCCTCTCCCTCTTTATATACATCTATATGCCTGCATATTCACACCTATGTATATGCAGAGTCTCCAGCATGATGCCTTACGCCCATGTTGTTATAGACTAGCAGGTAAGAAATAAACTGAACAGATCACAAGATGGATGGAAAACCAGCTAACTCACTCAACTTGAAAGGCAGTGAGCAATGGCTTCAAGTTGAAGTGGCAACTGCTTAACTCTGGATGGTTCATCAGGGTGGATACTGGGTCCAATACCCTTCCATATCTTTAGAAATGTTCTGGGTGACAAGAGTGATTGCACTCTCACCAAGTTTGTGGGTGATACCAAAATGGAAGGAGAGAGAGATCAGCCAAAAGAAGAGCCGACATATCGACCAGCTGGAAAATTGGGACAACATGATTTGTACAAGGTTTAATAAAGATAAATGTGAGATACTGCATCCAGAATAAGTACACACAGCCAGTATGGGCTGAGGTCTGACTATGAGGTGAGCAGCTCTGCAGAAAACACCCTGCAGGTCCTTTTGCACACGGACATGTTTATGTTCAAGCTGAACATGAACCAGCAGGCAAATGCATCCTATGCTGCATTAACAGTAGGAATACAGCCAGCAGATGAAGGGTTGTCCCATCCGCCACGCTGAAACACCATTCTGCTCTGCTGTACCAAGTCCTGGTCTCCCCAGTTCAGAAGAGACACATAAAATTCACAGGAGTTCAGTGAAGAGTCACCAAGGTGATCAGAGGGTTGGAAAAGTTGACAGGAGGAAAGGTTGCTCAAATTTGCTGTGTTCAGCCTAGAGAAGAGAAGGCTCAAGGAGGATGCAACCACAGTCTTGCAATATCTACAAGGTAGTCATAGAGCAGACTGTTACTCTCTTCACAAAGATGTCCAGTGATAAGGGTGAAGTTGCTTCTGTGTAAATTCCTAAGTAATGAAATTCTACACTGTGAGAACAATTAAACACTGAAGCAGGTTTCTCAGAGAAGTGGTGAAATCTCCTTCCTAGGAACATTCAAGACAGCTTGAGTGGTTTGGGTGGCCTAACCCAAGCCTTGCTCTGGGCTCAGCCCAGGAGGTTTGACCAGATGGCCTTCAGAGGTTCCTTCTAACTTTGACTTGTCTGGGACTATGTAAGTGAATGAAGTAATAGAGCGCTACGTGGATTTCCAATGCACAATGGTTATGATGGATTTTTCACTCTGTAAGAAAAATTTATTTGAATTTATTCATGAGCAACCAAGCCATGTCTGAGATAAGCTATATATTTCTAACAAGTGTAGATTAAGTCTCTAAATCATATCTTAAATGCACCAGTTTGGTGTGGTATTTATTGTGAAAGCAGAAAAACTTTGAAATGTTAATGGTATTTTCTAACTGTAAAAAATCTTCACTGGGCTATTTCTCTATATTTATTTGTAGGCTCTGTATATTGTTGTAAACATAATGCTGGAGGATGGGGACAGAGAGTGAAGTAGGAATATATAATTTAAAAAACAGCCTAAACCCATCATAATATAAAGTGATATATCAGGTACTTCTCTGTAGTAAGGAAAACACTTCTGAGACTGTACTTACCAACCTTGCAGTAACTATAAACCAACCAGTAGTAACTGATAAACTATAAGATACTGTCCACTCGGTTGAGACTGAATATTGAACATTTCAGATCCTAGGTTGTAATAAACTTAGGGAGCAAAATCAAGGAAGTTCCATCTCAAGGAACTGAAAATATGAAACAGCTGTACCCAACTGTGCTCAGAATCTTGAAAATATGTAAATGCCAGGAGTAAATATGCAGCACATGGCAGTGCATTCCTTCCTTTGCGTATTGTTGCAGCAGATATAATGTGTTATATGAAGGATAGGGCTTTCTATACTACAATATCCTCACTGTAGGTTCTAGTCCCGAGGACTTCACTGTCACTGTCCAAGCTCGCTCAGCCATGGCAGATGAACTTGAGGAGTTAAAGGGTGGGGCCAGTTCTGTGCACGCTGTGCCTCACCTAAAAAATCCACTGCACAGGCTGGAAGGGTACACCCACGTGGGGAGAGCCCTTCCCAAATCTTCATTCGTGAAGCCTAGCCATGTTGGTGATGATGATGATGATGATCCTCACTTATAATTAATATTATGAGTCAAGTTAACTGAGGTAGTCAGCACTTCAGTTAGTGTTTTTCCAAAATTGCTTTTTTCCACCAGACCTAACCAAGTATTGCTTTAGCCATTGTCTACACATTCCCCAACCACACACCCTTTCTATCTGGGTAGCGTAAGAAGTCTCTGACCTACAATTTAAATAGTATCAATCTAGGTTATCCTCTGAGGAATCAACACCTGCTAACAGACTGAAATGGTAAATGCAATTCTGCCACACTGTTACAGATAGACTACTGCACTACTTCTTTTTTTCAATTTTCTTATGTTTCAAGTCACAAGACAGCACACATCTTTCCATAGGTAATTTCATCCAACCCCAAAAAGGATTTGCATGTGTCCTTTCCTAAAATATTGCACAGAGCTTTTACTTATGCAAAACTATATGAAAATCAAGCATTACAAATAAGTCAGTACAAATACACAAGTTTAACTTGGAAATTTTGAATGAAGTCTTATGTTCCATAACTCTCCTGCTGAAATAGTACTGGTTGCTTCATATTTGAAAGGAGCATGCAAAGAGGCTGCTTAAAGCTATAGATAAATAATAGATGATGTTCTTCCCAATGGAAAACCAGTAAGTGCTATAAAAGTACAACAAAATGAAAAAAATCTCTGCTAAGAAGCTGCATGGAGCTGCAACTTCACATGAAAAGAAAGTGCCATTGTGTTTAAATTTGTAAATGATCACTCAATTTCTGGGTCAGTACCCATTCCTGAGTCAGAATAACTTCTGGCACATTTTTAAGTATTACTCATACTACTTCAAAGAGAATATAGGAAAAAGAAAGAGAGCTTTCAATAACAAAAACACAAACTAATCCTTTTGTCTAGTGTTATATTAAGCAAATGTCCTTGCACATTTGGAAATGCAAAAGACATGGTAACTTAACATGAACAGGTTAAACTTTACTCCATTACAGGGCTTAGTTTTTAAATAAAGTCACAAAATGCAGTAGGTCTTTTCCCAAGATCAGGCAAAGATTTCCTTGCCAAGCATGAAAGAAAGAAATCTCTATTGCATTCAGCCTAGTTATAAATAAGCTACTGAAACTTATATTTCATGAATAAGAGCAGTTAAATGTATCTTTGCATTTTAGAATGAAAAGCTCAGAAACATTGGCATTAGTCAAGCAAGGAAGAAGGAACAAAGGATTCCAGTTACTTAGCACCTCCTGGAGTATAAGCCAGAAAATTGCTTTGGTTTCCATTTTAGCACTGTTGTGAAAAGCCCAAGTCAGCAACCTGCTGAAAAAGCTTTTAAGTGGAAGGGGAACATTTTGCAAGAAATCCTCCTCTCTCACAGCAAAGGAGCTCTCTCTCAGATTTTTTTCCAACTTGCCTCAAGTATTCCCAAACAGGAAGTCGGCTGTGATTCCAGAGGTGTATCTATCACATCTCACAGACTTTGATAAGTTTTCTAGGAAATTTAATCCCATAAAATCAGATTCGAGGCATGTATTAGCTGGCCCACTAAATTCACAAAAAGTGTAATTGCAGAGTTAAAGAGTATGGAGGGTTTCTTTAGAATTTAGAAGGTTTAAACTTCTTCCAAAGGCTAATCTAACCCTCACCTTTATACTGCTAGGATCTACTTGGAAGCTCATTTCACAGTATTAACATTGTTTTTACTGTGGAAAAATGTACATGACATAGAGAATAGACCTCAGAACTACCAAAGCAACCACACCAAAACAGTGTAGCCACAGAAGTCTTGCTATGCATGCACCTCCTGAGCCAGGTAGGTTACTGCTCCAGCATGTTTCAATGCTGAAATAATTTGTGCAGAGGGAAACCTTGCTGTCATTCTCTAGTTTCCTATCGGATATTATAGTGTCTTAATCCCTTTCAATTAGAGACATAGCTGACTAAGTCATTTCCTTGAAAAGAAATGGTAAATAATTATACATTAACTGTGCAGAGCACACAATTAGAACTTATGGCTCAATTCTTGCAGCTGAATTAGTCCATAAACAAGCTTTTGCTGTACTCTAATAAGATATATAAAAGAAAATACTGTAATCTTTTAAGGATTAGAATTGAAGGCATGGGTATAATGAAGAACCTTGAGTGACACTATTTTTGTCACAATGATGTGAGCAGTGACTCAAGGGTTTGGGTCTCCACTGGGACTCCTGCTGCCATGGGATGAGCCTTCAGTTAAACTGTTTTCATGCTGCAAGAAGCAACCAGCTCTAAATGAGCTGCTTCACTATTTCAATTAAAGACATAATTGTAAAAGTGGCCTGATTCACTCTGCTTCTTTTGCAATCTCAGCAAGGTCACCTACCCACTGCAAACATTTCTCTACTACATCTTTTCCTGTTCCTACTACAGATGTGCTCAAAGGAAGGCTCTTATTTTCAAATGATGAATATTAAAGTTTTGCAAGAAAGGAGCCTATGGGGAATTGAATTGCAAGCAGTTTCAGAAGAACAGCAAGAGATTGATAAAGACTGTGAGAAAGCTAGAGAAATAGCCAGAACAACATGAAATAAGAAGGAAGAGCAAGCTGTGAGAATGGAATGTGTGCAGGAAAAGAGCAAGCTGTGAGAATGGAATGTGAGCTGACAATTTCACATGAAACTAAATTTACATCTGGAGAGTGTGTAATATCCAATCAGAAGTTCTGGCGGAGTATATGGCACTGTCATGGACATATGAAAAGTGAACTTGAGAGGGATTTAGAATATATAGAGAGTAATTTGTGGATTAAGGTATTCTTCTCCTTCTACTCCATTTTATTTTTTCTTTTTCAGTGTGTCACATGTAGTTTAATAAAATTAGATTTGTATGAGTCACTTGCGGGCCTGTGCTCCTTCATCTGCTACAACTCAACGACAACAGGGGCCTACCACTTGAATCTGGAATAAAATACACTCAGGGAAAAAAAAATCATTGCATTGCTGGTATGAACCCTCATTATTTCCCTGTATTGCTACTTTTTGCAACTGTTAATTGTATTCCGGCAAGGTGCGCAGTTTTGATAAGACAGGTGAAAAATGCTAAAGAAGAAGCATCCTGAGAAGTCAGTTGCTGTTAGAACCCAACAAATGTTAGTTTTCTGTGCTCCCTGAAGCTAAGGAATTATTTATTTATAGAATGTAAAACTTAAATTGACAAGTATCTCATATTGAGACTGAAAAATCCCATATCCTACTTTACCTCTTTGTCTTCTGCACTAAGAAAATGGGAAATGTGTTTATATTGAAATTTAGGTGGATATTTCACTTTTTGTTTGAAACTATCCCCTCCTGATGGTGCACAGAATCAGTATCTGGCCTTCTGGTCAGCTCCACACAAGCCTGCGAATTTTCCAGAGGTAACTCAAGTTATTCTTGAAAATCCACTGGATTCATTCTGCTGTTTTCTCTCCTGAAGTCAAAGGACATCAGGCTGTCAACTTCAGTGGGGCAAGACAGCCTATCAAGTGTTCAGTGTGACGATACATTGCATGATTAAAATGGGCTCTGAAAAACTTTTGAGTGGAGTTGGAAACAGACATCATTACAAGATGTGAAACACCTTGAAGAATAACAAAACACTGTGTTGATTCCAAAAGCGCAATTTTCTTTCCTATCTTGGCAGAAGAGATTTCATTAATAATTTAAGCAAAAATATGTGCAAAAAGATAAACATTTCATAATATAAATTCAAATTTCTTGCAAAACAAGTGACCACTTAGAACAATACCACATATGAGTTTGAGCAATGCTTTTGACAATGTCAGTGCATTGAAAAAAAAAAGCAAAAAGAAATGTATCCTTCACACATTTGTAATTTTTGTTAAGGATTGAGAAAAGTCAAGGTGCTTGGGCTAAAGTATTCAATTTCTGCTTTATAAGTGCTGTATCAAAGATGCATTTTATTTGGAAATAATCTATTTTTTTGCTTGACATGAACATCTGAGCATACTATCTTGAATTTTGTGCAAAGCCAAAATGTGATACAAAGCCTAGTTGTTTTCCCCAAGATTAGGGGTTGGTTAGGCTCACACATTTAGAAATATCATAACCTTATATTTCAGTGGAGAATGACAATTTTTTTCCCCGAATTATTTTTCAGAAAAGACACAAGGAATAAAGTTAATTTTCAAAGTCAGGCTGTGCCCAGCCCATTATGAACCGCAAAACTGGACGTTAGAGTCTTCCCTATGCATTTGTGCATCTTAAAATACAGGTTGTCTAAGAATTAATTGAGACTGGATCTCATTTCACTTCTGTAATACTTTCAGTGGCATCCTGGGCCATGAACTTCATGGATATATGTATTTATAAGCTAACTTTACCATCAGCTGTATTTTGAAACTATGTATTTCCCCTCTGTGCCATACATGATAGACACATATACAAAGGTAAGGTTCAATAACAGTCAGACTGACTTAAAAATAGTTGCCTATAAAGTGTCTTTAAAACAGAAGGGTGATCTGGTAGGGAAGAATGAGAAATATCAAAAAAGTTCATAACAACAAAAAGAGATAAATTTGAAAATTAAAAATATTTCGCTACCTTCCCTGTTTTTAAACACAGTAATGGACAACAATTCTAAAACCAAGTATCTGCTATTTAAACAAGACAAAAAATATCCATTGGAAGAATTTAGGAGGGCAAAATATGCTCACATAATTTTAATTTTTCAAGTCACTAGAGCTACTCTTTCTATAAGATCACAGAGTAATAGAATCACAGAATGGCTTAGTTCAAAAGGAACTTTGAAAGATTATCTAGTTCCAACTCCCGCAGTGCTATGGGCAGGGACATCTTCCACTAGACAATGTTGCTCCAATGCCAATACAACCTGGCCTTGAACACTTCTAGGTTGGATAGGGCATTCACACCTTCACAGGGCAATCTGTTCCAGTGCCTTATCATCCTCATTGTGAAAAATTTCTTCCTTATATCCAATCTACTCTCTTTCAGTTTGAAGCCATTTCCCCTTATCCTGCCACTAAAGGCCTTGGATAGAACGTCTCTCTCTCTATCTTTCTTTTAACTACTCTTTAAGTACTGGAAAGGCTGCTATAAGGTCATCCCAGAGCCATCTCTTCTTCAGGTTGAACAGCCTCAACTCTTTCTTCACAGTAGAGGTGCTCCAGCCCTCTAACCATCTTCATGGCCCTTTCTGGGACTTGTTTCAACACATAAACCTTCTTATTGTTGTGGGGGCTCCACACTGGGATGCAGCACTCCAGGTGGGGTCTCATGAGAGCAGAGCAGAGGGGCAGAAACACCTTGACCTGCTGGCTACTCTTCTTCTGGTGCCAAGGATAAAACTGGCTTTTTAGGCTGCATGGGCACATTGTTGGATCATATCTAAATTTTTATCTACCAGTGTTAATGGATGCTACAGCAGGATTGCTTTCAATTATCTGTCTAAGGTCTTGGAGTCTGGGGAGGTAGCCAACAGTATTCCAGTTTATAAGAGGATCATGAGGGAAGACGCAGGAACCTACAGTTTTGCTGGTCTAACCTCAGTTCCTGGAAAAATTATGAAGATCGTACCAGGTACTACTCAAAGGCATTTAAAGGACAATGCAATCATCAGGCACAGTCAACATCAGTTCATAAAGGGGGAATCCATCTCACTAATTTGATATCCTGTTATGGTGAGGTTTTCCACACAGTGGATGAAGGTAACATGATGGATGTGGTTTTCCTGGATTTTTAGGAAGGCTTTTGATGCTGTTCCTAACAGCACCCTTCTAGACAAGTTGCATAAATGTCGGATGAGCAGGTTCATGGTGTGCTGGGCAAAGAACTGGCTGAAGGCCAGAGCTCAAAGGGTTGAGTTGAATGGGGCCTCCAGTGGTGCTTCTCAGGGCTTAGTTCTAGGACCAATTCTGTTCATTATATTTATCACTGGTCTGGATGCAGGAGTGGAATGCACCATTAGCATGTTTGCTGATGATACCAAACTGGGAGGTGCTGTTCACTCTCTTGAGAGACAAGAGGCCCGGCAGAGTGATCAAGATGGATTGGAACATTGGGCTATGATGGATAGGAAGAAATTTAACAAATCCAAGCACTGGATTTTGCAGCTGGGACAAAGTGAAGTTGGGCACAAGTACAAATTACACCCCATCCTGGGGTACATCCAACCCAGCATCACCAGCTGGTCAAAAAAAGTGATTATCCCTCTGTATTCAACATTGGTGCAGCCTTACCTTGAGAGCTGTGAGCAGTTCTGGGCCCCACAATCTAAGAAGGATATGAAGGTCCATGAATGTGTCCAGAGGAGGGCAACACAGCTGGTGAAAGAGCTGGAAGCAATGTCCTGTGCAGACAGGCTGAGGACACTGTCAGCAAAAGAGACACCATTTTGACCTTAAATGCTCTGGCTTAGAAAGCTATACAGAACTGCTTACAGAAGAGAGTCTCTTGAAGAAACTAACAGCTGCTTTGAATTTGACACTGGTTAATTTACTGAGACATAAACACCAAAAGTTGAAGACGTCTGTGCAAAGGAACACACTTCCACACCGAAAGAAGCACCAGGAGAAAAGATAACGGCAGCAAAACTGACCAGAGTCCATTTTAAAAGGTCAAATGATTGTCCATGCACTGGACTGTTTTGCAGGCAACTGAAAGAAACTTGGCTTGGCAAAGAGACAAGGAGTACAACACTAGGAAGACAAATTATGTCCTGGCCAGACTGAGGTAACAGAGCTGGCTCCTGCTGGTGTCTTTGGGATGTGCTTATGTTTTAATGAGATTATGGCTGCCCCCTTCTACCAAAATGGATACAAGGCATGAGAAACAACAGATACCAGTATTTGTGTTTATATCATCAACTCAAAGTTTTAGTCTATTAAGATTTAGCATTTTTACTGATGTGGTACTCATTATGTACTGCCCACTCAACCAACTATCTTTCAGGGAGGAGAAAAAAATTTTATTCTTTGCCAAAATTGTGACCTCAGGTGTGAATTTTAACCTTAAGAAGATGATGCAACTGGACTGGGTTAGGGAGAATTTATGTGTTTTCTTTTTCTGCCTTTCTCAGATAGTTAAGGACTTTTCTGGGTTTAAAATGATTATACTGTGCTTGACTAGGAGTTGCACTCAACTTGCTCTTTTGAGTTTAGAATAGAGAAGTCACCTCAGAGTACCTCTTAAACTCTGCTTGCATTATGGATTCATACAAATTGTGTTTCGCTCTAGTTGTGTAAGCTATGTTTTATCCTCAGTGGCACTTGGGCTATTTCTAGTGTTCGTTCCTATGAGAGTTCTGACTAAAAAGAAGTTTCTACTACTTTCACACAGGAAAAAAATCCCCCAAACTTCCTGAAAGGAAAACTGAAATGCTAAAGTAATACTATTACTACTGTCAAAAAACCCAGGGATGTTAAAAAAGATTTACAGCCACTTTTTTCTAGACCACTGAGCATCCTAGCTAGTTAAGAAGTTGACATTCTTCCTTTAGAAACAACCATTAAATTCTCTGACATATATTAAATGTTGACCTATGGTGACAGAAGTATCGTCAGCAAAGGCAGTACCTGAATAATTCAACAATGCAGTCATGGCCAAAGAAGCTGATACAAGTCATATTTAAAGTAGACTTTAAGGATGTGTTCTTGGAGTTTTTCCTATAGTGATGTCAGTATGCCACTTGCTGTCTGCCAGCATAAATAAAAATAAACAAGGTACACTATTGCATTTATTTCAATGACATATAAGGTTACTTCTCTGCTGATTTCTTTAGAAGTGAATTTGTGATGTTATCCAATACTTCTGGTGAGAATGATTAGGCAAAATACCGCCCAAGAGGTACTCGGTGTTAATTTGACAAGATTAAATTTCTGATGGAGGACACAATTTTTGATTGTCAACTTGTCTATTAACTCAGATTTTCTGAGAAAAATATGGGGATTTTTGAATTTTTGCAGTATGTATACTAGCATTTCACAAATGATCAGTACACTGATAAAACTAAAAACTAGCAGTAAAGTTATAATGAAATATGCTGATTGAGTAAGTGTGCAAATTGTTTTCCAGTAGATATCTAAATTCTCAATAAATCAGGTGTTCTCTGCATGTCAGATGGATTTAGAGGTATACTATGTTAATTTATATGTTTGTTCTGACTACTCATTATATGAAAAACTAATATTTAAGACAACATCTCTATTTTGAAAGGCCTGGCTTAGAAGCAGTTGAATTCAGCAATGAATTTTCTAATTTTTTTTTAAAATATATTGTATTAGCTGTTTGATAGTCCTCTTACAGAGGCCAAAAGATAGCATTTCAAAATTCAGTTAGAAAATTACCATCAGGCTCATCTGGCCCCAAAGCAAACTTGAATGGGATTTGTTCTCATTTCTGTCAGGTAACATGCCACACAAGAATAAAGTCACGTTATGTGCTATACAAGCAGATACTGCTTCAGAAGGTGTACAAACAATTTATTTTGTTACATGTGCATGGGACCTGATACTTTCAGAAATCCTTTCAACTACTGCCAAATGGACCAAAGGTGTCTGTCTGTCTGTCTGTCTGTCTATCTATCTATCTATCTATCTATCTATCTATCTATCTAAATCAAGCAGATGTTATCCATTTAGACTCCCAGTCACTGTGTAATAGATATCAGAAAACTAATCCATCTGTGGAAAAAAACCCCTTCTGGGAATGACATCTTTTTTTTTGGTGAACGTGCAGGGACTAGTGCAGCTCTTGACTTCCCTGCTGTGACTCAGAAGGATGCTTCCAAATGACAAACATAATGAGTCATCTTGTACTAAAAAAATGGTGTTAGATTTTTTTTCCTAAGGGACTTTAATTTCTACAATAGAGACTTAAGCAAATATAAAAACTTTGAGGGTCTCAGTTTAAGGTTATAAGTATAGATTTGGAATGATTAAAACAGATTGCAGTCACAAAATTCTGGAGGACATGAATGTCCAATACAAAACAGGCTCTTGGTCTGTAGCATGATGTCCTCAATGCATCCATTTATTGTTTTTAGAGTTAACTGGTAGTTTAGCCATGAAAGGAAACACCTTCCTGCATTAAGCCCTTGCATGACACATGAATACTTACACATTGACTTATACACCCTCCCTATTAAAGTACAATTTTCTCTTTGCAAAGCAGTTCTGGTAATCATTAAACATGTAATAACATAAATTCACAAAATATGACAAACCCAACATCCAAGTGCAGCCATGTCCTAGAGTCCCTGTTTAGCTGAAATACTAGTGACCTTTTAGGCTGATAGATCCTGGCCCAGTGTGAATCCAGCCTACTCAGTAGAAAGGTCAGCAACTCATTTCTCATCCGCACTAAAGCCTGGGTTCAAGGCTCTTTCAGTCCTTGCTTTCCACTCTTTGCTATTGAATGAAAAGGAATTACTCACTTCATAAGGTCTAATGCCTATTTAAACAATTCTTCTCTACAGTCCTGTACGTGTGACTGGGAGAGGTCTTGCCTACTGCTGACAGCCTGCAAAATAATTTATTTTCTGAGGCTGACATTTCAGTTACTGAAGATGTACAAAGGGAAAAAGAAGATAAATTACTTAAAACTAGAGAAAATTGAGGTTTAGTTGACTAGGGATTACAAAACTACGGCTATGTTAAAAGGAGGAAAATAGGTTTATTCATAAAATCATAGAATCATTTAGCTGAAAAAGATGTGCAGAGACACACAATAACCACCTACAGCTAAGTTTCACAGAACATACTTGCTTTTCCTATCACAAATGTAAAGAAGGATAGTAGGGAAAACAATGGAAGCCAATTTTCCATTTGTAGAACATGTAGCAGAATCAAAGAACAAAAAATAACCCACTCACCATTTGAGCTACATGGATGATATGTGCATCCCTGCACCACTGTAACAACTCACCAAAAATATGTTTATAGAGATATACCAAATAAAACTATCAATCATGTACTTAGGCTAAAGTAAATCATGCTGTATTGCTGGAACTTTGGGCAATAGCGTGATATTGTGTTAAATCACTTATTCTCTAGAATTACTTTGGAGGTCCATCAAGAAAAAGTAAATGAAACTCTTCTTATCATACATTTCCCTCAATTTCTCCAAGCAGACAGTAAGAGGCAATATTGCCATTTCTCCTAAAGCTTTCCTTGGGGAAGAGACATTTCAGGTTATTGCAAACTTCCCAAGCAGATACATGAAGCAGAGGTACTGAAAGAAAGCCTCAGCCCCTTTGGTTTCTGGCAATACAGAAGTTTCTCTGCAGTGTTTAGCTGTTGGCTCTCCAGAGTCTATCTCTTTCACCCAAGTAGAACTGCACCTGCTTTCCCTTGCAAATAACTACCAGGGCAAAGCCTCCCTGTTGCCAAACCCTTAATCCCATGTTTGTGTTCTCCAGCTCAGTGTAACACTAAATGGCCTATGTAACAGGAGCAATTCCTGTTGATAATTAACACAGTTCAAATTGGTTTCCAGAAAACTTTCCTTCCTATGAGAAATCCTGAAATCCACAAGCAGAAACTTGAAAAGTCCCATAGACTGCCCTGAGGTGTTACAGCTCTGCCTGTCAGCAGCCATCTTGCTGTTTTGATGTGGCTTGGTTTTGACTGAAGGCACATGCATTAAGAAAGACTTTCAATTCATTACATTGGGAATCACAGCCCAGGAAATCTGTGCAATGAAATAACACCCTGTGGTTTATATTTTGTTGTTAAGCCTTTATGACTTTGGATGGCAGATACATAAAAGTGGTTGCCTTCTGCCTGTCTTATACCAGCAACAGTGTATTTAGGAAATCTAATGTACCAACAACTGCTTAAGTGATTAATATTTAATTAATCTTAGCCTATAAATAAATAAAGAAACCCCTCAGTGTCACTGCACCTAGAACAGCTACTGGTTTAATCTAGTGGTGGAAGATTGTTTTTTGAAAGCAAGGATATTATGTTTAACCCAGCAGGAAGACACTTGGTCGCCACTGTACTGCTTCTGAATTAAGCAACTTCACTACAAATTGGTAAATTCACATAACTTTTTTACAAAGAATGAGAATTACAAAACTGCAGATTTTTTAACAAATAATTTACTATTTGGCTTTTGTTTAGTTTTTATAAGAAATTCTGAAGCCTGAGAAAGAAGGAAGCAAGCTAGTAGGCTTCTCACATGATCAAGGTATATTAACTCTGGAGATTGCCCCCTTTTAACTTTGGATCCTCTTAAGGTTTCAGATGCTATTTATTTAACTCAGACAATATTCCAATTTTGAATACCAGGACTCTCTTCTTCTCCTCCATCTCATTCTCATTATCTCTGTATGCATAAAGCTCATGTATTTTGTTTGTGTTTGGACACCAATATGCTCAAAAATTTTTTTGTTAAAAGCTCTGGATTTACTTATTGAGTAGATTCTTTAATTTCACGTCTTCAATATACGAACAATTTAATTATCATTACTTTTTTCCTCTTCTAACACATGATCTACTTCAATTTAAATCCACTTTGACAGATGGTAGTGTTTTATTTCAAAGGACTTGTGAGCTTAAATTCATCATTTCAAATATACCTTATATATTACCCAGGAGCATTTTATGTTTCTTGGATAAGCACTAATATACTTTCTACTAAAAAAAAAGCAGCAATGAAGTCTGCTGCAGAGTTGGTCATTATATGTGCCACAAAAAGCCAAATACTGGACTAAAATAAATCCTTTTTTTTGTGCTAAGCTAACTCCTACCTTGATTTCATTAGATGCATACTGATGGAGCAACAGGTGTCAGCTGGAAGTGCACTTCTTCCCAAAATCAATCTAGTTTCATTAATAATGCAAGTTTATCTGAGGAAGCTGTTCCCAAACACTCTACATGCTGCCATCTCACTGAATACACACCTGGACTGCATAAAGGCAGCAAATTTCAAATACAATGAAAAAATATTCCTTCCTAGGTGGAAGTATTACAACTTAATCTTCTGACAGAAAAATGAACATATAACCTTTACCAGAAATTATTAAGCCAAGATTATACTTTTGTGTTCCAATGGGAATATGGAATTTCATATTAAATCTTAGAGATTTTATGTTTCTCTATTAAAAATACACAGATGTGAAGTCAGAAGAATTAACTGGTGATCACAGAATCACAGAACCATTATGGTTGGAAAAGACCTCTAAGATCATCAAGTCCAAGTTCTGACTGAACACATCACACAAAACAAACCAGAGCCCTAAGTGCCACATCCCTTTGCTTCTTGAACATCTCCAGGTGACTCCACCACCTCCCTGGGCAGCCTGTTTCAATGCTTAACCACCCTTGTAGTGAAGAAATTCTTCCTGATGTCCAACCTGAAGCTCCTTTGGTGCAGCTTGAGACCATGTCCTCCTGTTCTGTCACTGGTTGCCTGGGAGAAGACGCCAACCCCCACCTGGCTACACTCAGATAGTTGTAGAGAGCGATAAGGTCTCCCACAAACCTCCTCTTCTCCAGATTAAACAACCCCAGCTCCCTCAGCTGTTTCCTCATATGACTTACTCTCCAGACTCGTCAACAGCTTCACTGCCCTTCTCTGCACATGCTTCAGTGCTTCAAATGTCTTTCTTGTAGTGAGGGGCACAAAACTGAACACAGAATTTGAGGTGCAACCTCACCAGTGCTGAGTACAGAAGGACAATCATTTCCCTGGTCCTACTAGCCACATTATTTCTGATGCATTCCAGGATGCCACTGACCTTCCTGGTCACCTGGGCATACTGCTCACTCACATTCAGCTGCTGTTGACCAACACACCCCCAGGTCCTTTTCTGCCTGGGAGCTTTCCAGTCCCCATGCCCCAAGCCTGTAACACTGCATGGGGTTGTTGTGAGCCAAGCATAGAAATTATCACTTGGCTGTACTGAACCTTGTGCAACTGGCCTTGGTCCATCAATCCAGCCTGTCCAGATCTCTCTGCAGAGCCTTCCTGCCCTCCAGCAGATTAACACTCTCGTCCAACTTGGTGTTGTTTGCAAACTTACAGAGGGTGCACTTGATACACTCATCCAGATCATCGATGAAGATATTTAACTGGACTGGCCTTAGTACTGAGCCTTGGGGAACACTACTAGTGACCGTATGCCAGCTAGATGTAATTCCTTTCACCACTCTCTGGGCCTGACCATCCAGCCAGTTTTCAACCCAGTGAAGAGTGCACCTGTCCAAGCTTCTCCAGGAGTATGCCATGGGAGACAGTGTCAAAGGCTTTGCTGAGGTCCAGGTAGACTACATGCACAACCTTCCCCTCATTCACCAGATGGGTCCCTTAGTCATAAAAGGAGACCAGGCTGGACACGAAGGAGCTGCCTTTCCTAAACCCATGCTGACTGGGCTTAATAGCACTCAAGATGATTTGTTCCATAACCTTTCCTGGCACTGAGGTCAGGTTGACAGGCCTGTAGTTTCCCAAATCCTTTTCGAGCCCTTCTTGTGGATATACATCACATTGGCCAAACTCCAATCACTTGGAATCTCCCCAGTTAACCAAAACTGATGATAAATGATGGAGAGTGGCTTGGCGAGCTCTTCCACCAGTTTCCTTAGGACCCTCAGTTGCAAATACATGAGGAGTTTGCTGTTATTTCTGCTGCAGACTGTTCACTACTACAGCAATGCCAAGGGACTGAGTCACAAGCTTTACAACATTAAATATCAGAAAAATAATACAAAATTCAGATGAGCTATGAACTACTCATCTAATGGGCACATACAGAAGTTCACAAGACCATGTATTACCATTGCATTGTGGGGATGCCTTGTTATTTATACTACAGTGCCAGTACTATCATGATGGCTTTTCTATCCTCCATTTAAATCCATACTCTCTAGATACATTTTTCATACAACCTTTTAACACTCTCTCATTCTGCACAACATTACAGACGCACCACCTAGCAGATAATTCTATCTGCTAAGGATAACTCACCTAACCATAATTCTACTAAAATTTATTTGGTATTTTTCAGTTCAACTACTGCCTGATTTGTGGCAATCGTCCAAGTCAAATAACATTCAGAGCAATGAGAAAGCAATTATGTACTAAACAAGTTCAATCTTGCATTTTACAAGAGGCTTCCATTGTTTTTAACCAATAATTTTTATTATGCTTTTAAGGCTGCTGAAGTCTTGCTTTATATAGAACACATATTTTATTTTAAATATATCACAGAATAACCATTACAACAGCTGTAAAGTCTCACTTAGGGAATTGTTCCAAAGCTGTTGAGAGATGAAAAGTGAAATCTTAAAATGCTCTCAAGTTGAGGAGGTCCTTCTGCTTCTGAAGGCTAGTGGCTTAGCTCAAGGTTTTATCTTGAAAATGACATGTTCTTCTATAATCTTCTGCTGTCTTTTTCCTTTTTATTTAGAAAATTAGGATAGTAATTTTATATGCCAAGGTAATTAAACATAACTGTGAGCTATGATGTGAATTTATAAAACAGGTAATAGATCAGGTGATAGAAGAGTAACAAACCCTCCAATTCTGTAACATAAATCTAGGTTTTACATGATTTTCCATTCCATCTTTGTACACCTCATTTTCAAATGGAAATGAAAGATACTTTTCCAAACTGTTCACAGAGAACACAGTGACAAAGCTGTCACATGGTAAAGCAGTTCCAGTTTATGGAGGGTTGGGCAGTCTGGTTACAGTTCCTTGATGGTTGCTACTTACTATCCTATCAGCAGCAAGTCTAGCTTAAAACAATTTTTGTTGAACAAAATCAACTACAGATAAATCCTGCCAAGTCCATTAATCCATAGTCACAAAACACTGATACACCTTAGGTTTCTCTTTAAAGCTGTAATAATTATTTAATGCTGTCTATCTTACAATGACTCTATTCTCTTACTTAAAGAGTATTGCTAAAATGATAAAATGCCCTTTCTCTTTATTCTAGTGAAAACAAAACAAGAACCCCCACTAAAATAGATTTTTGATAGAAAGACATTTTAAAGGTTCCCCCATTTATATGAGAAGGAAGACCAAGTCCTTTCAAAATAACTAAAATGTGTATTTTAACCAACAGCCTTTACAAACCAGTCTCTGAAGAATTTGAAAGCAGAGTACAGGAGTACAACAAATGAAAAAAAGCATCTATCCAACTGCCTAATCCACCCAGCAACGCTACAGAACTTCGTACTCTGGACTCGGTATGGTCTCAGAAACCTTAAATTAGCAGTTGACACTGTCCAGTTTTAAAAGAGAAAAAGAGTGGGGGAGAACACAGAAAATTTTCACTTTTATACTTTTACTTTGTTCAAAACAGATTCCAGACTATACCTGAGCTACGGTTGAGTGACCTGCGCACCCAGAAGAGCATGCATTAAATTAGGCAGAGGACAGACCAAAGGAGCTGTGGAAGAGTACACAACAGAGGGGGAAGGCACATTAGACAGATGCCAGGCAAATTAGAGTGGAGGAAACAGGGGAGAAAACCTCAAATACTTCCCCAAAGACCCCAATGATGTCTTAGCTTCTGTGACAACCAGTTCATGAGGAGAAGAAATATGGGTGCAAAGTAATCTTAATAGGGAAGGTCAGAATGTCCTAAATGGAAATGCTAAAATCTATAACATTATCAACTTCATAAGCAGACCAAATGGAATGCTGTAGGAATTCTGTCACAGTAATGCTGCTTTAAAATTGAATCTGTATGATGTTTATGGAGATTGATATTTTCTGCTTTGTAGTGGAACTACGTGATACATAATGGCTTTGCAAGGCAAATAAGCAAACAGGTTTTAGTCAAATTGCAAGTTCCTGTACTTTGTTAATTGAGCCTATGCAAATAATAAACTTTGAGACCTCTTCATGTGAGGTCTGATCGTTTGTTTTGCATATTTAGCTCACATGAGTACCGGAAATTAATTATTTTGGAGTTTTTCTTTACAGTGCTATCTCACTAATTTTGAAAGATATTAGTTAAAAGCTGGGGTTACCAGTTTATCAGTAAGTAGTGAGAAAAATGCCATTAAATGAAAGCCGCAGTTGTTTTCACAGCATTTTTTCAGGGATGTAGATGCATAAACATCTGCTTTTGTGTCTTTTTTTCCCCAAGTTTCTCCAGGCTTGAAAAATAGTTATGCACCATAAATATCACTCTATGAGTCATTTACTTAAGTGAACAGCTGCCTGCTAATTAGCCAAATGCTCTCCATTTTAAATCATACAGTTAAATGAACACACTGCAACAGGCACAAGAATGAAGTGCAGGAACTTTACTAAAATGATGAAATGGCAGAAATTTGTTATTTCCGTAGCAGCAAACACAGGTCATTTCCTTACTCTGTATCAATGGATCAAGACAGATAATGATCATTTGCAGTAGATTGTGGGTCTTAATGTCGAAAACCAGACAAACATTACAGAGCCTTGGTTAAACATATGAAATTATACAGCTCTTAGACCACCACAGTTTTCTGCCAATTTAATAATGCTGGCTTTGCTTTTTCTCATGGAACTGCTTAACAGTGCTAACACTGAAGAGCCAGTTTGATAGACTTTAGGAAGGATGGCTGTTCATGTTCACTGGAAAACTCTTCTGTTCTACAGTGATTTTGAAAGATAATCAAATTTAGACAAAGGATGGGGCAGGCATACCTTGCTGGAAGAATCCAAATCAAACCAAAGTAAAACGTATTTTTCTCTTGACCATTCTTGGCTATTGTCAAATCTTGCATTTTTTTTTCTCTGAGCATAATTGTTGGTATTAGAAAAGAACTGTGTGAGTCAGGACTTCACTTTGAGCCTCATAACCTGCTTTTTTAAACAGAAATTCTTTTAATCTTAAATACAATTAAAAACCAACACAAATCCACAGTTCTCAAATTAAACTCAAGTGGCTGAAACAACTCCATGTGCATATTGAGAACTAAGCATCTCATCCATCTGACTGCAACTAATGGTACACAGGTCTACCTTTGAATGTCACTAAGCTTTGGGCATACTTTTGTAATGCTGCATTGGGACAGGAGTTTTTCTTTATCTATTTGAACCTTTAAGCAATCAAGAAAAGTCAGTTGACATAGAAGCTAAAAATGTCAAAGCCACAGGATCCAAGAAATCAATATTTGAAATCTTTATCTAAGTTTTTCATTAAGTTCACATTAAACCTTGACGTAAAAAATCCTCCAAGAAACCAAACCCCAACAATCAAAAAACCAACCAACCAAATTAACCACTCATGGAGTTCCTTCTTCCTGAGAAACTCCTTTCTTCACGGAAAACTGACATACCTTAGACAGAGGGCTACTGTGTTGTAAGACTCCTTCTGACCTCATTTTCACTAGGAAAAATAATGCATACATTCCTTCTTGTTCTGTGTTCGTTTAAACTTGAGACGCACACTTAAACAATTAACCAGGCCTGCAATATCATTACAACAGTGACCTCCGGTGAAAGATAACCATAAAACAAAGCACTCATTTGCAGGATAGCCATTGTGAGGGGCTTTAAAAATTAAATTCCTTTACAATATTTGTCATATTTCCTATTTTATTTCATACATATTCCATTAAGATAGAAGCTATGAGTACTTAATGAAGAGAGTTTCAGAAGTTCAGTATTCTACACCTTTGCTTACATTATCAAAATAATTTCTGCAATGGTATGTGTTTAAAATAGAATTCTGTGAGAGATGATTATTTGCAATAGAAAAAGAATTGACTTGATAACCACTGAAACCCTTTAAAATCTTATATTCATAATGATTATGAACACGGAAAAAAACCCAGAGCTACAGGTACTTTGTGTTATTTTAATAAGATCACTGACAATACTTTTCTACCATCAGTTACCAGACCTTGACCTCTCATTTCAAATGTTAGTATTTTTTTTCATTTTCTCATCAGTGCATCACATCTGGGGACTTAAAAGTAGCAAATAATTAAGTATACCTAACTTCCTGATGTTTTAGCAGTTTTACAGTGATCTGTCCACTCATCCAGTCTCACAACCTGTCCAGTAAACCCAGCAAAAGTAAAATAAAAAATCCACTCCCCCTCCCCACAAGCTGGAAATGAATGTCCATAGACCCCGCTGATTTCAATTTCAAGTGTAGCCTATGATCTCTTGAATTTTGGGTTTACAGTTGCTATTCTGTTCTTTTGTAAGATGCAAATGAGTTCTTGAGGGTTGGAAGCTATGAAAACGAATGACAAGAGGACAAACAACTTCTGATGTAATCTGTGCTACCATTCAAGAATCAATTCTTTTAAGGAAGGTGCTTTGCAACCTGCTCCTTTCATTCTGCTTTCCTCTGTATTTGCAAAAGAGTGACTATATATCAGCAGCTAAAAGGATTTTATCTCAAAACAATTAATAGTCACAAATTGAAAAGCTTTGCATGTAACCTCAATTGTTTTACCAAGGTGGCAGAAGGCAAAATTTATTATTAAAAGATGTAGGTGCCACCTGTTCATTTGAAAAATAAACTGCATTATTCACCTAGTATGTCTGTCTTGCCAATATGCATGATTCAAACAGAATCCACGTATTTTTGCAAAAACTATTCACATTACACATGGAGAATCAACACTTACTTTTTAAGCACAGGCATTGCCTCTTCTTACCAAGAGCCCTCAAGAAGGCCCTCTGCAACAAAAAGTGATCTAGTTCTCATAAACCCTACCTTTCTGAATCAAACTTTCACCTGGCCAGCAATCCCCTTCTTGCTCTACTGACAACACCATCTGTCAAATAGGCAAATTGTTTTAGGAATGCAACAGCCACAGGTAGAGCTGGGGCAGGATTTGAATATTGTTACATAAATATTAACTATTTGAGCTCTATCTTCTTGTGAAGCAATTAAACCCAGCAAATGAAGAGAACAGTAACAGGAAAGGGTATAAAGAAAACATGAAACTTTTCAGGATGAGGAATGACCATACATTTGGGGTATTTGCAGAGAGGACTACAAATGTTCATGTTTATGAAACCTGTCTCAACTGTGGGTCAGGAGTCCGGGCACAGTCTGCATTTTTAGCTCAAACTGCCTATGTTTGTTGTGTATACACAGAAAAGACACACCAATGACCACAGAGACACAGTCAAATAACTGCAGGACATTTAAAAAAAATATGCAAGCATCCAAAACTTCAGCAGTAACAACAAAAAACTGAAAACCATAATCAGAAGTTCTCAGCCTACACAGTCAATTAATTTAAATCAACGCTTCTTTCACAGAATAAATAACAAGACACAGGAAGTAGAAAATTTACTTTAGATGGATAGTTTAATTATTTCTACAAAGTAATAATATGCCTCTTTCATTTTAAATATCCTAAAAATGCAGAAATTGGTCCAAAATGCTTTCTTCCACAGGGTTTAGGGACAATCAGGTTTTTTCATCTCTTTTTAGAACACTTAAACTGAATCATAGTCACTTTGAACTTCTGTGCATTACTTTTAATGTACTTATAAGGAAGACATACAGCCCAAAGTAAACAGAAAATCAGTCCAGATGTTTGAAAATACAGGTTCTGCAGCAGTGAAATGAAATTAATTTGTATTCCCAGGTTACAGAGCTGAAACATGTTTAACTTCCCTTTTCCATTCTCTCCTTCTCTCATTCTCCAACACCAAAGTATTACTTGTCTGGAATAAGACAGCTGTTCATTGTGCTGAACTGTAAATTAAAAGTCTACACACGGATTAAAGTCTTCCTAGCAGGACCAGCACATGCACTGTGTGCTCAGCGACAGATCAACGACTAAAGACTTTCCATCTACCTGTACAATTACAAAAGCGAATTTCACAAAATCACTGTCTTCAGCTTTGTGTCTCTTCAGTGGGGTATTCTACTGTGCTATGCATCAGAAAAGGATGTAATTAATTTAAAAGCCTTTATTTATTGTCTCACCAATGCAAGTGAATTAAACTCTAACTACAGAGGACAGTTACCATCCTCAGCTGTTTGCTCTACTTCTCTCCAATGGGTTGCCATTAGCACTGCATGGATGGGCAAACCACATATGAAGCATATCCTGAAACCATCAGAATTAACAGCCTCAGGCTGCTTCCAGGCAAACCAAAATTGATTCTGGGCTATAATGCAGCAGGATATGCTTAACAAAAAGCTTTGTTTATACAGCATGAGTGGAGCAGACCGCTCAAGGGAGTTGCTCAATCAAATATCTCAAAAAAGTGTCCTGGCCCAACCACAGTGCTCAAAATGGATCTAAGAAGCCTGCACTGTGAAACCAGGCAAGTGCTAACCAATCTTTTTTCAGCAAAGTTGATGCATATTTACTTTTTCAGGTAATGCTGACATTTCTGTTCATTTTCTGCTTTGCAAACACGGACTGAATAAAAAAAGACGACAGGTCTGTCAGGGTGGCTTCTGTAATAGTCTACTGAGAGGGTGCAGCTTCTTCAGGGAGTGATTTATTTCTTTCTAAGACAGTTAGCTGGGACATCAACTGCTTTCCAGACTCTAGTCATTCCTTGATCATAAAGTAAAACTTCTGGTAATGTTCTCAGACAACTCACCTAACTTTTAAACATTCAGTTGGATGTCTCCAATGCTAAGCAAACTCCTGTTCTGATTCAGGTTTCACCTTACTATGGATTTCCTCCTTTCTCACATAGAAAAGATTAAAAAAAAAAAAAGTGAAAGGCATTTCAGGCACCTTGTACTAGATTGCTACCTGTCTACTGAATATGACATTAAAGAGATTTTCCTAATGCTCAACCTAGATTTTTCCTCCTTTAATGCTGTCATATACTCTTAACTACACTCATACTTTTGTCTGTGCTAAATAGATGCACTGTTACTATTTACGGAATTCAGAAGAGATATTTCCAAGCCTATGAACAGCAAAAAGAGCTTGCTCTTGCATTTGATAAATGAGTAGATACTGTATCAGAACAAAAGGAAATAACATGCTTTTGAGGACACACTTCACTTGCCCTTGTAGATCAATCACATGACTCATTTAAATCTGAGTTCTCTGAGGCTGAGGTAAAACTCAAAACTTCACAGATAGTCTCTTCAGTGTAGGAGTTCTTCCTGCTATGCATGAGTTACTTATTTCCTATGGAAATTCAAATTTGTGGTTTGTTATTAATAACAGCTAAAAACGTGAGCTGAAAATACCAAATGAGATGTCAAAATGCTTTTTCTCATACAGATTTGTTCTCAAATTCTAGCTTTAGTATTTAAAAAAATCATTACCTAAATTTTGGATTATTCTTCTCACTAGGTAACCTTTTTGTTTTTCGTGTGCTTCTTGGTTTTTTGCTTGTTTGTTTGTTTGTTGATTTTTTTTGTAGAGAGGAGTGAGAGGAAGCTGCTATTAAGCCCAGAGTAGGTAGTTTTTAAATTCTAGGCAAGGTTATTTTTTACTACTTCACTAGGTGCCAGTATCCTAAGATCATACCACACATGAAAAACTAAAAGTCCTTCTGAGAAAGTTCAGTTTGTAATAAATCTCCAAAAGAGAAAGAACTTTTTTTAACTGCTTCTGTTCCATAATGTAATTTTCTTCTAACATTAAAACTTCATGGAGTCATTACCACTTAGAAAAGATATGAAGCAAAGTTTATCTGTCACAGAGTCAAAAAAAAATTTTCTCATGAACTTTACTATGGCAAGGAAAATAAATTAGAACTAAAGGTCAATGAAGAAGACCAAGTAAGATTTGATATTTTATGTAAAAAAAAAAAAAAGTCCCAGAGTGGTTTGTGGAAATGATAGATGCACATAGAAAAACTACATAAAATCTCTGAAAGAAAAATGGTACTGATTTCTAAAGGTAGCAGAAAACTTTGTCCCAGTGATGATGGGAGCAAGTTACACTCATGCATTCTTTGTTACCACTTGGTTTTTAATTAAACACACTGTTA
Organism: Sakesphorus luctuosus; assembly: GCA_013396695.1. Taxonomy (NCBI): domain Eukaryota; kingdom Metazoa; phylum Chordata; class Aves; order Passeriformes; family Thamnophilidae; genus Sakesphorus; species Sakesphorus luctuosus. Next base: position 495,385 of record VWZD01005947.1, read on the forward strand.
ATTTATGCAAAATACTGTAATAGTTTATGATGTAAATATATTGCTTCTGGAATGATTAATACTCTGGTTTTCTAAGTGGTATGGTCTTTGCAATAAAGGCACTTTTACAGAAGCTTGTACAATGGACGTCTGACTGAACAAGGCATCTGGATGCTCTAAAATATGCTTATAAATAGTTATTAATGCAAGGTTGGGATCTTTTAAGAAAAACATACTGAGGCTGTTTTTATTTCTTACCTTTTTTGGCAGATAGTGCACCTGACTTTTTTTGTGAAGAGGAGAAAAAAAATGTTTTCAGACACTTAACATCATATTTTGCAATATTAACTCAATATGAAAGCAAATAATAGCATGTCACCTCAGAAATTCAAAATATTGGCAGTTATTTCATTAAAATTCATGAGAATTCTTTCAAGTTGCATGGATTTTTTTAATATATTGAGAAATTAAAGTGAAAAATCCATACTAAGTATACAGAAATACATAATGTGATTTATGAACAGCTTTTCAGTCTGGAAAAAGAGGGGGAAAATAAGAGGCAAGTCAAAAATGAAATAAAAAGAGATTTAATTGCACTATAAATGTACATTATTATTGTACTTCTCAGACATAAAATGAGAAAGATAATAGTCCACCAGAAAACACAGCATATACTGTAACAAATTAGGTTGTAAGTCACACAAGTAAGAAAACCCCTCAAACACGCATCATTTGTAAGGGTTTCTTCTCTGTTAATTACAGATATTTCATGTGACATTAAATGATTAAGAAGACCAGACTGTCAGTTTTCATCAGCAGGCACTTAAACAAGATGAGAAGTAGCTTTGAAGTTGTTATAGGAAGGGGCATCTTTACAAGAAATCCCTTGCTATTGCAACATGGAAATTCTCTGAAATCCTATCCAGCTGAAATGAGAAGAATACCAAGAAAAAGGCAAAGGTGGACAAATGAGCACAAAGCAGGCGCTGATGGTCAATCCACAATGACTTGAGAGGGAAATCCATGGATTCACAATTCTCATATATCTTATCTTCAGGGAATGCACAAATCAGTATTTCCAGAGATATCTATTTTCAGATCTTGATTTTGATGCTTAATCTGTGACAAAACTTGGTATCTAAGGAAACTGGAGATGGATATCATAAAAAACTGGGATCTGAATTTTTTCCTCTATTTTAGTGTTCTGTATCAACAGCAAAGGGCTGTATGAGAATCAAAGAGTCAAGAGCTGGTGAAACACCTTGAATGTGAAGTGCAATTTAAAAGCTGGAACAGTGGCTGGGCTGGGCCTACACAGTCTCACTGAACTGGCTGCATTCAGACAGGGCTTTCTTGGATGGAAAACAACTTCACATCATCCCTCTTCCCACTGAATTGTGAAGTCTGCATACTCCGCTGCTGGACACTGCATTTCTTGATCTTAAAACTTGTGCTTGAAGGCTGTTAATGACAGCTTCTTTGGTATTTCTCTGATTCACCTACTGAAACAGAACAACCGTTTGCAAAATCAAATGAAATGTATTTGTGTGCATTGACTTTCTAATTATGTGCCAGTCCTACAATTTACTGTGTAATCACTCCTGTGGATTTTGCTCACTGTCCTCAAAGTAGTGATTCAAGAATTGGTTTTCCATTAAATGCTTTTTTATCTTATTAATGAATTCCGCCAAAGTATTCTTAACTCTCATTAGGGTGTTAAGCAAGAGGAAGTATTCTCCTTCATGATTTTTGATGCCATTTTGATTAAATGGCATCCCAAATAATTGCTCTAGTTAAAATTTTTCAAAAAAGCTGCAGTATTTTTGTTCACCTGCAGTGCTCGCTCTGGCTGCCTCAGTTTTCAGAATTAAAATGATCATGCTGTCAGCTTTGATCTCTGATGATGCTTTTCAGGTTTCACTCCTCCCTGAAATACAAACTTTAAAGTTAACTTAGATGAATTGCGCATTTAGTCATAATAACGCCTTGGCATTTTCTCTGCCAGTCGAAATAGATAATTTAGGCAGCATGTAATATTTAAATCCTTTAGGCTCACTTCACTTTTTTCAAAGGATGTCTAAGGCCTCTCCCTCATATATTAGAGCAGTAATTTTAAACAGTGTTTCCTAATAAGAAGGCTCTATGATAGTCATTTCTGCGTGACTGAGAGATGCAACTTTAAGGAAAAATAAAAGGAATTATTTGCTGTAAGCTTTTGTCTGAGTAGCAAGGATGTTTACATATTCAAGAAAAAAAGAAAACAGCACAGCCCTAGCATTGTTACTCAAATAGCCTAGATTTGTTTTCTTAAAATTAATTAGCCATACTTCACAGTTATGTAACATGAATTACATGTTCCAGACTTTCCCAGTCTTAAAAGCAACAGGTAAAAAAGGTAAAAAAAAAAAGAAAACCCAAACCAAAGCACCAACCAGGAGCCATTCCTTGATATTCATCTTGCATTTTCCTAGTTGTCATCCCCTTCATAGTACAGGCAATACATCTCACCCCTCACTATTTCCATCATTTAAGTTCTGCAATACATTATTGCCTATGCTGATACTTCTATGGACAGCATCAGACCTCACTCACACAAATGTGATTGACTTTGGAGCAGAAGTGCCTCAAAATAAACTTTTACAGACTGGGAGATTTGGCTACTGTCAACCAGGAAATCTCTTGAAGAGTAAGAATAATACTTCATCTAGAAATTTTGATTTTTGATGTCATTTTGACAACAAAGTGCCCAAAACTAAACCCAAGGAATACTGGTTTCATTAATGCCACAACTGCAAGAGCCCATGCCCTAACAGAGCTCTGTGAAGCATGGATTCTGCATGGCTTCCACTCCTTTGGCTGTTGTTGGGATGTTTTTGATAATGTCATGTGGAAGCAGCACTGAGCACAGACTATCAGAGCAGGCAGTAAAAGTGGCAGGACGAATCTGAGAAACAGCATGGCTTCTAATCTGTGTAGTAGCTCCATTTACCCAAGTGGAGTTTCCTTGTAAAGACCCCCTACCTAGAAAATGTTCCGCACAATCTTGGTAAACAATATTCAGTGCCTGTGATGAATACATGTAAACCAGGAGCTTGTCAGAGTCTACAGAAAGAGCTACTGCAGCTTAATGTTATTGTGCGCATCATTATCACCCACGCAAACCTTTTGATGGATGGATGAATAATCCCCATGTGTGGGAAAGTAACACCAAGTGATGGATTTCACCAGCATAAATATCACCAGCAATTACTTGAAACTGGTAAGGAGAAGAAAAAAAAAGGAAAAGAAAAGGACAAAAAAGACAGTACACTGAAAACTTTGATTTGGATATACATTAATTTTTAGATAAGTGAGTAATTGAGATTTTTATATAGCATGACATGAGAGCCTTTAGAATGGGATGAAGCTTGCTCTACCTTTACTATGACAGCAAAAGGGATGCATAAATGTTGAAACAACTTTCAAAGAAGGACAGTGAAGAATATTTTCAGTTTAGTTTTCCATCTCTTTTGCTAATACAGATTATAAACATTCTTGTGTAATATGATCTTCATGTAGACAGTCCCTCACAAATGATACAATTAAGTTCTCCATAGCCAGTATTTGGCCAGCAAATATTCAGCATTATTATGGATAAAAACAATTTTTCTCATAACCAATACAGTAGATGATAAGTAGATTGTAAGAACAAGATGGCTGAATTCCTGCCAACCACATGTAGAACGCACAGAGAACCTTTATTACAGAAGAACAGCCACTAATATCCCTGTTTAACAACCAAATTATGCCCATTTTTCTTTAAAAAGCCAGTATTTTCAAGAGGACTAAGACATACACTGCTGCTCTTGTGCACTAACTCAAGTCATTCAAAATCTTAGTATGTATCACACTTAGTAAGAAATACGAACTTAATCTATACGGTGTTATTTAAATTTTGCCAATATGTTCCAAGTTTCTGTGAGTCCTGTAGTATGAAACATACCTCTAAATTGCTTATCTTTCTACCAAGATTTGCTCTCCTTGCAGGTACTAAAAAATGACAAAATGACCGGTCAGAAAATGGAAGCAAAAACTGAAATTGCTGATGGTGCATCTTGCTGAAGCACTGTATCTGGGCTTAATTACATGCTAATACTTTTGGTCTGAGTGTTGGCCCAGCCACTTGTTGTGAATTTTTTATTTTCCTGCCAAGTTATGGGAAAACAAGCACTGATAAGTGAGAGCTTTGTCCTTGAAGGAAGTATTTTATATAAACTAAAATGAACTGGGCCCTCACTATTGGCTGATGGCCTTTCAAGGGCATTTGAAGGAGAAAGTGAAGAGAAGAATGATGAAGTAAGCCCCCAGACCCATTTAATAAAGACCCTCTGGATTATAACACGTAAGTGCAGGGAAATTCCAATGCCCACACACATGCACAGAAGGAGTACCACTTACATAAAGGGGGAGGGAACAAGGGCCTCTGGCTGGACAGTGCTGACCATACCTGCCCAGGTAAGATGTCATCCGCCAATTGGATAAAAAGCAGATGGCTCATGCTCTGAGTTCATTTGCTTCACATGGAGGACAATGATGCCTCTGGATGGGACTCCTGTTAACTTGTGAGCCTGCCAACATTTCCAGGATGCAGCTCTGGGGAGTCTGGGCATTTTGGGGTCTGTAAGACAACCTCGTGAGTAACACCTGGGTGAGTGGGGGTGTTATACGTAGGGCTTATTTCCCTCCTTCTCTCTCTCGGGTTCCCATTCACTCGGCCACCTCTTGTAATAAAATATTGTTTTGTTAAGCTTTCAACAGTGTTTCGGTCTCAGTCTCAGCATCCCTCTGAACCCTCCCTGTAACAATCACAAAAGTGATTTGTAAAGACAGACAGAGCTGGTAAATCTTGAACGATATTGGGAGAAGTCTTCTACAGAGGATATTAAGCAGGGCATCCAATCAAGGGCTAATGAAAAAAGCATCACAGTAGACCAAAGTGGCTTGAGGGAGACTTTAAAAGCCTTTATTTGAAAGATGGAATGGCCTTGAAAGACATGCAGTTCAGTATTGGTATATACATGTATAAATGATAGAAAGAAGAAAACAAAACAGTCCCTATCATCTTGATGTAAAATTAAAGAAACAGATGTGCCTGAAGCACAGTTCAGGAGCTTCCTGTCTTTTAAAGGTCTTATTTTGGTATGAAATCAAGAGTGTCAGACCAACAAATCAAATCTTAGGAACTTCACAGATTTTAACTGTTGGGTGTTATATGGCACATGCTCTTCGATAATGTTAATGAATAAATAAATGGGAACATCACATCACTGCTAATGTTGTACAAGTATTCTGTTTTATTTGCATCTATGTATAAGATAGAACATTCCCCACTGGCTTCATGCTCCCTCCTATGCAATTGATGTAGCATCAGTGTTCTTTCTGGAAAAAAATCCCACAACAATAAAACACAGCAAAAACATTTCTGGGGCTTCACCTAGGCTATTTTGAAGCCTGCTATGACATACATGTAAGACAGTAAATAGATACATGATTCCTTGGCCTTATACACAGTAGCCAAAAGATAAAACATTAGGTACTACATTATCTTGGGACTCTTGGGAACTATTTAAGATATGCACTGAAAGTTATGAACTCCATTTAGCAGAACATAGAGCTGTGTAGGAGGGACTGTTTATGCAGCTCCCTGGTGCCCAGATGGCTCTAACTTCTGTGAAAAGGTATTTGCAGGTACCGTTTCCACAGTCACTAGGTACTGACTTTATCTGTTTTTAACTGAAGGCTGTGTTGTTTGGTTCCCTCAGTTTATGTGGCACTTCTAAATTATTTATATCAATTTTGGGAATACTGAAACCCCAGTCCTGCTTTGCCGCTTCTTCCTTAGACACATCTCTTTCACTGACTTGCTGTCCTTAAAACTGCGAAGGCCCTTGAGCTCAAGACAGATGGAAAGGCCTATTTAGTTACTAAATGTTCTTCTGAGAAGACAATTCAGTTAGTGAAGGGGGATTACATATGGCTAGACCTAGATTTTAAGAGGTTACTGACTCCATTGAAAACATTATTTCAAATCATACCATATGGATGTTCATATTTTCAAAATAAATCCATTACTCGTACCTTTTGGGGCAAGGAGAGAGAAAGCAATCTTTAATTATATTATGTATTACAATTTTTAAAGCTTGAATCACCTGAAAGTGGATATATTCAAGAATGAGAAATTAAAGTCTCAGTTTTCCATTTTGGATTAGCAGAACTTTGTTTTCTGCTGTAATTGTGCTTCATTTATAATTCAAAATTTGGTATGGGACAGAAAATATGTATAAATACACACATGCTCTCTTTGTCTTTTTATTATATACTTAACACAGCATGTGCCAAGCACGAGAAGACACACAGTATGTGGCAAACAACTGAAGCATGGCTTAAGATTCTGATAACAAATAGTCCTTGCATTTGTTTTGAGATTGGTCTTCTGATGATTGTTGTCTTCTGTTAATTTCCTTTTTGATCATCAGATGTCTGTCTTTTCTTCGTATTAAAGGTTCATTGTATTTGGATTTGTATTCTCTTCTTTCACTCCTAGGGGCAGAAACACTTTGCTTCTGCTTTCCTCTCTGTTTTCAGTCAGTTCCCCAAAGGTCTATCCACTACTTACACATTTTTGACAATCTTATCCCCACAGCTCCCCACGTATGTGCAATATCTCATAGATCAGATTCTTTCTTGTGTGGATTGGCTTTAAACTAAAAGGCAGGTGTGGGGTAAAGGTGGTCTTTCTGTTCTTCTTATGAATCTAGTCATAGAAGCTAAAAAACTAGCTACCTATATGAAACACTTCCACAGTAGAGTTTTGATTGCTTTTTATAGACACCTGGGATTTCCTGTGCAATTCGTCTGACCCAGCTAAACAGTATTTCAAATGTCAGGCCCTGCTCTGCATGTTTTTTATGCTATTATTTTAAGTCTGATTGAGCTGATGGAATTGCAATCACTGTATGCATTAGCTCACTGTCAGCTCTCTTCAAGACAAAGTTACCGAGGTTTCACTAGAAACAAATTGTATTAGTACTAAACTAAAAAGAGATGGAGAGCAAAAGTAGGTATCCATATACAAATTCTGTATTAAGGTAATTCTATTGGCTTAAAACCAATGCAATTTAGGACAAAAATCTTTCCTTTGGAGACAAGATCTAAATCAAGTACAGCATCACAGTACATAATAAAGATAGAAACATCAAATTAGCAGGATACCGCAGATGGTTTTCCCTTCATTTTCCACATTCTTCTCCCAAGGAAAGAGTTACAGAAAGAAAATGGAACTAAATATAAGATTATGAATACTTTTGATAGCAGTACAAATTGAAATCTCTGTCCCTCCACTGACGTTCCTGGAATAGAAATACCCCAAAGGACAAAGAGGAAGATATTCTGGCATTATCTGCTGGTTTAATCCATAGAAAACAGACTGACTGCCTTTCACCTTTTTCTGGTTCCCTTTCAGGCATTCCAAAGATTTATTTATTTATTTATTTATTTAAGTTTTCAAGAAGCAAATTTGATAGTTAAATTTCCTATCACACACTGACTGAATTTAGAGTGTTAAAAATTAATGAAAAGAATGGAATACTACTTAAAGAAGCAGGAAAAAATAGAAAAGGAGGCTAGAGAAACAATTTATGACTCCAGTGGGGTACTTAGATTCAAATCAGCTTGGTAGAGGAATTTGAAATAGACAATCAATGCTTTGATGTTTTTTAATCACTGTAAACAGTATTTGTATCTCAAGCTGTATGTTTGAAAGGAAGCCTGGAGAAATTAGACCACTGGGCCCATCAATAGCCCTGGGTAGAAGAATATTTTAAAATCACTTGAAAAGTATAGCATAAACTGCATTAATGCACAGAAGTAACTTCTGCTATGTAGTTTACAGATGTAAAGGCTATACTGTCCTAAGTTGCTGATGCTATCTCATCTGAAAATGATTCTGCTTTAATATGCTCGTCTCTTGCTTCAGAGGTTGACAGGCTGATAAGTTGAGAGTGTCACTGGCAATTCAGTACAGGAAAATTTCTCTGCTAACAAGTCAAAATTAGTTTCCAGATCTCTTCACTCCTGAATAGAGATTTTGCAACAATTGTGTGGCCTTCCAATATATTTCAGTGGTTTTAATAATGAAGAACTAGAAGAAATTATTGTAGGTTACAAATAATAATAAAAGTACTGCAGGGAGCCGATCTACCCGAACTCTCTCTCATTCTTTCAGAGGTTACCTTGTTTTCCTTAAAGTAATTTCAATCTAAGCACGGTCTCTCTTGCTCCTTCACTCCCTGCAAAAAGTCCTATCCCCTGACTTCAGTGACACTCTTCCCTTAGGCTCTCATGAGCTTCTGGCTGAAAGTCAGCTGAAATTTTCCCAGTGAGAGTGTAGAATAAGCCATGTGGGCATAGTGGCTTTCCCAGTGCCTTTCTCTGATTTATTACTCTGTGGCAAAAAGGACAGTCAAATTCTAGACTTCATTATAAAGAAAAAAACCCTCACAGATGTTCAGCTTAACAAAGACCCACATATATCATGAAGTACTCCATATACTTTGGCACATTGAGCATCTTAGCAGGGCTTTTCCAATGCTGTCGATATTCTTAAGTCAGTTAACTCAGTGGCTCAGAGCCAATGTAGGTCTTTCAAGCCTACATCCATGAACATATGCACACATGATGGTTAAGGTGCTGCTAACTTAAGGCAAAAGATAAATCCAAAATTGGAAATCTGTCAAAAGTGAGAGCTCTTCAGAGGGAAAAAGCATAAATCATGGCTTCCTGAATTGAGCACAACCTTTAGAGATGGCATGTGTCTAAGTGGGGATCCTATGTAATGGTACACCACAGGAAAATGAAAATAAATAGGGTATAGTTACTCCTCTAAAGCTTTTCCATTTGGGGAAGAAAGACTTATTCTTCCCATTCATCCTCTCTCACTGAATTTGTGGTAAGAAGTGAAGCATCATACTCTCTTGTTCTTTATATCCATTTCCCCGTGCATAGGAAAGAAGAAGATGGATTAATGAAGACACAAGGGAAATACAAAGATGGGAGGAAAACTATAAAGTTCAGAGAAGGGATGGAAGATAAAGAGAGGCCAAATGAATGAAGAGTTAGGAAAATGGACTGTTGCAAGGGTTTTACAGCCATGTACAAATCAAAAGAAGGCCACCACATTCTGTATTTTGACTTGGAAGCAAAGTGTTTCTTGGTCATGGTATCATCCCTTAATGGTGTTAACACTGTAAGACCATATTTATGTGAGGGTGTTTTTTTGGTGTTTGTTTTGTTTTGCGTTTTTGTTGTTGTTTGTTTGCTTTGTTAAATTCCTATACTAAGGGTTGCTCAGTGATTATTTGATGGTAGTTGATGTTAATGTGTCTTACACACTGTACAATGCTCCTATGATTCATATAATATTTCATTCACTAATTTCACTGTCACAGAAGCATGGCAGGAATTATACAGGGAAAGCACTATTTTCATACAGAAAATACTTAGAGGTGTATTAAGAAGCATATTAGTAAGTTTATTATCATCAGATGCCAAACTCCAAACTAAAACTGAAAGGCATTTTACTTATCACTGAAAAGACACAAAAAAACCCTGGCTGTAGGTTTTAATAAAAGGATGCACATATACGCACAGAGCTACAGATTGCTTACAAGCACCACTAGGAATATTCTAAGAATGCCTATATTACTAATATTTCATCTCCTTTTACTGACAACAATGAAAAGTGATGTGGCTTCTATTCTGAAATTGAAAAAATAACAGTGAGGTAATTTGGAGTTTATCAATGTAAAAACCTCATAGGTGTAAAACTGGAACAGTAAGTTGCAAATACAGACTATACGTTAGCAATATGACTATTCTTAATGAATAAACAATAGCAGTGTTTTCAAAGTTACCCTCTTTTTTGAAAGTCTTATTTATTGGATAATCGTCAATTCTGATGATTTACTGACTGGATTTACTAAAAAGTGTTTCAATCTCTTTGATCTGTATCTAAAGTCTGTTGAAATGAAGATGAGTTTTTCCAGTAACTTTTGTTCATTTGGAAGGCTGCAAAAGCTCAATGACTGATTATTTCTTTATTCATAATTTAAACTGAATATAACTAGCAAGATACCAAATTCTATCATATATTGTTTTGATGAAGGTTTTTGATCACTGAACTTAGCAGCAGCTGCCTAGACTGCAGTTGCTGAGGGTCAGATAAAAAAGTCTAAACATGCTTTCACTAGAGGCATTTAAAAAATAAGTGTTAACACTCTAATCAGGGATCTGACATGCAAGACCAAGTTGCATGGAAATTTTCTTTTTCTGACAAACTGAGAAACAAGTTCAAAATGCATCTCGTGTCCTCTAACGTAAGTCTCTTGGCACAAAATCGCACCCTTAAGGTGCATATTTTTTGTCTGCCTTTCTTCAAGTTTTTTTCAGTTTTTCAAGCTGAACATCTGATATTTTATCTAGACTGAGAAATGCACTTAGGTCTGTTTGTTTCTCCTCAAGGTGACTTCCAATATTTCTACTTAATAAAATTTGCATACATTTTGTTTTCCTCCTCAAAACTCACTTAAGTGTCAATGAAATTGAATCTAACCCTCTCCTTTGTCATTAAGATATCTTCTACACATTGATTGTTGCCATGTACCAGTTTGGTGTCAGTTTCAGGACAGAGCAGTATTTTATTCAATATACCATAGGTAATTACACTGGATAACACGTCTTATTCTAAAACAGGAATAGTGCCCTGAATGCTGCATTTAGATTCTCTTCCCTTACCAGCCTCTATGAATTACTGGAGGTGCAGATCACAGTCAAGTCTGTCTTGGCTATTTGTATTTAAACCAGAGCCTTTCATATCACTGAAAACTGATCCTAAATGTGGGAGTGTTGTCAGCTCTGAACATAATCCGTCATATAGGTATCCTAATATAGAATATCCTTAGGGATTCGCTTCCACTACTTTATACATTGGAGCTGAAATTACATCCTGCTAGTGTCACAGCACACAAGCCCTTCAAGCAAGAGCCTGTAATTGGAATGTTGTGAAACTTCTGCTGTTCAGTAGTACAAACTACCATTGAAGAGTTTAGTGCAAGTCAGTAGACGAAGTCATTGGTACAAAGTAAGGAGAAACAAAGGTGAGTTTACATCACCTTTACACTTTACCCTCTCTGTTACAGAGATCAAGTTTCCTCACATTATTACATGATGATGGCTGTGTAAGTCCATGCAGAAATTATGAGCCAGACTGATTATGAGGAAGCAATTACAGCAATTAATTTGTGACAAATTAATGTCACACGGAGTTTTGTCAATGTTAATCTTCTTTGCTCAAGGTCTCCAACACAGAGTTCAATGTACTCTTGAGCCTAGCAACAGCAAGACCATGCTTCATTTTAGCAATGGCACTTTGACAGAAGACAATATACTAAGGAAGTTCCTACTGCTATAAAAACACTCAGTGAAGGCACAACACAGAATGGTAAAGAACATCACCACTGAAAAACAGAGTAGCTTTGGGTGGACAATGCAAAGAACAAAACAAAACCATGCCAAGCTTAGACTCACTTAAGCTCCAGAAAACAGCTCCAGAACAGGGATACATATATGGCATTGTATCAAAAGTCATCCGCAGCTGACCTGAACTTCATTCAAAGTATATCCCAGCTGGAAAAGAAACTGGCTATATACAGGAGAGTTTCATGGTGGGCAAGGTCTTGTCTTCCTAATCAAATTCACCATTTATATCTTTCAGTCCTGAAGGACTTACAAGTCCAAGTTGAGATAGAAAAGGGTATTATATTCAGACAGTATTTTAATACCATGCCTTAGTGGACATTTTAATTAAAAGTGGCAGTATGTTTAGAACTGTCTTCTCAATGTTCCAAATCAGAGAACACATAAATTCAATGAGATTTCAGAAAAGTCAGAAAAGGCAACATTGGACTAATTTTAGATGAGTGAAAATGTTTTGTATCCCAGTGGAAACATCTTAAGAATCTTTCCACGGTGTCCTTTCTTCCTTGTGAGTCATACACATAATTTTCATGGATTGAAGTCACACATAAATTTCTCAACACTAGTACAATGTCCATTCTGTTATGTTATGCTTTCAGCTAGTGGGATACAGTCCAAATTATTTGTGGAAGAAATAAGAAACTGTGATGGGTTTGACCTTGGATGACTGTCAAGCATTCACCCAACCACTGCCTCTCTCTCTCCACCACTCAACAAGAAAAGAGAAGAAAATAAGATGGAAAAGCTTGAAATAAAGCAAAGAGAGCACTCACCAATTACCACCACAGGCAAAATATACTCAACTTAGGAAACCATTTTAATTTGTAATGAGTTAAAAACGGAGAAAGATGGTGAGAAACAAAGACAAAAAGACAAATACTTCTCCTCTATTCTTCTCAGGACCAAATTCTTAATTCCTGACTCTTTTACCTGCCTGCCACTAAAAAAGTCATTTCACTTGGACAAGCAAATTGAGATACTCCATTAGTAATACAGAAAAAATCAGCAAAATAAAGAATTTGAGGGAAACCAGAGAGTCTTAAGTTGCACGGTTCAAAATATCTATGTTCACCATTCTATGATAACTGGTGTGACAAATGGTTATGATGTCATCCCATTACATGGTACCACAGATTCAGAATTTCACTACAATGTCAGAGAAAATGGATCAAGAATTAGGGCATGTAGGCAGACAGCACTAAAAAGTATTAAAAAACCTCTTCATCATACATGAGTATGAAATTACCTTCATTACACCTTGTCTTTCAAAGCAAGTTGAAAGCCATAACTAATATAGTCCTTTCCATCAAAAGGTCATTTCATTTATTCTTTCTACTGAGGTTTGTCCTGAATGAATAAAATCAATAGGTATTGAAACATCTGGAAGGAACAGAATATTAAAACAGTGAATTAGCTGCCGGCAGAAGTTATACATAATGTAACTGGAACATAATCCAAGAAAGTAAAAATAATTTTCTAGTAAGAATGCAAACATTAAGGGAAAGACTGGTGTGTCTAAGGTAAGAGAGGCTCTAAGGCTCATAATTATTAGACATCTTCTGTAGATTACTGTTTTCACAATATCAAATAATTTGGCACTAATGGGACCTGGGTTTTTTTCCTATTCTTTATTAAAGTAGAATGATAGAGTGACACACATCTGTCACTCTCAATAGAAAAGGTCTACATTTTTTATTTTGCTTATATGCTACTAAATTATTATTTTCGTCCTTAATTTTTTGGGTTTGCCACTAGCAATCTTGTTATGTGATCTTCAGAGTTTCTTACAGATATGCTGAGATAAATTCTAAAATCCTGTTTAAAACAAGCAAAATCCTTCCTGATGTTTTAAAGATTTCTGACATCCTGACAAGTGACACTAATTTATCCAATTTCAGTACTATATTCATTACTAATCTATAACTCAAGAAGGCTGCTTACAGGATGAAACCACTTGGGACAAAAGAAAGTGACATTAATTACTTCATGCTATTTTAAAGGTATTGATCCTCTTTTTAGACATATATAGAGGGTTCTTAGAACGCATGTAAACAATTTGCTTTATCTCAGTGAGGAAACTTCCTGAGGTCTAGGCAACACCAACATGATAACTACTGTTTTCCTTTACCTATTCAGGTAAAGGTCTATTTTGAGCAACAAGAGGAGAAATCCCTTAATTAAAAGTTACTGTGATCCTTGGCCCACTGCTGATGAGCCAACCCATGACTCTATAGCACAAGATGTACAGGTGGTTATTCCAAAACACATCACCTGTTGCACTTGCATATCAAAGACTGTGGTACCCATGATTAGCCTAGTCTGATTCCATATTATGTCACTATTGGAAGAAAAATAAATACAGAAGCCAATACCAGCTTTCAGGGAATAGTCTGATTTTGTTCTCAGTCCCCTCTAACTTGGATCTTAACTGAAACCCCAGTTTATAATGCACAAAATTTAAAGTAACTTTGTGTTCTCTCTGTGCCGAGTGCTAATCACAGAACCACTGCATGGTTCAGTTCAGAAGATCATGTAGTCCAACCCCCACTCTGCTGTGGGCACGGACACCTCCCAATAGACTAGGGTGCTCCAAGACCCATCCAACATGGTCTTGAACACTTCCAGGAATGGTGCATCCACAGCTTCTCCAGGCAACCTGTTCCAGTGCTTCACCACCACCACAGTGAAGAATTTCTTGCTAGTAGCTAATCCAAACGTGCTCTCTTTCAGTTTAAAGTCATTATCCCTTGTCTTACTGCTACATGCCCATGTAAAAAGTCCCTCTCCAGCTCTCTTTCAGGCTCCCTTTGGGTACTAGAAGGCTGCTCTAAGATCTCCCTGGAGGCTTCTCTTCTCCAGTCTGAACAACCCCAACTCTTAGTCTTTCCTCATAGGAGAGGTGCTTCTGCACTCCAATCATCTTTGCAGCCCTCCTCTGGACTCAGTCCAACAAGTCCATGTGTTTACTATGCTGGGGCTCCAGAGCTGGATGCAGTTTTCCAGAGGGGGTCTCACACTAAATATAACTTGTATCTAATATTTTGGATTTTATATTTTTTACTTTTTAAAAAATTAAAACCACTTCAACCAAAAACTCTCTGAGAGAAATAAAAAAGAGTAATGATAGATTGTTAAGAGGATGTTTGTGCAGAGTGGAACGAAGTCAGGGAAGCTCTCATGCACAGAAGGTCTTTTTCAGCTCTTAGTTGTTAAATGCCTTCATGCACCCACCCAAGTCAAAATGTACTTTCACGTTTCTCAGAAAAAAAGTAAGCAATTCCCTCTCTAAACTACTCTTGAACAGTACTACTACAGAAGTGCACATGGGCACTAGAGGGACCAAAAGGTCTAAATATGTGAGGTCGAATTACGATTTCCAACTGTGCAGTTTTCAAACACCTTCCTCAACACTGATTTATATAAATATGATAATTGCTTCAGCAGCTCCAGAGGAACAAGCAGAATCCTCACAAAATATTCAAAATATTTGACGTAAATGGGTCTGAGTCTGCACTGTATAAAATCTGGTTTGGGGTGAGACGGATGGGGAGGGCTGGACCGCTAATTCCGGCTGCACTGGATGGTGCCCTTCAGAAGCTGTCAGCAACAGAAAGAACAAAACATGTAGCAGGACTTTGGCCTGTTACACACCAGAGCAGTGATTATGGGGTCAGAACCACATTGTGGAGGTGCCTGTGTGTGTGTGGAGGGGAAGGGATGGGTCAAACCTCACAGGGGTGGTGTGGTGTTGTATCCTCATGGTAGTCCCTGCAGCCCACATGGGGAAGCCCCGGAGCAGCTGCCAGTCACAAACAGCCCTGGAAAACTGTAACATCCCACAGCTTCCGGAACCCCTGACTCAGCTCGGATTGGCAGGGATAGTGAGAACACGGCCCCTCACCCTGGCCTGGGACCCCAGAGTGACTGAGGGATCAGAAGGGGTTTGACCATAGAGACCAGAGCAGAGAAAATCAGAGGTTTTGGGGTGCCACGTGTTGTGGTCCTGCCATCTGGACGTGTGAGAGCTGGTCTGCCACAAAGTTTCAGTGGTAGTTATTTCTCCCTCTTTCTCCTTCTCTCTTTTCTTGCTCCTCTGCTTCTGTTTCTTTACTCCTTTCTTAATGCTTTGGGTGTCTTGGAGCTGGAGAGATCGGATTCAAGCATTGTGAATTTATTGAATATTGACTTGGGTGTTGTGGCTTACTATGTGCTGAGCTGGTATTGTGGTGGAACATTTTGTCTAGCTTGTGCAGTGCCCTTTTTGAACCTTTGCCAAGTTCCCTTTTTTCCTTCCCTAAATTAGTAAAGAAACCTCTTGGGAACAAGTCCATGGCTTATTCTCTTGATATTTCTTTATAGAATCACATATGTACAAATATTAAAGTAAAACTCTTGGCAGAACCCATGAGCCTGCAGCACTGGGGTTGGAGTGTTACATAGTCCATACCTACACAGGTTGAAAAAGAAAACTCGTTTGAAGCTCTTTCTGTGAGTTTTGGCATAAATATAATTTCAGAGAAAATGAATGGAAGGTCTAAACAAACTGAGCTGTTCAGATATCACTGACAGTACACATGTGAATAAAATACTGAAGAGTAAGAAGGCAACAGTCCAGCTGCAATTTTAGATACCTAGCAGAGCTGACAGACCTGGAATCTGAAATGCACTACTTTATGAAAAAGATAAAGGACAGCAAGGATCAAGAATGGTGAAATGTTTACATGGGTTTCTTTGAATGACATTGTGCACTATTTGACATTCCTGAAATATTATATTTGAAAAAGCCAACAAGTCATTTCCAAATTTTATTTTTTTGAAGACAGAATGAAGTCCAAAAAGTAAGAATGACATATGTAATTTAGAAACTACTGTACAGTTGTGCACAATGTTATGCTTTCAATTTTATTTTACTAATATTGTCTTTGGCATAATAAGAACATAGAATCCCATTGTGTATCTCAGAAAAAGAGGGGGGGGAAAAGTCTCATGGCCTCTAGGAACAAAACACACAATCCCCTTCCATAGTCAGAAGTAATGACTTGATCAAATTCCTACGAAGTTCTGTGCAGGCAAGTTATTCCTTGCCTTAAAAATCGAAGACCATTCCCCGAAAAGGATCATCAGGTTCAACGTTCATCAGATTGTATGAGAAAAGCCCTCAGTCTGGTGGGAAGGCCTAGATCATTACATTCACCATTTGTATCCCTATATATGTTTCTATCAATCAGCAGACCTCCAACATGCCCCTTTGCTGTCACTGGTATGTAAACCACATGTTTGCAGCTCCACTCACAGAAGGGGTTAGCAGACTCCAAAATATCCTACCTTTCTGAGTCCCACTCATGATGGCAAGTACAATATCAATATCCCATTCATTCACTAATGCCAAGCTTGTCTCCTGTTGAAAGATGACTTATTTCATTTGCAACTTTCCAATATGCTGTTCTTGCCCATGCAGATAGTCTGCAGACACTTAAATTGAAAAAGCTACTGTCATAATAAAATCATTCTTTTGACAAGTTTTAGCTGAAAAAAAAAATCAAATGTAGAATCACTCCACTTGCTTTCAGATGCATAGCTGGACTTCTGGAACTGAATTTCACCCCTTCAATTAAATCCATTTTGAAATGTAAAAGTAACATTTACTGCAAAAGGGCTGAAGGCTTTCCTTGGTTATCTTGTTTTAGCATTTCTCAGTCTTTGGGATAAGAGTAATGAGATTCCTCTGAATTAAAAATGCAAATTCACCTGCCCCAGAAAGATGAAAACTGTACCTGGGGCTTCTGTATTAGGGGGATATTGATAGTTTTTGGTAATCTGGATAGCTCAGGAAATACTGACACCATACTGCCTAGGATGAAACAGTCTATGAACACTACATTTCAGCATTCGTGCATTAACCTTCATTCCAGTGCTCCCACGTACCATCCCACTGCGCTGTGGACTAAGACATTTTCACAGCTTGTCGCATTGCCATCACACACTGACTTACTTGACACTATAAAAGATTCTAATGGCTATGTCTAGGGATTTGATGTTTTCACCCCTTAATTATCAAAGGACTTGTTAAGTTTGTCTGTCAGCTCTGTGGAAAGTTGGGGGAGGCAAAACGTTTTTCTCTTGGTCATGGGGTGGCATCCACAATTACAGCGTTCAGATTGCAGACCTGCATGTCTGCCAAAGAGATGCTGCAGCAGGTCCTGCTCAGATAAAATGTCTTCATCCACACCTTCCTCTGCACTTCTCAACCCATATGCAGCCCCCGACACAATGAGCCTTCACTGAGCTGATCCACAAAGCACAAGGCCCCATGCCCTCACTTTGAATTCTAATGCAGGGGCCCCACACTGACCAATAAAAGTAAGCAGCTGGATTTGTCTCTTTAATGATGAAACTAGGAAGACTGATTTGTTGAAGGGTCTCTTTTTTTTTTTTTTTAAGTACAAAGTCTACCAGGAGAAAGGTTCAGAATGAAGATTTTCTGGCACAAACAAGACTAGTTCAGCTGAAGCTGGTTGCTCAGTGACTCCTGGATGCAGTGGGAAGGGCTAACCAAATTATGTGCCTAACTGCTGGAAGTTTAAGGGGACTGCTTCCTTCTCACACACCCCAACAGAAAAGCTCCACCATTTAAAAATGAATATGACAGTCTTCTTTGGCAGGGAAATATACAACCTACATATTTCTGAAGATAGTTTATTTATTAAATGATACCCTTACTAGTGAAGAGACTACAATTAAGTATTTTCCATTTTTAAATGATTTTTTTTATTGTTAAGAAAGGGGAGGAAAAAGTAATTTCTATAATTAAACTGCTCAGTTGCCATGGTAGTTGGAAAAAACCCCAGCAATCTCTCCCACCAGCTCTGTGAGCTGTCAGTACATGAGGCAGGCCAGGCATGCAGTGTGCTGTAAGAACACAGCATGCCATCAGCACAGGCACCCTTACAGAGAAGACAGGATCAAACAAGGCAGGTGTAAACCATTCTGCATTTGTACAAGAAAGCCCTACAGGAATATAGGCTCCTTTGGGAATCCATGGGATATTATTATTTTTAAGGACAAACATATCCAGCAGTTTCTGCCTCCTGTTATATACACTTAGGACAATGAGAGGGTTCCGTACTGCCCCATTGTATGGTACAGGAGTGGTTTGTGCACCCCTTTAAGAGATGGGAACAGGATTGGTTTTAATCCATCCTTCTGTGGACTGAATTTTGTTTGGGATGACTCCCTAAACCTTAAATGGTCTTTTCTTTTTGAGCATATACCTGATCTGCAGTACCCCTAGATTGTGTCACACTGCACAGTCATGAAATGATGCTCTCCTCTAACAGCAAATCTCTTTCCTTTCACTCAAATACTGCCACAGAAATTCCCAACACCAGATTTCACAAAGAAATCTACAGAGGACAACACCATGGCTGTCTTTCTCTACCACAGTGAGAAGCTCCAACACCAATCAACTAATCAGTCAGTCAGTTCTGAACAGGAATTCAACACTGATTTATATTTAGTAAATTAGCAAACACTAATTTGCAAGTAAGACATTGAAATTAAAGAAATTCCTAAGTATTCAGCTGAATTTGGATTTTAATAAAACCTCTTGCATAACAAACACTTTTCAAGGCATATGAGAATGTCTAAGTTAGTGAGAAAAAACCTCCTTAAAATCCAATACCTTATTTAGGAATAAAGGCTAAGTTAAATAGCATTTCATAAATTTGTAAGGTCTGAGTTTATATTTTGTATTAATGAAATACTATCGAATGTGATCTAAACAATTTAATGGTTGACTGGGTTAATTAGCATTTTTCAAGGACTAATAATTAGTACTTTTTTAACCTCAAGGTCACAGCTCAGAGCAAAGATCTTACTAATTAAAGCAATGACAGTAATTAGGATGACAAATATAGCATTTTCATCTGAAGATCCTGATGTTTTACTTCAGCATATGTTTCCTCAAAACAGTTACAAGTTCAGTGACATTTTTCAAGACTTGTGTTACAAAGAAGTAGGCTGAGACATTGATAGAAAAAAACATTTTCTTCAATCATCATAGTAGAATGCAGGAAGAAGATTTTGCACACAGGCTGGAAAACTGTCTTGACAACTTTGCAAGGCTGATAAAAATATATGTCCCTTTTTAACCTTTTCCAAAGTGGAAGTATCACTGTTGAGATTGACACAAACGGTGTCATATAAATACCTAAGAGTGCTTTCAGTGAAGCTAGTAAGGGTCCAAATACTCAGAATCACTAAGACCACTGAACATTTCCTTTATTTAATTAAAAATTCATTTTACTAGAAATAAATGTATTAAGTACAAAACAGCTTATATAGTACTCAACAATATAAACCCACTTTTCATACAAAAGTAGTTGATTTACCGTTCCTAAACCCATTATTACTAATTAGAATACACATCTCCTGCATAGGGTGTATTGATATTTATAGTTTGGGGCAGTTTAAGTGTCAAGAGCTTTGTCTATAAATATCAGAACAAAGAGCTCCTTTCTCAAATGGTTTAGCATCTTTTCACTCATTTACTACTATTTTTACTACTTAGGCACAAGTAAGAGCAATTTTAAATCACCGCTAATATCATGCACCCATGATCCCAGGATCTTTCCACAGAACACTTTCCAGTTGATCTAATCAAGGCAGATGAACAGTAGGAACAAGAAAATATTAGGACCTTTCATGGAACTGGAGCTAAACCACCAATATATGGGAAGAAATTTCCTGATAGTTAAGCAGAAAGTCTTCAGACAAAATTCAGTTTGATGCCTCAGCAGCCCTCCAAGTAATACAGTAAGAGGCAGGATTCAGGTACCTAAACATAGGCAGCTTGTGCCAGTTTAGATACTCTAACCACTGGCAATGTCTGAGACTCTTTTGTGGGGCTGGTAGGTACAAACTGGGAGCGAGACCTCAGCTGTGCCCTTTTGGAGCAACGGCTTCAAGTCAGGCAGGATCTCACAGCATCTAAAATGGTAACAGATGCTCAGTTCCCTAAACCTAAGTCCACGCTCTGATTCATGCCTGAAACAGAAAACAGTCTCTAGTATTTTAAGCAGGAAAATTTAAGCAATCTGTATGGTTTGGTTCTGTTTGATTTGGAGCTCCACTTGTAAAGTAGTGAAAAGCTGGTATGCTGCCAAAATCAGAGCAACATTAGAAAATTCTCCTTTCATACACAAAGCTGTAAACATAAGGCAATGTTAATGATTCAGTTTCAAATTTCCTGATTTTCTTCTGCAGACTGGTGACATGTGGAATCACCATCTCAACTCCTTATTATTCTACCAAAAAATATAATTAATAAAGTAAAATCTGGAAAATCAATAAAAGAACCCCAGACTCTTTATATGCTTTCACAGAAAGGATGGTACACTGTACCACACATTGTGGTTTTTTCAGGTTTACCTATTTTCTATGAAACCAATTAAAAAACAAAGTATGAAAGGAAAAATACCAAATGAATGAAACAAGCTGACAATATCCCTAGGTACTGACTATTTCTGCACATGCACCTCTTCTAAATTCCCTTAAACATATTGTACTCTATACCACATGGGATACATAATTCTTACTCTAGTTTTCACTCCTTCAGCAGTTTTCAGGGCATCTAGAAAAGTTTGTTTTCTGCTGTGAAGTCTAGGAGGCTCCTTCCTTCTCTGATCAAAAGGAATCTACATAAATACTTTACAACAGTAAAAATAAATATTTTTGGTTAAAATCATAGGACTATAAAGAACAAAATTCTGTCTTGTAGTTGCAAAACATTAAAAAGTGCAGCCAGTGCAATTTTGTATGTATATATGTGCACAGAAATATATCTGTCCCTGTCAGTTTCAGCACTTTGGATCAGATAAAATATTTGCAATGGACTTCAAATCCAAATCTGTCTATTTGACACTGCAAGATATTTGGAGTGGAAATCAAAGACTGCACTGCTTTAGAAAGCAGAGGTTCCCTATGACGTGTCAAGCATACAGGGCCTGCTTCTCTGGGCAGAGGCCTTAAATCATCCTTCTGCTGACAGGTGTGTTCAGGGAGAAAGAACGGTTGTTTATCTTCATGTCTTTATAGATTTTCTACAGCCTATTCACAGTAAATGCAAGAAAGCATCTTGGAAAACATGTTACTGACGCAATTCTGTGCTGTGGCTGAATAACATTAAACAAAATTTATCTAGCCTTTGAAGTGCAACCTTTTTATTCTCTGTTCTAAATAGTAAAATAAGTAAAAATTGAGGCTTTCATGTTAGCTGTCCTATCCTTATCTCTATTTTCTCCAGCAAACATAAAGGAAACACAATGAAAGCTGGACTAGGAAATGGACAGTAAAGTATCACAGAGAACTATGCATCTGTTGGAAAAATTGGTTGCATAATAGAAAGAGAAATTATAACTTCATACAGCTGTTTATATAAATTTTACCTACATCCACATTTTAATTTTTCCTCAAGACTACTGGCCAAATTCTGTACCTGTTTATATACAGTCTGTGGCAACCCAGGACACAGAGTCCTGCTTCTCAATGCAATTAGTTGTTTGACACCAGATGTCCATACCTGAACCCCAGAAGCACATTCATTTTTACCCTGTTTTTTAAGCTCTGATGTAAGTATGTTGCCATGTCATATTTGAAAACAGTGAAACATTCCTCATAAAGATGTTGAATATTCTTGGTTAATATCTCTATAATGCAGTACAAAACAGATCTGTAACAGTGTAGCACAGATTAACACAAATGACTCATTTTTTATTAATATATGCATTAAAAAAGTACCTAAACACCTGCTGGGTTCCAGACTGAGTTATTTTTGTCAGATGTTTTAAAAGAAACTGTCAAAGTACTTTCAAACAGAAAGATCAAAGTTCCTATGATGAATTCAAAGGCATTGACTCTCCATATTCAGTTCTCTGTTGCATAGAGAGCCAAATAATAATGTCTGTACCACAGAGCTGATCATATTACAGCAGTAGCAGAAGGGTGCTGTGGGTCAGCTGATGTGTGCTCTTCCCATCCAGTCTTAGCAAAAACGGTGAGAGCCTGGCATGAAGCAGTGGCTGAGGGTAGACAAGGCAGGGACATGCTGTACAACAGCAGCTTCTTTTTGGCTGCAGCACAGCTACACGCTCCCAAGTCAGGCAGCTCCCGGGGACAGAGACATAAAATAATTTAGGCTGGCAGCATCTTCTGAAAGTCATCTGGTTCAACCCTTTGGTCAAAGTAAGGGTAGCTTCAAAGTTAAAGCTAACTTCAAAGATCAGGTTGCTCCAGGCCATGTCCAGTCAAGTTCTAGTATCTCCAAGGACAGAGGTGCCACAGACTCTCAGAGAACTGTTCCAGTGCTTGACCACCACCCTACCCACAAATTGTTTTCCCTAATATCAAAATGGAATTTCCTTGTCAATTGGTAAAGGTGAAGATAGCAATATATTCACACTCCTTTCTGAGCAGTACTGAGCAAACTCTACTACCCACATTGCAAACCCTGATCCTCTTGATGACCCTACTTACTGTATGGTGCAATTTCACTCCCCTTATTTTGCAGCTTCCTATCTATAGTGGTGAAGGACTCTCGTGAAAGTGGAAGAATTATTTTGTAATGAGCAATTGCCTCAGGGTATTTGAGTCCTACCTTTCTTGTATTTTCTTGTGTGAATATGGAAAAGTCATCTTCTTGGGTTTGGCTTTAGTAGTGACTGCTGAGCTCTATGACTTGAATTAAACCTACCTATTTGTAGTTATCTAATATGCAAAAATAATGCTTATTTACATTCATTGTGAGGACAGAGTGTAGTTGTGCCTTGGAATATCCAGTTCAGTTAACTGCAAAGGTAACTGCAAGATGGATTAGGGCCTGATGTAAAAAAGGGGATGATAAGAGATTGAGCTAAATCTGACTAACTGTGGGGTAAAAAATGCCTGTATTTTCAATAGTATCAACTTCAAACTTGATCACTTTTTTTGTGTGCTTTTTTTAAAAGAGAATGGCCAAGGCAGACATTAAAGTGTCAGTCAGACCCAAAAATTGAGAGTTGGGGTAAAAAAATTCTGAAGGCCTTAAGAAGGTCAAGCCAGAATTCTATCTTCTAATTCTCCACCTCATTTCATATATAATAATAATCACTTTGCTAATCCTTGCAAATGGGCAGTCAGTTTAATATTCGGGACATGAGCTCATAGCAGGGAGTCAGGGTTCCACCGGGCTGGGCCATGAACCCAGCAAATACTAAGGAATACTGCTGCACTGAAGAACTAACAAAGCCCCTTAAATAGTGAACTGGAAATTCACAAATTTACCAAAATCTCATCTTACAGAGATGTCAAATATCTCTTAGATGGTAATGGCACTCAAACCCCTCTGAGTTGTGCAGAATTTAAACTGCATCTGTAAGGGAATAGCTTTATTCATGACTAGAAATAGCTTGAGACATCTCATGTCCTTAAAGAACTTTGGCTACATCTTTCAGAATGAGATGAAAGACAAGCTTATTAACTCAAACTTTAACATTTTTGTAGCTTTCATCAGCAGATGTCCTGCTTATAAGAAATGGGCAGAAAATCCCATAATATATACACTCAGATGAATATAAAACTGTTTTCAGGGAAATAGCTTTTCTTAGCTGAAAACAGAAAAAATGAACCATCCAAATTCACTTCTTAGTGCAAATGTTTTACAGTATAAAAAAATATTTTCCATAATCCTGTTGAAAGACTGGCAAAGCAAATGAGTCTTAATGCCAATGTAATAGAAATCTGAAGTCTGTTCCCAGCTCTGCTTAAAGTGACCTTGAAAAAGCTGTCCAATATTTTGTGAAAATGAACCACTGAAAGATATTGTCAAAGTTAGAAGTAAGAACCATGTGTAATGTGAAGAAAATAGTAATATTAACAGCAATTAGGAGAAGAGCTGGAACTGAAATTTATGGTTTCTGGGCTTCGTATCAAATGTATCTTTGTATCTTAATCACGGGGATAATAACAAGGACTGTCTGTGTCTCTTCCACAGTTCTGGTTCAGATGAAACCACGTGCTCTGGCTGTGGTGTTTATCTTAATGCTGTGTATGAAATAAATGAACTGAAAATATTAAATGATGGGAATCTGAAGGTCCAAACCAGAATCAATGACACACACATTACTTTTTCCTCATCTGAAAGCAATACCTTTTGATTTTTCCCTTTTGCAGCTATGAAATAACTCTGAGACTCAAAATACATTTCTTCAATTAAAAAACACATCAGATTATAATTTCACTGAAGACATTTTACCAATCTTCTTAAATAATCAAAAACACTTCTAGAAAAATATATAATATTTTCATTGCAATATAAGCTTCTCCCTTCTCCTAGAAGGGATCTCAGCAGAAAAAGATAAATAGCAAGCTTGCATTGCCTAAATGAGCCATTATTTGTGTTGCAAATCTCAACCATTAATGATGATAGTAACTGCAAATAAAATAAATCCCACTTGACTCTCAGGAAATGTTGAACATTTGCAANCCACCTCATTTCATATATAATAATAATCACTTTGCTAATCCTTGCAAATGGGCAGTCAGTTTAATATTCCTCCAGGGACATGAGCTCATAGCAGGGAGTCAGGGTTCCACCGGGCTGGGCCATGAACCCAGCAAATACTAAGGAATACTGCTGCACTGAAGAACTAACAAAGCCCCTTGAATAGTGAACTGGAAATTCACAAATTTACCAAAATCTCATCTTACAGAGATGTCAAATATCTCTTAGATGGTAATGGCACTCAAACCCCTCTGAGTTGTGCAGAATTTAAACTGCATCTGTAAGGGAATAGCTTTATTCATGACTAGAAATAGCTTGAGACATCTCATGTCCTTAAAGAACTTTGGCTACATCTTTCAGAATGAGATGAAAGACAAGCTTATTAACTCAAACTTTAACATTTTTTTGTAGCTTTCATCAGCAGATGTCCTGCTTATAAGAAATGGGCAGAAAATCCCATAATATATACACTCAGATGAATATAAAACTGTTTTCAGGGAAATAGCTTTTCTTAGCTGAAAACAGAAAAAATGAACCATCCAAATTCACTTCTTAGTGCAAATGTTTTACAGTATAAAAAAATATTTTCCATAATCCTGTTGAAAGACTGGCAAAGCAAATGAGTCTTAATGCCAATGTAATAGAAATCTGAAGTCTGTTCCCAGCTCTGCTTAAAGTGACCTTGAAAAAGCTGTCCAATATTTTGTGAAAATGAACCACTGAAAGATATTGTCAAAGTTAGAAGTAAGAACCATGTGTAATGTGAAGAAAATAGTAATATTAACAGCAATTAGGAGAAGAGCTGGAGCTGAAATTTATGGTTTCTGGGCTTCGTATCAAATGTATCTTTGTATCTTAATCACGGGGATAATAACAAGGACTGTCTGTGTCTCTTCCACAGTTCTGGTTCAGATGAAATCACGTGCTCTGGCTGTGGTGTTTATCTTAATGCTGTGTATGAAATAAATGAACTGAAAATATTAAATGATGGGAATCTGAAGGTCCAAACCAGAATCAATGACACACACATTACTTTTTCCTCATCTGAAAGCAATACCTTTTGATTTTTCCCTTTTGCAGCTATGAAATAACTCTGAGACTCAAAATACATTTCTTCAATTAAAAAACACATCAGATTATAANTGACATGAGCTACAACTAAGCTATTTTTATTGCTATTCTGAAAGTAAAGCTAGACCTGAAAATACTGGTGTAGATTTTTCATATTATTAAAATAATAACAAGAAAAAATTGTTTAGACAGTATTTCCAATAGAATAAGGAAACAGGACAATTGTCAACTCATCTGCAGCTTCTTCAGACATCGAAACTATATACTTTATAACAGCATAATATTTCTTTACATGATGTGACTTTAAATCTTATGACACTAAAATGGTTTAAAATTTTTATATGGAACTAAATTTATTAATAGTGAATTCTATGTCAGTATCATGCTGATTCTCTAATCAGCAATAAATGTGTTTAAGAGCATGTCCTACGAGACTTAACAGGGATGTTTAGTTAAAATAACCACAAGCACTGAGAGTGTTAAATTGGACTTCAAGTTGTCGTTTTCTAAGGGTAGTTTAAAGAAAGCTAATACACATCGAAGTCATCAGTCATACCAGCTCCTGAGTGAAATTCTCCATGCCTCCTTTTTCTGTCAACTTTGTGTGTATTAAGAGTATCATCAGACATGATGACTATTCTCTCACTTGCAGGCAGAAGCAGCTTGCAGGACTGACAGAACAACTTTGATATAAAGTAAAAAGTAGAAAAAAACTGGTACCGATGTTTGTAAAATTGCCTAACAGCATAATTATTTGCTTGTTTATGTTGGCAGAGAAGCAGAGCGATCCCAACACTGGTCAGAGGTCTTCAAAAAGCATGGAGAAAGAGCAAAAGATGAACTACTTTTTGTAATTATAAGTGACAGCATTTCTGTTAGCTCTGTTTCTCAGACCTTTCTCCCGATTTTAAGAGAGTCTAATTTCTTCAAATTTCCTTTTCATCAATAGCTATTTTTTGACCTGTAATGTGAAAGGTTCATCTGTTGTTAGATGACATATCAAGTCCTCCATTTCTGCCTGCAGAAATGTATTATACATGCACTTCTCTATCTGTAAAAATACTGTATCTGCTGTCTACACAAATGCGGCCTGGAGTGAAGA
This sequence comes from Sakesphorus luctuosus, assembly GCA_013396695.1. Taxonomy (NCBI): domain Eukaryota; kingdom Metazoa; phylum Chordata; class Aves; order Passeriformes; family Thamnophilidae; genus Sakesphorus; species Sakesphorus luctuosus. Next base: position 522,645 of record VWZD01005947.1, read on the forward strand.
AAAGTTCTCCCCAAGCAATATCTAAACTTTAAGCTTTTTT
>VWZD01005947.1:523505-661198 GCA_013396695.1 Sakesphorus luctuosus
ACTAGCACTCCTTTGCTGCATTATGCATTCATAATTATCATGATGCAACAGAAATTACGGAGCAAATCTAGCAGGTGAGTTCAGGGGATTGGAGACTTTCTACTAACACTATTTACTTCTGGATGCCCCTCTGTGACTTGCTTTCAAGCAATCTACAGAATTCAAAATGGTTTAGGAGAAATTTCCATACGTCCTCACATCCTAGAGTCTTCTGAAAGGGTACAGAATTATGCAAATACTTGTCCTTGCTCTTTTCGCTTTCTTAAGGGAGCTCTAGAATGACACCTACCATGAAACAGTAATGCACCATTTAAATTCACTGAAGGAAACCTTATGGAGACTCTTAAGGAGTGTTATTTGGTCCCGCAAAAGGGAGGACAAAATGACAGATTTTTTTTGATCTTCAGTGCAATGAGCACATACCCACCATCCCCTACCATAGCATCATGGAAACATTTAGAAAGATCAGTGCAGACTGATACGATTGAAAGTTAACCATTTTCAAAGATAGGGATGAGATACTCGAATCAGTAAAGACTTTTTAATGTTACAAGTCCAGATAAAAGTTTCAATAGAATCACATGGACACTAAAAGCAAGTTACTTCTTAAGGGATAGTGTTCAGAGATGCTTATAACATGTAGTTCTACAGCTCTAAATACACATAGACAATAAAATGGAAATATTTCAAGTGTGCACAAAAATTTTATCTAAATTAGAACATGATTACTGTTATTGGAAGGAGTCTCATTACTATTAGTGCTGAGTAAGTCTGGTCTCCTTCTCCCTGGGAAGAAAACCAATGGCTGGAAAATGCCGTAACTAGTGTGGCATCCTTCTACAGTTAGCATAGAATTTTCTAATATTAGGTGCACTTATTTCCTAACTTTGCATAAAGAAAGTCAACACAGCCTCTTTTTGAAAACCCTGCTGTGCCAGCATTATTTGTGTTCTAATATTTTCTAACAGCCTTTCCCAAGAATAAATAAGATGTCAAATCAAAATTAACACTGGAAATATGACCTGCCCTGCTCTTTTACTGTGAACTGACAGCTCCACTGCATATGTCAAATGTGAACCGCCCTCCCAGCGAAGTAGAGATTCAGGATTGGCACATTGCTGAACTGCAAAACTTACTAACAAAACGTCAATGTAAAGAACAAGGATTCCCAAACAATTCTATAAACTCTTAATTTTATTAATGAATTTTTAAAAACACTTTGAGAGTGTTAATTCCTAAAAAAATGAGGTTTACAGGGCCTCACAAAACCTTTGTGCTTACCAAAAATATGGCTTTCAATTAGCCCTCTTCTCCAGAGAACTAACTGCTTTTCCCACATCCACTTTTTTCAAACTGTCATTTGGATTCTGCTTTGCCCCTTCCTTCCTTATGATCATAGAAAAATCACAAACAACCTGGGATAAACTGCAGATGGTAATTTTATCAACCACCCTACCAAAGCTGAATACCCAAAAAGTAATTCTGTTAGTTATTGTCATATCCTGCAGGGAATGGAAAAACAATTTACCTTCCTCTTTGTAGTTGCCTCTTGGTTAAGTAAAGCTTGTAGTATCTCCTCTTAATTTTCTTTTCTTTACAAAGCAACAATTGTTAATGAAACCTTTCCTTTCAATAATCATTATCCTAGACTCACATAATTTCAATTGTTTTCTTCTGAACTTTATCTTGCAGGTCCTAATATTCCCAGAAGCACAGGGTCTAGAAGCAGAAACAGTATGTCAGCTGAAACTCCCCAGTGCTACTTCTTCCCCTTCTCTTAAAAGTTCTATGATAAATCCTTCCAAAACAGCAAATAAATCAAAACAACTAACACAAAAATAGATAATACTAACAAAAGAAAGATGTTGTGAAACCTGTGTGTCTTCATTTACCAAACTTTACTTATCTTCAGATCACAAAAAAAGAGATTTCTAGTTCACATGGACTAAAAAAGATCTGAGAAACTTGAAGACTTGTAGTTTAATGCTTCATGTCAGATTAAAGTAAAGATGAAAACCTCCTATTCCTTTTTATGCAAATGATAAAACTATATTCTCCATGGACCCCAAGAAGAACAGGAAGAAGAAAAGCATTTTGGAAAATCATGCCATCACATCCATAGGAAAATAGAGGATGATCAAAAACATTAATGACTGGCAAGAAAGTAAGATGTACTATTTTTTCATGTTGATTTTCATTACCACATTCCAATATTGACTCATCAGTCATGGCTAAACATAGTTTATGCAATTGAACTGAAAAACTTTTTAGCTCTTAGAAGCGAGACACTCATTCACAGTCTTTTTCATGTGGCAAGTGAATACTCGATCAGCACCCTAGGTTTCAGTATATTTCCAGCTCAATGGCCAGTCTATAATTTCCTCTGCCATTCTACCTTATCTCTCTACTTTTCAAAATAAGATTTCTGCCTATACATACCACTGCAATTCCTTGCTGCTCCACTTTTTCAACAGCATTCTTATTTCATGCAGGCAAGTTAACACTATTACTGATTCTCACCCCAAAAGGACTTACTTTACTACAGAATTTGGAGGACATTGGTGCTGGTTCCTGAACTAAAGTTGAATGCAAGTAACAGGAGTAGAAAGGGAAGATGGAAACATTCCTAACTCACAAGATGGGAGAATTTCAGTCTGCCTCTTCAGAACCTCCAAGGCTGCCCTAGAAGCTGTCAGAGCCTGGTGGCAGTGGGAGCACATCAGCATATGGGTACAGAATAGGTATGTAAAGCAGTCAAAACTATTTCTAGGTGAAGTGAAGGGTGCAGTATTATATCAAATGCATCTCACCTCAGGAATGACAGCTATGTATAGGAAGTAGACATTTCCTGAGCGGCTAATTAGAATACTACTCAGAATAAACAAGAATAACAGCTAGTCATTATTGTAATTATTCATTTCTGTGCCAGTCACTTCACCTTCTCAGTGTACATTAATGTACTTTAGAGATGGCAAGCACAGCTGAAGAAACATCATACTGCACCTGAAATTACTGAAGCACAGAAAATGAGCTCAGTATGTACACTGATGTTTCTGAGATAGCAATATGAAGTCATTACTGAAAGTAAACAAACCAGATGCTGTCACATGTCAAAGTCTAAGTGATGCTTTGGAAAGATATGCATAATATATACACAGACTGCAGTTATACATCTAGATAATAAAAGTATTGGCCATATAGGTTCAAACATCTTGTCCATAGGCAAATGCACGAATGTCCAACAAATGATTACATATATATTCTGTCCAGAACAGAAGTATGTATGTTTGAAGTGTTTCAAGGATTGACAGTTGCACTACTTAATTTACATTCCATATTATATGCGAAAGGTTTATTAATAAATATAGAGATGAAAGTTGTGTCCATGTATAGGGTTCTAGAATTCAGCAACTCACTGATGTGGGAAAACCCATTAACGGCAATATACATTCGCTGCACTACTCCATGAGCAGCTTTTGAGTATCTGAGCAACCAGCTATTTTTACCACAGACATCTATTGCTATATGAAAAGCTGATCTCACTTTAATTCCCCACAGCCATGTACCAGTCATTGGGTGAATTCCATGAACATGCTTTCTGTCACAAGTTTCTGGGTTTTGTGTATGCAAAGTTGACATTGAAACCCAAGAATTTTTACTATTGCAATATTAAAGATTATACAGCCACTCACATTACAATTGCAAGCATATACTGCACTACCTGCAAAAACTGGCTATTGATAAATGCTAACTTCAAACTTCAATCACTCTAGTATTTGGACAAAATTGGTATAGGCAAAAATATATCTGCACTCTTATGATGCCAAATGTGATGATTCCACAGAATCATTACAGAATAATGAAGAAAACAACAGAAACATTTTTATGATAATGAAAAGGTTATAATAAATACTTCTCACAAGTGTTTTGTCACTTCTCCTCGGACAATATAACTGCAAAGCAGTTGCATAACATCAGCAGACCCATACAGAACAAACATGTCAAGTCAGCAAATGACAGCCACCCAATATCAAACGCTGAGTTAGATCAGAAATAATACAGGAGTAGGATGAATCCCTATGGCACTCCCAAATGGAAACCACAAAATATTGCCTGGGAGCAATTTGGAACAACCACCTGGTCTCTTTACAGTGGGATTTTTAAATCTCATCATAACTAAGCTGAGTAAGTGCAACATATGTTTTGCAAGTGCAGCCATATTCCAGAAATAAACTTGAAAAGAGATATTGTAATTCTTAGTGGAAGGTTTTGAGGCATTGGGAAAAATGGCAGTAGAACAGTAGACACATTTGAAATCACCCTTCCCCCTTCTCTTCTGATACGATTTTTAATATATTCTTATTTTCATATAAGAGGACAATTCACTGCCTAGTACATCAAGACAGAAAATACATTTTAGTATTAGACAAAAGATGTGAGTATGAGCTCAATGTGACTTCTGTTTCCAAAATTTCTCAGACTCAGCTGGAAATGTCTCCCGTAATTTAATTAACTGAACCACTTAAACATACTTGTACTGGAGCCAGTACATGTAATTTGATCCAAATAATAATGAAGAGGAGGGGAGAAGGAAGAAAATGTTTTCCATTTAAAACTACAATACACTATTTGTTGATCCTTAATCACACCACCAAAATAAGGACTGTCTTTTACTCCAAAAACTGAAGTGCTGATTTGGCCTGTGTTAAAAGCCTCATTACTCTCTTAGGTCCTAATGGACAAATGGACCCCATATCTCTTTACCTCTACAAGATACAGGCTGAAATGTGTGGCAACATTTGACAACTTTACATCTTCTTGGAACAAGGTGTACATTTTCCTTTACCCATACCAAGCTCCAATGGGCAGGCCTCTAAGTTTGTGGTCAGAAAAATGCCCTGGTCATCTTTTCACTCTCCAACAGAGAGGAAGGCTACTGTGTTAAACCCCATACAGATCGTGAAGCACATTTCTAAGAAATATGACAGCTATAAGATGGGGAGGCAGCCCCTCCCAGTAACAATGATTATTTCTCACAAGGTATTTAGTGCATAATGGAACAAATTTCTGACATCAGGAAATTAGGACAAACAGCGCTCAGCTTCACCCCCATGCCCACACAACACTTTCACAGTCTGGGAGGAGAAGAATCATAGAATGCCGGTAAGGTTGGGAGGAATGACTGGAAGTTATGTAAATCTAATCTCCCTGCTCAAGCAGGGTCATCCTAGAGCACATGGCACAGGATTGCATCCAGATGGTTCTTGAATATCTCCAGTGAGGGAGACTTCACAGCCTCTCTGGCCAACCTGTTCTTGTGCATGGGCACCTCCACAGTAAAGAAGTTCTTCCTCATATTCAGATGGAACTTTCTGTGCATCAGTTTCTTGCTGTTGTCTCTTGTCCTATTGCTCGGCACCACTGAGAAGAGTCTGGCTCCATCCTCTTGACATCCCCTCTTCAGATACTTGTATACATTGATGAGGTCCCTCTCAGTCTTTTCAAGGTTAAACAGGCCCAATTGCTTCTGCCTTTCCTCATAAGAAAGAAAGCGAGGGAAGGCAGTAAGAGGCTCACTGGCTCTCACTGGCCTGGCCAAATTAGGTGACAGTGCCAGCAATGCTTTATTGCAAGAGCGCTGGGCCATATCATTTCACTTTACAGAGACATGCTGCATTTAAACTGGAAATACATTAATGTATTCTCAAGAAAGAAGCAGTTGGTTAAGCTGTTGGTTAATATTTGTATTTCTGAGGTTTTTATTTAGTTACTTAAAATAAACTCCTACGCATATCCTGCCCAAGCTGCTCTGTCAGCAAGGAGCGAGTATGCCATCAGGTTTTCTCTGCCAGTCATGAAATTGCTCTGTTAAATTCCCATGCTGGTGTGGAAAGAAAAGCCTGTTCCCAAGCCTCTGAGAATGGGCTCTCTGCTCTCTCCTCATGGTCACAAGGCTTTTACACTGACACTGGTTTTCCTTTTGGAGGCGAAAGCATTTCTGCACCACGTGATAGGCTAATAAGCTCCCCTGGGGTGCTGTGAGGAGCTGAGAGAAGAGCCAAGCTTATCTGCTGGTTATGCTCCCTCTTTCCCACTAAATTTTCTGTGAATTCACACATCAAACTCCATCTGAAAAGCAATGAACATGCAAATCTGCAAAATTTCACAGGAAAGAGACCTGAACCTTAAGAGATCAGTGTACAGCCAGACACAAAATTCATTTTTAACTATAATACTACTTAAAACTGTATGTCAAGTCCTCCCATTAGAGATCCAGTGAACAGTTATTAGAGCAGTTTCACTTAATCAAAATTATATAATTCCATAAATTTGCAGTTTACACATTTTAAGTGCAGAAGCTAGAGACATTTTATGCGTGGGTGTGCCTTTTGACACTGATGCTTCTGCTCGATTTCTGCAGAATAGCATCCTGTAGCCTGTACTGGTTTTCCTCCTTTTCTATCTCCCAGTGACTGTTTTTAGCCCACCAACCAGATTTCAAGATGACCCACTGCATCTTCTGCTTGGACTGACATCAATTTATGTCTCTTCTTTCTTCTTTTGTTAGGCACTACCAACTGCAAAACGAAGTATTCAGAAGCATCTTTTATACTTTTACGTATTTATGTTGATTACAACATGGCCAACTCATCTAACAAATACTGTATTTTTCACTACACATTGCTAAACTCATTGGATTTCATTGTTTTGGATTAAGCTTTTATTTTAAATGCTGTTTTCCCAGATATATGCCATGAATGTACATCTTCAAAGATTTAAAACACTTTTTAGGGTTGCAGAAATTCTGCAAATGCCATTTTTTGGCAAATGTTCTCATTAGGCCATTTTTGTGCCTTCATTTTTATTTCTGGTCTGCAAAAGAGTATTTCTGTCTTTTGTTTGGTCATCAAATGTTTGCTAGTGAAGAAATCAGGTAGTACTTCTCAAGTATGCTTGTATTGTATCATAAAATTAAAATGTATGCAATAACCTGTGTGCAAATTCAGTTGCATATTTTAATTTCTCTTGGGGGCAGTCCCGTGGTGTAGTGGAGAGCATGCCCGTCTCTGAATCCCAAGGTCGCGAGTTCGAGTCTCAGTACAGACCGCCCCCGGCAGTTCAATGCCTCCCTGCCCATCCGACCCCATCAGATCTCGGATGCTCAGCAGGGTCAGCCCCGGTTAGTACTTAAGGACTTCACTGTCACTGTCCAAGCTTGCTCAGCCGTGGCAAATGAACCTTGGGACTTAAACGGTGGGGCCAGTTCTGCGCACGCTGTGCCTCACCTAAAAAATCCACTGCGCAGGCTGGAAGGGCACACAAACATGGGGAGAGCCCTTCCCAAATCTTCGTTCACGAAGATTGGCCATTATTATTATTTTAATTTCTCTTACAAATATAACAAAAAATTGCAAGAAAAACCTAAGTGACCACTTGCTGAAAGATCTGTCAACCACATATTGAATGAAGAAACTATTGAACAACAGGATCTGTGCAGCCTTTAATTCCCCAAAGGTTTTATTTCTGAAGAAAACCAGGAGGTTTTTTCTTACAATGGAATCAGAGGTTGATCATCTCCAAGCTAGATAGATATTTTCATCCAAATTGGATGACTGATGTTGATTCTTGCACCCCACCACCACCTCCCCTATGTAGGTACGTATATACAAGAAGGTTTCTTAATCCCTTTCTATAACACTTTTTATTCTGTACTCCATCCTGTTACAACATGCCACAACATTGTCAGACAACTTTTCTTTTCTTTGAATATCTATGCTTTCTGGATTGTCCACCTCAAAAAGTATCTTGAAAACATTACGGTTTTTTCTTCGCTCAGTGGAACTAAAAGAACAATAATCTCACAATAGCTCATGCTTAATGTGCAGCAGAACTACTGCCTTGTTGGCAGAATTTCCTGCAATGGGAAGGGTCAGCACAGGCCATTTCAGTATTTGTAAAACGCTACTCTAATGAGTTTCTTCTAGGCAGAGTTAAGGTGGCAAGTACTGTAAGCACAAAATGAAAGAAAGTGAAAGCTGCTTCTAGGCTGACATTTCTAACCAAGACATTTAAATAACCAGTGGAAAATCAATCACCTTGAGTGTGGAAAAGTTTATTTGAGAACATAAATGTGGAAAGACTTCTGCAGAAAATTACGCTGGTAGCTCACAAAAGCATAAAAAGCCTATAGTTGGAAAAGCAGGGAAACCTTCCTAAAGGGACATCACGGTGTATTCCAAAGCATTCTATTACACCAGGTACAAAGAGACCCACAGTGGTACAATAGTGCTGAGAACTGAAAAAATGGCTTAAAAATACTAGTAATTAAAGATCATGTTCATCAGATGTTTCTCCCAGCAAAAGTAACTGGAGGCAAGTTTCTAGACACAAAGATGCTAAATTCTTGGCTGTAGGACAAGCAATTTGCAGTTTGGTTGAATAGTGTTTGTCTCAATCTTTACACAAATGTTTGCATTATTAGCCAATGTAAGGAATATGTAATTTTATTTTATTAACACGGGGTACCAGTAGATAATCTCAAAAAGTTAGTAGTTCCAATTTCTGACAGAAACTAAATTTGATTCTAAATTGTAAAACTCCTCTAGTTCTTCAAAGTACAGCCAAACCCAAACCTAAATCAACTCACCCTAAGTGTTAACAGTTGTCAAAAATAAATTATTATTTTGCTTACTTCCTAACTCTGCCTAAATACAGTAATTATTTAAAAGGATAAGCTCAGTTATGTATATTAGAGGAGAGTTAAAAAACAATGTACAATTTCTCTCCTGATTTCAAATTTAGATGCATAGAACATAGCAGAGATCCATTTTGTTCATCAGAATATGACTTCAGATCTGAATTCAATAAGGACTACATATTCTAAGTGATACTAGACTTTCTGAGGAAACTTATTTGTATCTTTTATGTAGTAAACTATATATGATTTGTACTCTTCAACTATTGCAGTCAGCTTCACTCATCATTTTAGTACTACCAGTGGTCATGAAATGCCAGTTCAATAAAAAACTTTATAATTTTAGTATCATAAATCTCCCAAGACCTAGTTTTGACATTATGAAATTCTGTTGTTTGTTTAAAAATGTTTTGTAGCTTCTAGTCAAAAAGCATAGCATTTTGTTTATCAAATGTGACATCAGTTAATAAGTTTCATTCAGCTCAGATTCAGAGCTCCGTTTTAAGTCCTTAAAATAACCAAGATATTGTACTGTCTTACTGGGCTCAATTTAAAACCAGTAAATTATGAGGGAGAATTCTCATCTATCTTTTTGATATTCTGTATCATTATGCTGGGCAGTATTAACCTCTAAAACAACAGATACTTATATAGTAATCTGAGATCGTATTTTGTAGAAGTAAAATGGAAGATTGTTCTGATTTGCTATGAAGTTCTTTCATTGCATCTAGGTATTTTTGGAAACCACTGTCTGTAAGTTGGAGAAAAAACTGTATTCTGAGAATACGTTTTGACTTATGGTTTGTATTGACTGCTATTATAAACGTATTTAGAAATTACAGAGCAGAAGCCTACTTACTAGATTACAATCAAGAAAATCTCTATTAAAAATACATGCGAAGCAAAGGAAACAGCTTCCTGCATGAAATCTACTTTGGCTTCAGTCACTTGATATTTGTTTGTTCTCTTTATGCTGTACAAAATTACTGAAACACACAGAAGTGACACTTTGCCCTTGGGTGCAATGGAATGACAGATTAAATGAGTAAATGGAAGACTTGGAGCTTCCTCCAAAGCTACTTAATACTTTCAAAGCCGTTTCAAGTATCAGCTTTTTTTGCAAATCAAGACAGTAATTATTTGGTCAACCAACCTCAGTCTCTTAAAAACGCAGGGAGCATGAGGGAAAAGATGGGACATGGAACTTCTTTAGTTCACCCACAGCTGTAACTGCCTTCATAAACACCTGATTTTACCCAATAAAGCTATATAAGTCTTTTCCTCTTACAAGGAAACACAAATTGCATCAGGATGTGATCCACCATAATGGTTCTTTCTGTTGCATCACAGATTGAACCACTAACTGTGCTTCTCCTCCAGATACTAAATAGGTAATATATTTTGACCCTTCACCATAACTTTAGAGACCCTTATAAAGCACAATAAAATGAGAGTTAAAATTTAATTTACATCAGACTGCAGGCTCATGCCAATTTACAATTTCTTTCAGAATTAAAGACAAATTGCAATAGTGCAATACTAATACAGGGTTTTATTGCATTCAAATACCTACCTAATATTCACTAACAGTGGCACAGAGCAGAGACTTAGACTTTTATCCCTGAATTAAAGAACCTCCTTTGAGCCATTTCAGTATTTCACAAGGGATGCTTTGCAACATCTGAGTGTTTCAGTTTCAATTTTGTACTTTTTTTATGTTTACCCTTAGGTTCCATTTTACAGATACTAGTTACTAAAAATTTTGTTCTCCTTTCTATTTATAAAGTATATTCCCTTCATCAAAACAAATAACAAATGTAAAGCTTTACCTCTGAGAATTAAGTGACAAACCTGAACTTAGGATGAATCTGAAATATTATTTTTTTTTGCTTATTGATGAAATGAGTAAATTAAAGAAACAGGTAAGCATTACTTGGATGGTATTATTCTGGTCTCATTTTAAGCAGCTATTTTCAAAGGGAAGCACATGATAATGTCAAGGTCAATAAGACCCATGCAAGAAATCACCGTTTTCTGAATCAAAATATACATACGTCTTTTGTCCCACACAAGGAAATTAAGATATGGCCACATTTTAGTTAACAGAAAAGTTTCAGGAAATAGAAAGCAGAGACATTGTAGAACTGTGAGACAAATATGAAAAAAGCAAATACTAAAGACAGAGGAGAATAGCAGGAAGGAATCCTGAGACACCTCTTCACGCAACTCATGTCCAACACTTAAAGAAAACTGCAACTTTAGTAGAAATATTAACATGAAGCAGCATGTCTTCCCAGAGAAAAGCAAGCAGGAACTGTCAGGATATTTGAGGGTATAAGTTAGGAAATACTTCCAATTCACACACATATAAAAATGCTGGCATGTGTTAAGGACAATCTGTAGCTCGCACCACAGACTTTCCTGAAGGTTTTACTTCCCCTATGAAGAACAGTGAGAGAGCTGCAGTTGTTCAGAAGGGCCTGTAGTGACAGGACAAGGGGCAAGTTACAACTTAGATGAGGCACAAGGAAGAAATATTTTGTGATGAGGGTGTCGAGACCGTGGAATGGGTTGCCCATAGAATTTGTGGATTGTAGATGTGGCGTGATTTGTGGATGTCCACGATTTTGGAGCACTATCTCTCATTGCATGCTGACCTAGTCCTGTATTTTTCTCATGGTAGCTTCATGACTGAAGATGGGATACAGCATAGGCAGCTAAATGGATTTTTAACCTGATAAGATACTGCTGTCATTATATTCTTAGCAATGTCAAGCCCCAATTCTATCAGACTGAACTGTTCACTGTCATTAAAGACTTAGCAACCACACTCACCCTGTTCCTCTAATACTGTCACAGTAAAGTCAACTGTCTGCTGCAATAAAACAACAATGTCTGCATGATGAAGTAGGTAGAAATTCCTTTAACTGCTCTTTTATGTAACACTTTATCATCATCATGGCCAGGCTTCGCAAACGAAGATTTGGGAAGGTCTCTCCCCCCGTGGTGTGCCCTTCCAGCCTGCACAGTGGGATTTTTAGGTGAGGCACAGCGTGCGCAGAACTGGCCCCACCCTTTAACTCTTAAGGTTCATCTGCCACGGCCGAGCGAGCTTGGACGGTGACAGCGAAGTCCTCAGGACTAGAACCTACAGCCCCTGGTATTGCCAGGAGGTCTCCCATCCAAGTATTAACCGGGGTTGACCCTGCTTAACTTCTGAGATCTGACAGGATTGGGTGTCAGGGTGGCATTTAACTGCCCATAGAACATCTTATATTATGAAAGCATACCTTCGAAATTCACCAGCAACCAAAAACCAAAGGTCAGGGAGCAGGAAACTGGTGGAGAAGTCTGACTGTAAAAGTGCCCTCAAACAGAGGTTAAAATAATAAACACATGGTAAACAGGACAGGTTGAAAATGCAGCAATGGCATTTCAAGCAAGGAAATTGCCTGCTGTTTGTTTTTTCTGCATTCAGAAAAATATGCTTTCTGTATCCTCTTTGTTAATAAACAGATGATCATTAAAGAGACAGTTGACTCTCATAATCCATTTTACCTCCAAGCAGAAGCACCTTGGCAGGGATCCAAATACTGCCCTGAGTAACTTTGCCATTAGGCAGCAAAAGTTTCCAGAACACGAACAATGATTCAAATATGGTGTTCCATTAGAAGGAAGGCATTAAAAGAGAAAAGAAAAAAACCAAAACTAAATAATCACAGAGTGAAGCAAACAAATAAACATAACTGAATAATCACCATATTTAAAATCTGCTAGTTTTCCCTCTCATTTTAGATCTGCAGTTTTCAGTGGTGCTCAGTGCTTCAAATCTTTATCAGGAGAGTACAGTTCTTCATACAGGAAATAGCCTGCTGACAAGAAGCTATTTTTTTTTAGTGGTATTTCCTAGACCTCCTTGGAGTTGTCTATTGACAGTGAGCATCCAAGGGTCATAGGTCTAAAAAGCCTTGGAAAACAGAAGACTGGTTGATTGACTTCCATCAAGAAGCAAACTATCAAGGACCAAAACCCAGCTAAGGCTACACAATTTATCTCAATTTATTTTGCTAAGATTTGATTCTGTCACTTTTCAGATTTGTTGTTCAACTGCTAAAAGAAAAGCCCACAGGAAAATCATAACACATTTCTGCCAGTCTTGTTTCATCACAATTATCTAATCAAATCTTTGTTCACTTATTCATCAATATTTTTCTTCTTGTAATGAAAATACTGCTAAAATAATACACCCCAAAGCTTCCTCCTCATCCTACCTCCTATAAAAAAACCCTAATAACCTTCCAAGATTATTGGCTTGAAATCTACGTGTGCTATACTGAAAACTACTGAACAGTGAAGACAAGATTTCTTGTTCTGTACATAAAATTGACTAACTAGTCTATAAAACACTTATTTTTAGAAAAGAATTTCTAGCAAAGATTTCAAGCATCAAAATATGGATGCTTTTTTGTCTGATATGCAAAACACATCCTGCATATAAATGCAGCTTGGGTACAATTGGAATACCCTTAGAAACAATAAACTTATGCACTGCCATCCATAAAAGAAGTATGTAACACTCATGAGTATATATATTGTTAGAAGATTTCTCGAGAAGACTTGCAAATTCAGAACTGTTACTTGGATGAAAAATTATGTTTCTCACCTTCAAGCACCTGACCCTAATTGGGACACTAAACTCTGGATTTCAAAGTGACAAAAATAAACACTGTGGGAGGATTATGGATTATGATGCACTACTTAAAGAGAAGGAAAACTATATTAGCTATTGCAGGAAAAAAAAAAGAAGAATGCAAGACAATGGCTTGTCTTTGATAAACGTGTAGTATATTCTGCTGTGAGCTTGCTACAAATGTGTAATTGCACACATACATCTGTTCAGCATGCAAATGACACTAACACAGGTAATAGAGAATTTGCTCCCATTCACATCAACATCAGCTTGGGGGATGATGTGCAATTCATCAGAAGTACAGGATCAATCTCAATCTTAAAAATACCTATTTTATCTATAAGAACAGAAGAATTTTACTCTGATGTTCCCATAGGTCAGAATATGCAATGCAGACACATGCATTTTAGAAGGTAAATCTTGGGTGAAAACTTAATTCTGATTTCACAGAGGATGTTTCCAGTGATCATATGCGTCTCCTAATTCCAATTTACAGTAGGTAGTTTGAGAGGCTTTACTATACAAAAAATTTATTTTATGGATTTTTTTGGTAGTCTCTCTTTATTAGTCTGTGTTCTGTTGTAGCATTGAACACTTCCCACTGTCTTAAAGATCCTTAAACATATCAGCATAAAGTATTTTTCATCTATTTCTTAGATGTGCTAACACAAAGAAATAAAACCAGAAAAAAAACAGTGCTAGCGTAAAGAGTAAAAAAATTAAAGATACATATCAGAGTGGTGATAAAGGGCATATGTTCAGGAACAGTGACTGAAAATACCAGATTGATCTCCCAAAAATTGGTAACTTATATATCGTAACAGACGACAAGAAGGTGTGAAAGAATTTCAGAACAGAGGAGGGATGAATTTCAGGACATCATCAGATCAGACTTTTAAGCTATCAGTACTTTTCTAAACTAAATGGAATTGTCTACAGCTTCATGTTCATAGGACTTGATGGAAAGAAATCCAGTTCAGGTCCATAATGAGAACCCAGGGAAATAAAAAGAGATGAGTTCTTTATGAAATCTTACAGCTACACACATGGCCTCTGTCACACCACCTGCACTGCTGATTAGTAGGAACGTACCCAGGCCCAAAGAAAAAATGCCTCAAGAAATGTTTACACTGCAGTATGTGACAGAAAAATCTAGCAAAGATCCTTGAGACAAAAAATGCTGCCACTAGTACAGCAGGCAGCTTGTTCTGGTGGAAGATGTCCCTGCATATGGCAGAGGGCTTGGAATAAGATGATCTTCAAGGTCCCTTCCAGCCCAAAACATTCTATCATTTTAAGTGAAGAGCAGTCAGCTTTTCCCCCTGCATTGGTTGAATCCAGGGTTCAACTGCAGGAGTCGCAATGAACAGAGAAAACAAAAACCACTATCTCTTCCAAGCAGCAGAAACAAGATACTATCAAAGTACATGTTCTCTTGTCACGCTTTATGCATTTTCAGGACAAGTAATAGTGTTGTGTCATAGAAACAAGTAGCTACTTTTAATGCCAACAGAGCACATATGCTTTCCAGAAAGTTATAAGTCTGAGGAAACTTTGGGCCTCAGTAGGCTTTCTCTCTGCCTTGTGCATTCCTGTGTTACAGGTGGGGAGCACAATCCTCATTTTTATCAGGACATAACATCAGTGTTCTATTAGAGCATTTATGAATGCTCTTTTGGGGCATTTCCTTCAGTCAACCTCTTAAGTGTTTCACTTTCGGGCTACTTCCTGAACAAGGGCAAGCTGACTCTCCCAGAGCTCATTCAGACCAACAAGAGCAGAACAGACATAAGGTCACTATAAAGAGCACCCTCTCCAAAAGGTGAGTTTCAGCCCCATGCATTACTAATTTTTGGCTGAGCCAGATACCAGGACAAAAGATGTAACCATAGGTGCGGATGGAGGCAAACAAAGGTCAGCCACTGCAAATAAGGTCTGTGTTGATCTGCTAACACAGTACTGATTTTCAGATTGGAAGGGTAATGGGGAGGTAGGGTGCATCCCCTGGGCCCCACCAGGGCTCCTCATACTGCAGCTTATGAGTACCAGCTCTGAGGCTCCATTCAGCTATTCATTCACTAATATTTGTTTTACCACACAGGGTCTTCTACTTTTTATTATTTAGGGATAGAAAGAGAATACATATGTAGAGTGTAGAAGAAGCAACAGTAAAAAATTTAGCCATCAGAGTATTTTTAAATTTTCATAGAATTTGAAATTTCTACCAATTGTTTTTGTCTTTCATTCCAAAACAAAAGGAAATTAATTCAAAATTATTTCCACTTTTGTGTTTTGAAACCAGAACACTTAAGGCATTTTTTTTGGCTTCTTTAATTTTTCTTTTTCTGTACCATTTCTGACAGCTGTACTGGTTAAGAATCTCAGAAGCAAGCACAAAACCATTCATAGTATTTAAAAGGTTTTCAAAGTGTTTCTCAATGCAGTTTAAATTTAAGTCATTAGTGCCAGATCAACAGTACAACTACTCTGACAAGGAGAGTAGTAGTAACTTTACTGTCTGATGGTCATATTTTTTCCCTTGCTGCAATGTAACATTTAAGTCTGATTAACTAGAGAAAAGGCAGTTTGAAGAAAGATAAAACTGAACCTTGTAAAGACCAGATGGCCTTTTTTCATCAATTATAAAATCACAAAAAACATCTAAAGCAGGCCCTAGTGGATAGATACTGAACAGCATTCACTACTCTTCCCTAAGACAGCCAGCCTTACAAAAACCAGAGGATTTTTTGTGAGTGGTTGAGGGATTTGGCCAAAAAGTTTCTTTTGAAGTTTTCAGACTTCAACCTTGATCCACAACAATTAAAGGTGTCTCACAAAATCTTTATATAAGTGATAATGATCCCTGAATTGTCTCCCTCTAGTACTTTTCCAAAATTCTGCATCTAAAACCATCACCAGAGAAGAAAGCACTCAGTGACTACTTGCATGTAGGATTTTTTTTTCCACTCTGTAGCAGCAGCTGCCTACAGAGAGCTCAGGGGAACTAAATTCATCTGACTCCCTGTCTTTTCACGTCTTCACTGGACCTACATGGCCACAACTCCCTAGTCAAACCTCCATTTGTGAAAATTCAGTGAGTAGTCAAAGGATTGCTGCTATCTGAACAAGGGTGAGAATGCATCTGAAATTAGTGAATGTTTAGACTAAAGGAAAGACTGACAGTGTGATAGCACTCAAAGGGACAGAAAGTGAAGAAATTACTTTGTAAAAATATTCAATATGAAGTATGTAGGATTCTTAGAGCACCACCCCAGTCCTTCCCCATACTGTCAAAACTCAGCCTGCAGCAACTGTACAGGATGCTTGAGGAAAAACAAAACACAATCTGGAGAAATACTGGCAATTAGTAACAAGAGAATTCAGTCACTTCTGAACCCAAGAATGATAAGGCATAGAAGAAAAGTGAGTATATGACTGCCCTCAAAAACTAAACATATAATAAGAGCAACCTAGCAACCACCAAAGTTTTGTGTAATAGAAGTTATACATCTATTTTATGATAGAGGTAACTTTTGAGGAGGAATGCAAGGAAGAGTAAGATTCTTGAGTGAAATATAGCACTTCAAACATTATAGAGATACATCATCTGACAGCAACTCCGCTTGTAAACTGCAGTATAAAACAGTGTAAGGTAATACAAGAAAAGCCTTAAATCAGTGAAAATGAACATTTATCGAAGCATGCATAAAAAACACAGAAAAATCAGGTCATGCTTAACTTCAGTTATGGCAGCAGCAAAGAGGAGGACCAGAAAAACTTAAGAGTCAGAATGAGAAATGAGACAGAATTGCCATGTGCTGAAAGGAGCAAATGATACTGACAGATGAAAAACTAGAGATTTGTTGCCTTTTTAAAATTTTGTATTAGTAACTGATGTATTTTGGCTCAATATAGTTTAAGATGGTTTGAAATATGTAGCACCTCTTTGAATTATATATTTAAAGAAATGTTTATGTTAATAAAGATAGAAGGGTTCCACTCTAAGACATTGTTCCATCTACACTGTTAATGTAGATTCCCACTTGCATATGGGAGAAGTTACTTTTTGGAACGCAGCTTCCAAATTCATACAATCACAGAATGATTTAAGTTGGAAAAGACTATCAAGTTCAACTGTTCATCTAGGACTGCCAAGTCCACCATTAACCATGTCCCCAAATGCCATGTTTATGTATCTTTTAAATACCTTCAGGGATGGAGACTCAAAGAGCACCCTGAGGAGCCTGTTCCAATGCTTGACAGCCCTTCTGGTGAAGAATTTTTTGCTAATACCTAAACTAAACCTCACCTGGCACAACTTGAGGCTGTTTCCTCTTGTCTTATCCTTTGATACCCTGGGGAAGAGACCAACCCCCCATCTCGCTATAGCCTCCTTTGAGGCAGTTGTAGGGAGTGATAAGGTCTTCCCTGACCCTTCTTTCCTCCAGGCTAAACAACCCCATCTCCCTCAGTCACGTCTCACAGGACTTGTGCTCCTCCACCAGCTTCACTGCTCTTTGGACATGTTCCAGCACCTGGATGTCTTTCTTATACAGGATATGAGACTTCCCAATAGCTGGGCAACCAGATGAAAATTTTCTGTGTTCATATATAAGGTCCTGACTACAAATATAATAATTCAAAACAAATAATCTATGGATTCATAATGCTGTCATTGTATCAGTATTTTTCAGCTAGAAAATGTGCCCATACCCCATTCTGCATTAGTCTTCAATCATTTTACTGAACAGTTAATATTTAAAACCAAGTTACTTTCATGTATTTCAATGATTTTTTTTTTTCTGCAGTAGACTGCTTGAAATTCATAGGTTTCTAGATCAAACCTGGAAATTAATGCAAATGACATCTACGTGGACACTAATTTTATGTGACTGGCACATAAGAAAAATATGTTTAATAATAGTAAATTCTAAAAATTATTTCTTTTGTTTTCTTCCTTACCACTTTAGCTCTCATCCAGTAACAACCTGAATATTTGCACTGTGGGATTAATGTACTCTACTGTCACACGGGTCCTTTTTAAGAAACAATGTGAAAATGTTAGGATTTTTAAGATACACATATTTCTTACATGTTTAGAGCATCTTTTTCTTTCTGACTTACCCCTGTTTTCCTCCCAAGAAATATCAAAGACACACTGAATTAATCATGGCCTTGACTTACTCTTTGATTTTAAGCCTTCCAAGTATAGGACAAAAACTGTACTGACATGGAATAACGTTCAAGCCTTAGCAGAATGTCAGCACATGGCTTTTATAAAGCACAAGAAAGAGCAATTGCTACTTAAGAACAAATTTTCTTCATTTAGTAACAATGAAAGCACTAAACCTTAGCAACTGAGTATTTATTTTAATAAACATTCCTGACAAGGGCTTGTGTGAATCAATGTTCAGACCACATTACCATTGCTGTGATCCTGCCATTCTCATTTTAAATGAAGATGTGCCGTTGTTTTGTCACTATTCCAGATCCCAGAGCCCCTGTTTTTCCTTAGGAAATGCGCTATTGCAATCTGTTTTCAATTTGCAAAGATGAGTTTCCAAGAAACAAGCACTCTATTGAGTAACTGTCACATAAGTTGTATTAATATATTTCAGCTAACATTATTTATTTCATCCTTACACACTTAGTGACTCTGAACAATTTTCTCTGCCCATATGTTGTTAGTGTACATGAGCTCTCTATCCCGATGTGTAAGAATTCAAGCAGGGCAGGCTGGAAAATGGAATGACAGGGCAAGGATATGCTCCTCACACTGAGGACTAAGAAGGAAATAAACAACCAGAGGAAGCAGGGACAGGTGATCTGGGAAGAGTACAAGGACATGGCTCAGATGTGTAAGAATGGGAGCAGGAAAGCTGAGACACAGATAGAATCAGATTTGGCAAGCAATGTGAAGAATAACAAGGATGGATTCTGTAATACAGAGATCAGAAAAGAAAAGCCAAAAAGAGTGAGAAGAGATAAAGAAAGGAGAACTGGTGATAATGGATATGGAGAAGTCTGAAGGCTCTTTACATCAATCTTCATTGGCAGTCAGGTTTTTCACATCTCTTCAGTCCCTGAACCTCTCTGTGGGGCTTGGGGAGTGAAGACCCTTCCACTGTATGTGAAGAGCAGGTTCAGGAACACCTGATAAAACTGAGTAGCTCCAAGTATATGGGGCCTGATGAGATGCATCCCAGAGTCCTGATGCAACTGGCTGATGCTGTCACCAAGCCACTCTCCATCACGTTTGAAATGTCATAGTGGTCAGGCAAAGTCCACAGTCACAGCAAAAAAGGAAACATCAGTCCTATTTTTAAAAAGGGGAGAATAGAAGACCCAGAGAAATACAGGCCCATGAACCTCACCTCTGTGCATGGGAAGATCATGGACTAGATCCTCATGGAAGCAATACTAAGGCACATATAAGACAAGGAGGTAATTCAAGACAGCCAACATGGCTTCACTAAGGGCAAATTGTGCCTGACCAACCTGGTGGCCATTTATAATGGAGTAACTGCCACAGTCAACAAGAGAAGACTGATTGATGCCATCTACCCTGACTTCTGTAAGGCCTTCGACATGGTCACACATGACATCCTTATTTTCTCTCTCATTATTGGAGACAGGTACTCGAAGGGTTGACTGTTTGGTGAATAAGGAATTGGCTGAATGGACACAGCCGAGGAGTTTGGTCATTGGGTCTATGTCCAGATGAAGTCCAGTGGTGAGTGATGTCCCTCAGGGTTCTGCTCTGGAACCAGTGCTCTTTAATATCTTTATCAATGACACAGTTAGTGAGACTGAGCGCACTCTCACCAAGTTTGCAGATGTCACCAAGCTGTGTGGTGCAGCTGACATAATAGAAAGGTGAAATGCCATCCAAAGGGACCTGGAAAAGCTTGAGAAGCAGGGCCATGAGAATCTCATGAAGGTGAACCAAGTCTGAGAGAAAGGTCCTGCACATGGGTTAGGGCAATCCCAAACATAAGCATGGACTGGAAGAAGAACTCCTTGAGAGAAGCCCTGCAGAAAAGGGCTTAGGGGTTCTTGTGGATAAAAAGCTGATCATGAACAAATAGTGTGTACTTGCAGCCCAGAAGGCCAGCCGCATCCTAGGCTGCATCAAAAGCAGCATGGCCTGCAGGTCAAGAGACGTGATTCTCCCCCTCTACTCTGCTCTTGTGAGACCCCAACTGAAGTACTGTGTCCAACTCTGGAGTCCTGAGCAAAAGAAAGATGTGAACATTTGGAGAGGGTCCAGAGGAGGACACTAAAGTGGATCAGAGGGCTCGAACACCTCTCCTATGAAGACAGGCTGAGAGAACTGGGGTTGCTCAGCCTGGAGAAGGCTTTGGGGACACACTATTGTGACCTTCCAGTACATTCAGGGGGCATAAAAAAGGGGGAGCTAGTAATAAAACAAAAGGTATGGTTTTAAACTAAAAGAAAGGAGATTTGTATTAGATGTTAGGAAGAAATTCTTTACTGTGAGCGTAAATGAGGCATTGGAAGAGGTTGCCCAGAGAAGTTATGGATTCCCCATCCCTGGAAGTGTTCAAGGTCAGGTTGGATGGTGCCCTGAGTAACCTGATCTAGCCAGTGACATCTCTGCCCATGTTAAGGTGGGGGTTGGAACTAGATGAACGTAAGGGTCTCTTTCAACACAAGTCATTCTGTGATTCTACTGGGAGGTGTCCCTGCCCATGGCAGAGGGGGTTGGGACTAGATGATCTTTAAGGTCTCTTCCAACCTTCAAAATTCTATGATTCTACGTTAGTAAGATCAAACTGGATAAAGAACTCGCTCCTCAAAAGAATGGAAGATGAGTGCCTACTGAGGACAAAAAGTTATAAAACAAAATGTTAATGAGGCAAGAAATTTTCTTTTGTCTTTTTTTACCTACCTCTCCAGAGCTTTCCTGATTCTCAGTCTGTGGCAGTGTGGTATCACTCCCCCAGCTCTGTTTTCACTGACTGTGTTATAGGTTATATTTTCCTATGCATAGTAATTTGAAGTTGTGGAGTAACATTATTGATTAATAATTACTCTTTTTAGAAATAATTATCTAATGCTTTCATAATTGATTGATCACAACATAAATTCTGCTATAAAGTGGAAAAAATGTAGCTGTGCTTTGAAAAAGCTCTCTGATTACATCCGTATAAAACAAGACAGTCTTTGCTTGCATAAACTTTCTTGCTTATTATCTTTCACAGCACATGCACAAACATTCTTCCTCTGCATGATTCAATATCTCTGAATTTTAATAGTCCCTTTAGGTAGAATCATACTAGAGAAAATTATTTAAGAAGCAAAATAAAAGCCACTGAATGGTGATAGAACTCGAGGAATTACAGCTGATACTTCTATTGAAGGATTTTCTAAGAAACATGCAATATATCAAGACTGTATGCATTCAATCAAGAAGGCATTCTTCATGGGAAGTCTAAAAAACACCTTCTCAAAACAGTACCTTTAAGCATTGCTTTTGAAAAACTCTGACAAAGCAAAAATAACAATTTACCTAGAATTTACATTTACGGTTACTAGAAGATTTTACTCTGCAAGTAAATAGTATCAAATTATAATTAATTGCATGAAATAATTAAAAGTAGATTCTTATCTTCTCTAGAAATGGAGCAGGCAAACAATAAAGGTTATACATTTAATCTTTAGTCTGACAGAAACCAATATGAAAAGGCTTTGTGTGACTTTTACTTCTCACTCAGTTTATTTCCTGTTATTATCCAGTAATTATTTTCACATTTTTTTTTTTTTTTAAATAAACACTTTCTATAAGTATGCATTACTTAGGACTAGTGAAAGGGCTAAATATAGTAGCAGACATGTTGCCTGGTTGCACGTTGCAGAAGTGTGACATTTGGTATCCAAACTGTGATAATATGGAAATAGGAGAGAACGATTAAAAAAGATTAGGCACTGCAGCCTAAATAGGACACCATACATAACATACCTGCGTACATTACAGATACACTTCATATAATAAGTGTAAATCCTTTTCCCTTGCTCTTCTGCCAGTTAGGAGTTTACAAAATAATCTGTGGTTGAGTTGTTACAAAGTAAATACAAGCAAAATAAACACCAAGTTGAAAATTAAAAAGCAGGATGCCTTTACATGCGCACAAATCGGTTTTTTGGACTGCTGGTCAAAACTTATGGTAGTTATTAAGCATGGACAGACTGCTGAGGTGTCCTAGTTTTTAGGACCAAGTTATAAGTTATTCTATTTTGAGTAACAATACACAACAAACACCTTTAGTATGTTGTCACAGGTTCTGCTCTGTAACAAAAACAGAAAAAGCAGCAATAAGGAAAATCCCAGTATAAAATATTAATAATGAAATCCTAGCTCTACAGAATATATTTTCCAATTCAGAGGTATAGCACCTTCATGTGCCTTGTATTTTCTAGTATGAAAGTTGAAAGAAAAAAGGAATCTGCTAAATGCAGGCAAAGTGAACTTCATGCCCCACCGTAGTTTCCTGCCCAGCACCCTTCAGATCCATTCTAAGGGCCTATGAAGCATTTAAATCCCACTTCAGCTATAGTTTGAATAATACATTCTGTCAAGTTATACAATTTTCAGAACAAATCAGACATCACATATTTGGTAGCAGTATTTTCTACTGTAAGTTAAAGTGGTCTACAAACTCACCGTTAGATACACAAATCTTATGAAAAATGCATATAACAATTTTTCAGTCTGAGATTACATAGCAGTAATGTAAAAGGTGAAATTACAAATGTTAATAATTAAAAAAGGGATGATTATAGTTTACCGTAAGAGTATACCCTGCATTGCAGGTTCTTAGGCCTATTAACATTTTGCGTTAAGAAATAGTTCATTGCACTTCAGAGAACTGCCATACTTGCACTTTGTATAGTAAATTGTATTTTATGGAAGAGGATATTTAAAGAAAGACATGGTAGTCTTTTTATTCCTCTGAAGTCCAGCTATTCTTCTATTGTAACTGAACTTTCTCTTGCTAAACTGGAAATGTAGGTTTCCCCTGGAAATCTGTTTTCTTTCATAAAAAGGCAACCCTGAATTCTGTTATGTAACAGGCTGAAGCTATGGCAAATGCTCTGGTCTTCTGCAAACCCATTTCTCCTGTCCCTATA
The DNA here is from genome assembly GCA_013396695.1 of Sakesphorus luctuosus. Lineage (NCBI taxonomy): Eukaryota > Metazoa > Chordata > Aves > Passeriformes > Thamnophilidae > Sakesphorus > Sakesphorus luctuosus. The sequence continues at coordinate 547,043 of VWZD01005947.1, forward strand.
ATCCAGATGAGGTGACTTCCTCGCTGCTAGGCCTGGCTACAGGATAAATTGCATAAGCGAAATAATCCTCTCTTAGGGGAAGAATCATCCCTACTGGGATGAAGTAAAAAGTGAGTAGAAAAAACTGTTTGCTGCTAGACAAAAGCAATTCAAGGAGAATATCTTGCAAACCAAAATGTCTGGGGAGACTGGTAGCACTTGGTCCATACTCCTTAGCTCCTGAAAATGCAGGAAGATGGAAAGGAGAAAGAATGCATAATAGGTAAATAATTTCAGGCCAAGGGAAAAGTACATAAGTAAAATGGCTACCAAACACTTTCCTGTTCTCAAAAGTAGAAAAAATACCCTGGGGAGACAACTCATTGAAGAAAACTCCCTTGTTTAAACCACATGGAGGAGAAAGAAGACATTTGAAGAAAATTTTCAAGATGTTGGCATTAAATGTCACAGACCAGGGTTCCCAAATGTACATCACATACTAGAGTACATGCCTTCCAGTACTTTGAATGGACCAAAAAAACTTTTGACAATTATGACTGTGAAAAAAAATAAATAAATTCTGAATAAAATTTCTACTCTAAAGAACACACACAGTGTAAAATAGAGATACTGCAAGTCTGATTGGTTTTTGTAACTTGTATTTTGAGAAAACCAAAGGGAATGAAAGAGGGATTTCTCTTACAAAGCAGAACTGCTTTCAGGGGGTTTCTTGTGCTGTTGCATTTCTTTATTCATTTGAGAACACATGGATGACAAAATTACATATTGTAACTCGTATTGGAAAGCCACATACAACCAGAAATAAGTTCTGGGCTTAATCAAATGTTCTACTTTCAGCTGCTCTGCAAAAAACAGTCTAATATTGCATAACAATAAGTTAAAAGACTCCTAATGAGATTCATTTTCTTAAAAATCACCACCTGTTCTCAGCTCTTTGCCAGTGATTCCTCTAGAGCTGGAGAGACAGACTTATCTAGAGATGAGAGCAGGGTAATCTGTCCTCATTTAGGGATTTGGTCAAAAACATTCTTTTTTTCCTGCTGTTTCCATGGTCTAAAGGCAGACCCTAGACAACTATCTTAGACTAAACAACTGAATTTGGATGAGTTACCTCAGGGTGAGATGTGCTCGTCCACAGCACCCTGACTAATGCCAGTTGTGGAAAGAATGTGAGAATAAAAAGTAAATCATGAAACTTATTAAAGAGCATCTATGATGCAGCAAAATAAACTCATGACTGATATTAAATAGTCATTTCAGAATTGGTGCAATAGGTAGTACCCCCACATTTTAATTAAAAAAAGTAATTAATTTATAGGAAAAATAACATCATATGCATTGAAGAAAAATACCTATTTATAGACATGGTTATTGTATTTCCATCACTACCATCTCTGGGTAGCTGTACATTACTTAAATTGCAAAATAAATAACAGAGTGTTATGGTAAGTGATAACATTTATCAATTACATTGCTGATTTTTCTAGCCCAATTTAACACTCATTCATGCTTAGGTAAATAGATGATCCTTAGCTATCCATAGGATAATAATTTCCAGGCTAATACTCTTCACCTTCTCTGACAGCCTTTACATTATACCCCCAAGCAGAAGGTCAGCTATCAAAGCTGAAAACCAAAATCACAACACTACCGTTGACACAATCTTTTTGTGGGCTAAGTGATGATGACAGGTTTGGATTAATGGTGCTCAGCAATAGATTTATTTCCCAGAGAATGCCACTCACTGTAGAGAAAGCTTTCTTTGGCTTTATCCAGTCAGTAAAAGACTACCTCAGTCATGAGCCCAGGGTAACAGCACAGGACACAAGCATGCTAATGGGAATCAGCAACAGTAGAAACACTGTATTAACTGGGTCCTGTGAAACACCTGGATTTAACAACATCTGTGGAAACAATTAAAGGCTATTAGTAGCCCCCTAAACTTTCCCATTTCCCAGAGGTGTTTCAAACACTGCAGACTCCAATCTTATCTGACACCAAAGAGATACTGATTAATCAACCACTTGCTTTATACACCACAAAAAACCTGCCTTCCTGAGACACTGGCCCTCTAAAATTGCCATAAACAGTGCCTGTCCTATTGGAGATCTATGCACATTCAGGACCCTCACATCTCTCCTCACACTGGAGGACATGGAGAAAACTAGATGCTTAACATGTATCAGTGTATCAGGTACTGTCATGATGATCAGAACAGAAAAATAAAATTACTTTGTATAATTACATACCAGTGTGTTGGAAGACATTACTAATGTACCTTGGCCACAACTTTCACTAATCTACAAGGACAAATTTGTCTTTATTTTGTACAGTGTAGGTTCCATCACGGCAACACCAAACTAAAAAGATTATCTGAATCAGAGTTTTTAGTTGTGTTATTGCTGAGTTGTTACAATTAACCAATTTAAAAGGTTCTGCACCAAAATAATACCTTATTTTCCTAGCTATAAAAAGATTTTTTTATGATTAGAAAGAAATATATATCAGTATAGCTGCAGAGATTTAGGGATCTAAATATATGCATATGAAAGTCCTATCTTTCATAGATTCTGGGTGAGTCAGGAGGATTACTAAAAACTGCAGGGTAAACTGTTGAAGAGATTAAGAGAATTCATATAAGTTTAATCAGGATTTGCCAGAGTAATGTTTGATATATAAATAATTCAAGTTTGAAAAATATGCCAAAAATTTGCATTCTGTTTTCCTGTAAGAAAACAACATAGCATTTGTGCCTCATACAACCCTTGTTTTGGTACTCCTGTAGCTATGAATAAGACCATAAGATAATATGCATTTAGAAGGATAACCAACACTAGTAATATTTCGAAGTCAGAATTTTTTTCCTCTTTTTTCACAAAGGTCTACCTGCTAGTCAGAAGGCATTTAATTTTGTAAAGTCAAAAAAGGATACCACATCATATCTCTGTAAAAAGCAAAGCTTTAAATTTATCCAAGATTTGCTCACAGAAAATAAATAGGTTTTCATGTCTACAACATACATAAAATGAACAGTCTGACAGACTGTGTAGCAGTACAAATTATCAGTGACTATAACAATAGAAATTATTCCACCAATCCATTTCAATAATTCTCACCAAGAATGTTCTCTGATGAAATATCAAAATTGTTATGAAGAGCCACAACATAATGTTAGTTTGCATATAATTAGTAAATAAAATGGAATTGCAATGGAGACAGAACAGGAAAGCAGTCGTCTACTGATTCAATAAACGGCATTTGTCATTCTCAATTTGTTTTACCATTTGGATTTTAATTACCAATCAAGTATCTAATCTAAGCTGAAACCAGATAACTTGATTAATGCCAGGTATGTGTTTCCAGAAAGTAATCAGTCTGGAAAGGCACACAGGAAAAGGCTGATGCAACTGCCCAGACAGAGGTCTGGTGGGAACAGACTGCCACCCCAGTGCCAGCTGCAGGGCTGTTCCCTGCTTTGGGGGCAGTACCCTTTGGCAGCAGTGAGCATCCCTGTGGGAGGTGCACCCAGGTGGAGGAAGTCCTCTGCTTAGTGATAGAGCTTCATAAGGAGAACAGGTTGCTCCCTAAGGCTTTGTATTGGGACCGGTCCAGTTTAATATCTTTACTGATGATGTGGATGAGGTGGTTGAGTGCATCCTCACTCAGTTTAGAGATTACACCAAACTGGGCACAAGTGTTGATTGACCTTCTGGACGGCAGGAAGGCTCTGCAGACGGATCTGGACAGGCTGCGTGAGGTTCAACAAGGCCAAGTGCCAGATCCTGCATATGGGTCCCAACAATCTCATGCAACGCTATAGGCTTGGGGCAGAGTAGCTAGAAGGTTGCCAAAGGAAAAAGGACATGAGAGCCTGGCTGGTTGACAGCCATCTGAACATGAGCCAGCAGTGCCCAGGTCGCCAAGAATCCTGGCTTGTAACAGAAATAGTGTGAGCCAGCAGAACTTGTGAGGGGATCATCGCCCTGTGCTCAGCACTTGTGAGACCACACCTTAAAGACACTGAGAATGTGAGAATGTCCAGAAAAAAGAAAAAAAGCTGGTGAATGGTCTGCAACACAAGTCTTATGAAGAAGTTGCAGATATTTAGCCTGGAGAAAAGGAGGCTGAGGGGAAACCTTATTGATCTTTACAGTTACAAAGGAGGTTGTAGTAAGGTGAGACCAGAAGAGTCTAGATACAGCACTTAGTGCTATGATGGTGTTAGGTCAAAGGTTAGACTTGATGATCTCAGAGGTCTTTTCCAACCTAGTTGATTCTGTGATTGTGAGAGTTGGTCTCTTCTCCCAAGCAACAAGTGACAAAACAAGAGAAAATGGCCTTGAATCATGCCAGGGGAGATTTAGATTGGATAATAGGAAAAATTTCTTCACGGAATGGGTTGTCAAGCACTGGAACATGCTCCCAGGGAAGTGGTTGAGTCTCCAGTCCTGGAAGTATTTAAAAGATGTATAGATGTGGCCCTTAGGGACACGGTTTAGTGGTTTGAACTTGACAGTGTTGGGTTAATAGTTGGACTCAATGATCTTTTGAAAACTAAATGGTTCTACGGTCCTATGATCAATTTCTTGAAATATAAGGAGACCTCTGAGAAAGTAAATGTTATCAAAATAAAATAGCTGTACAGAGCTGTACATATAATGACAGATGTTTAATATATGAAACAATTTAGAATTTAAGAGCTAAAAATGACTGCTATGATTTTTTTTCTCGTTCTCTGACAGCTAACCAATTACGCAGAAAAGAGACAGTACAAACATGCAATCTTACCATAGTTTCATGTGCAGTAAAGATTAGAAATGGAAAATAAAAAAACTCACCATGTTGTTGAAGGCTACAACAGTCAGGAAGTGCAGGATAAATAAATTCATGTAGTAGATGAGTATCAGGATGCAGCAATTACTTTCTGTTTTCTCAACAAGAGATCAATTCTTTACCCCAAGAGTCTCAAGTTATGAAATTGCCTAAACCTAAAACAGACGCTCTCTCAAATTAGATAATTTCTAAAACTATGTATGTCCTGTTATATCTGTTTCTATCATACTTTCCCCATAGCAAGGGCTTCTTTGCTTATTGTTGCTCTAAGACACTAACACTCATGATACTGAAAGAAACCTGACTGGTGTCAGCAAGTATCAAAGTGTCAAAGCCAGATCAGAAATCTTGTTGCAGAACAAAGTTCATTCGTGTTACAAATTTCCACTAAGAATGATCCTACAGTGCATCTGCATGGAGGTACTGGTTTCAGAATCACAGCCCACTTACTTTCTTATTTTCTGTGAGTTAAAATAGCTGTATTGCCTATGAAGTTGCTTAGATGTGTCCCTCTTATATGGAATGGCTTCTGATCTTACATCTAAGAAGCTCTGAGTTCAAGTCACATTTCAGCCCAGCAGTGTTCTGTCTTTATTGATGTCATACTGACTGCCTTCAGTCCTGCCTAGCATTATTTTGCTTTTGGACAGATTCCACATTGTATATTGAAGAAAATATGTTTTGACCTAATCAGTCCATTTTGTACCTCCTGGAACAGCTATGTTGCCTCATCTCCTTAAACACACTTTCTGAGTTACATTTTCAAATTGAAAAGAAGGAAAGAAAAAAAAAATTATATTTATTTGTTATTTTTACAAAATGCTGGGGGAAACTAGTTATACATATATACATAAACATGCACACATATAATTTAAGGTAAGGAAATGTGATATAAAAATTGCATGACATTCTATGCAAGCATTTCTCAAACTCATTTGGCTAAATCAAGAAGTGAATTTACTTATTTTATCAGAAAGCAGCATACCCCAATTTTTACTGTGTTAAACCCCTAATTTTAACAAGGTCTACCTATCAGGAAGCAGTGCACCCTCCAGAGCAAAGGGAATTTCCATGCAGTGCTCTGAAGCTAAAATCACAAGAGTCTTACAGGAAAGCATGACACTTCTCTGAGGTACGGGAGCAAATTAGAGCATATAATTCAAATTGCTACATTATAAAGCTATTGATGTTAAGATCAAAGTTTTCCTGGTGAGAAACAATGGTCTGAAGTGAATTCTTTATTTAAACAATATTATAGGAAACCAAGAAATGCTTAGTTAATATGTCTCACTAGTCATATTTCAGCACCTCCTCTGGTCAACACACTTAGATCACAGAGCAGGTCCTGAAACATGACTGACCATTTCTGCTTTGGCAATGCAACCAGATGCAGAGAGCCTAACAGACACAAAGCTGTTTCTTAGGTGTCATCTCCATGCCATCTCTGCACACAGGCCTAGTCTTTCAGTCTTTTCCCTACCAGAAGCAGAATGGTTGTAACATGAGTGAATCACAGTCATCTCTAAACAGATGGAGTGTAAGCACAGCAACAGCAATTTCAAGTAGCTCCTATTAGACCAGAACACTTTAGCTATTCTCACATACAAATAACAAACACACTGACTGTGGAAAAAAGAGGCCACTGGGACAATACAGTCTAACCCACTGTGTAACATTACAGAAACCATCTCATACTACTTCACAGTGCCTCCCATCATGTCCCGCTTGTGAATCAGAAGCAACACACTGCTTTTAGCTCCACTGCATTTCTAGAGGAACCCAAGAGATCTTTGAGAACTTAATGAGTACATTTCAAGGATGTTTGAGCATCTAATTCGCTAAATTGCTTCAGAAATCCTAGACTTAATTCCAAATGAAATCCTTTAAGTTACAAGAATCCACAACACTGCTTGGTGAATTGTTCCAATGTGTATTTACTTTGGTTAAAAAAATATGCACTTTGCTTCCATATCTAAGTTTAACTTCCATGTACTGGATCTTTTCTGTCATACTCACGAGTCTCAGAAGATCAGTATTTTGCTGCCTTTCACAGAGGGAAGTGTTTTGCAACTCCACACCCTCCCCCAATACTGATTCAAACCAGAAATAACTTTTAATCCCATCTGAACCAATCTTGAGGCTTCCACCAAAGTCTTCCATTTTCAACAACTTTTTCAACCATGAGTACCTAATGAAATATAAGTCCTAGAATGGCCATATTTGGAACAGAAAGGTGACCTTATATTAGTAAGTCTGAGAATCCTGTTACAGCTGGTAATGTACCATATCCCCATTTTACACTCCTTTATTCTTACACTGCCTAATTCTTAACCATAATATTTGTTTATATTTGTATCAATACAGGACATACAGAATGATACTTTACATATAAATTCATCCAAAACTTAAGCAACTCACACTCCTCAGTATTTATCACTTCACCCATTTCTAAACTACTTCAAGACTTTTGATGATTTTATATTTTCTTTCACTCCTTGAAATTGTCCTGATTTCCAGGACTTGCAAGATTGGAATTTTAGTTGTTTGAAGAACTTCCTAGACAGTTCATAAATTCTAGGTGCAAATTATTTCCTTGTGTTGATTTTGCAACACTGAAATATTTCTTCTAATTTTTAAAATAAAAACACTACGATGAAATTTCTAGCCTACTTAAATTTCAGCAATGTCATAAGATAAGTTCATGCTTTAAGAGCAAAGACAATTCAGAAACCTTCAATAATATGACTGCACATTTTGTTCTTGATGAATGATACTTTGCTAAACCGGTTTCCTTGGGTTTTTTTCACTTTGGTCTTGAGAAAATAGTCACTGCATCCAAACACGACTGCGGTCTCTGTTGAGCATACAAGTCCTGAATACTAGAATTCTTTGCCATATCCCTGTTGTGATCCGCTACTGCACTGCCCCTTTCCCAAATCATTAGATGGTTTTTTAAACTGTATCTGCAGCCTGTAGACTAGCTAAAAGAGCCCGCAACAAAACAAAAAGTAGAAACTATGCAAAAGAAATAAAACAGATTGCAGCAACAAACAATAACCATATGGCAGAGTTTCATATAAAATAAAGCTTTCAGAAGACCATAATTTTGTATTACCCAATGAGTTGGAAGAGGTTACTAACATACCTTGGCCAGATTTTCACTATCCAGTAAGGACTAATTTATCTTTATATTTTGCAAAGTGCCAATTCCATCCCCACAACACTGAACTCAGAGGATTATTGGAATCATATTTTTTAATTATGCTACTGCTGTAGTTGTAATAATAGCATAAAAATATAAAGGAAGACCATATAAGGACAGATGTGCTTCCTATACTCTTGCTGGTGTGAGCATAAATGTGCAGTCACTGATTCCATGAAGCCATCAGGAGATGGTGAGATATTTATCATTGAGCCTATGTCTGCTTATGATGTGCAGTGCAAACCAAAAAAGGGCATCTCTCATCGCATCAGCACCCTAAAACCAGTACCAATTCCACAGATTGGTGAGTTTCTAAGATAGGTGAATTATTTCGGTGATATGATTTTATACCATGGGACTAAATTGGATTTCCCACTGTGCTCAACTTGAAATTTTTTACTGACGCAGAATTATGGGAATACTAGAAATACTCCATTTCTCAGAGTTAATAGTGTTATTACTTTCTGACTCACCATGCAAGCTTCCTACAGGCATCTACTTCTAGTAGTATGCTCTAACAAAAATAGCCATGCTGAGTGAATTCAAAGGCTCATTGAGCCACTTTCATGAGCCACAGTGAAAATATATGACTATAAAGAAAAGTATATAAAGACAAACAAAGGTTGAATAAAAAGGTGGAATAATTCTAGTATTTCCTGAGCTAGGGATGACCTCTTCTGAGGGACCTCACAAGAATGTTACTTATCTCTAATACTATGTCCCTTGTCTCAGGGATGTCACTCAACAGTCATGTATCCACATGCAGGTCTATTTTAGCTGTGACTTGCACTGTTGGAAAAGAAAGTCACAGGGACAGGTAAGTTCAGATTAAAGGATCATTTAGCATTCCATAGGATTAATAGGAAGAAGAGGTGTAGTAAACAAAAAAGGACTAGATGCTTAAGTATTTAGCCTCACTTTTTCTCCTATCTTCTATAATGTAAACAAAGTTTAATGCGGAGACAAGGACTTCACCACGAAACCTATAAGGTTGATAGCGAAGACATTTATTTCTTGCAGCACACAGGTTATATAGGGTTACAGGTACATCTTATTGGTTAAAGGAATCACACTCTAAGCACGTTAGAACTTTTAATTGGATACAAGCTCATATCTCACAAGCCCAATGTTTACATTATCTCATCCTGATGTTTTGAGGTTCTGTGTCTAGAGAAGCCAGGCCTGGAGGCACTCCCTTAAGAATGTACTGTTAGGGAGTAACTAAGGTCCGTTAGCAAACAGCAGATGTCCGACCTTGCATTTTTCCGCCCTATCTGCAACACCCTTTCTTGCTGGCATATCAGCAAAATTCTCATGGCTTAGGGCAGCAGGATTCTCAGGCCGAAGCAGTTCAGGTTGCTCATAAATTCGCTCTCTGCAACACTTCTAGAAACTCAATAAGGCAATGGGATGTGGGGTGAGAATCAGGCAATGCTGCCTCAAAGTTACTTTATCTCTTTTTCCAAATCTGTTCATCTATCAACCTGTTTACTTTGTTATTTAAATACTATGAAAAAAATAAATATTTAAAATAAACTCCCACTAATTAAAAAAATAAATAACAGACTGTGTTTTGTACCTTGACGTTATTTATACATATTTAACTTATGTAAGCAAACTCCTCACAATTGTTTATTACTCAAGGATAAGCCTCTGTAGTTGTAGTCGTTACTGATTGTTTCTTTATTTATAGTGGTAATGAAACTTTTGATTGAATATTTGACTCTATATCTCAGCACCTCCCTATCTGAAGTTTTTGATCTTTTCTCCACCTATATAATACGTGCTGGAACCACATGATCTTTAAGGTCCTTTCAAACCCAAGCCATTCTGTGATTCTATGATTCTGTAACTGCTTTTCCTTATTTCTACACAGATGATTTGTCAGAGTTAGGAAATTATTGTCATCACTATAGCACTCAAATCTAAGAAGTGTCCACGAGTTTTCAGTATCCAGCTCATCCTAAAACATTATGGATATTGCCTGGACTTCCAAATTACCCTGGATGAAAAAAACACTTGAAAGAGTTATCCTTATCTTTTAGTTTGTTATTTGGTTTTCCCATAAGTAGAGAAGGAATTAGGAATATATGAAATGCGTTTACGTGTTTTCATTTGAAATGTCTTGGTTTATTTAATAAACAGGCAAATCACCTGTCTATCTCACAGTCAGTTTAGTTTCTTTTCTCTGATTCACAGGATTTGTATAACTGACCAGGGAATTCAAGCTGTAATAAAAAGTCTTGCCTAAATTTTTCTTTAAAATACTCCAAGCAAGTAATGATCAGTTTTTTCAATTAGTACTTGAAAACCATTTCTTCCTTTATATTTGATTGCAGTACCTTTGCCTCATCTAAGCTTTTGTGCCTTCTCAGTGTACTTTACTCGAGGCAATATTTCTATTTTTTCTCATTACAGCTGTTACCTTCACACCAGGATTCTTAGTAAAATACCTTATCCTTTCCCTTGTACTGCACCAAAGATCATAATATATTTTAACTGGTATTTTTTTCTCTATGACTCGTGTCCTTTTCCCCTAAGGAACAACATTTTGAAGAGCCTGAGACTGCTGCATAATTAGATCATACAAAGTATCCACTATCTGGTCTCCAAATAAGAAAAGAAGATCTTAAGGTTAATATTACTTCCATACATTCTCACTCTTGAAAATGAGTTATATTTCTTTTGTTTGCTCTCATTAGAGTCCAATTTTCTCTGCATCCCTAACACATTTTATATAGATTCTCCTTATCTGACTTTCTCAAAGCCTAGTAATCTTCTTCCTGATGATAAACATACCTTGATTTAATGACATATTTAAGTTCTGTCTGCACCTCCCTTGAACAAAATTCACAACAAAAAAGTAACATTATATTCACAGAATTACAGAATATTCTGAGTTGGAAGTGACTCACGAAGATCACCAAGTCCAACTCAATACTGACAACATATTCCTTATGAAAATAAATGGACCACACCCTGCTCTTTCTAAAAAATGTATCTCTAATGAAAATACCTTCTTCAATGGCATAATATTTGCTTTTGTATTCCTTTGCTGAGATTTCTTATGCCCCTACCTTGCATCCCTTTGCCCTATGCAAAAAGTTCCCTTTACAGAAGGGCTATAAGCTGATAAGAAGTTTCACAGAAACTGCTGTTTATTCTGAGAGGGATCTATATCCTCAAGGGAGTATTTATTTTCTGTCATTTTGTCCATTCAGATTATTCTAAAATGAATCTTTTTTTCTTGTGTGTGTGGAGTTCTAACAGTATATTTACAAAAAAAAATTGCTTCCTTCTGCATTCTCCAACACAAAAATTCCATTATACCTCTTCTCCCAACACTCTTTTCCAAGTAGTGATGCCTTTGCTTCTTTTGAGTATGCAGAGAGTTGATTATTAGCAGCGTGTGTGTCTGCATATATATTCAAAAACCCTATACAAAAAAATAAATACCCTACCCAAATCTGGGTGGATCAACCGACTAGGTGGACTTTATAAAACACCACAAGGATCAAATTTAACCATGTAACTATATCACAAGTTTACTTCTAAATCATAAAAGGAAAGCATCTATATTGAGGTTAACTTCAAGTAAAAGTATAGGCAAAAAATGGTACATGACATTGCTGGAAAGCATCTGTCATGATATGTCTGAACTGGCAACACACATTTTGGCATTTTCTAATTTTTGCAGAGGTGAATGCACAGCTGTAATAATGTTCTTCCTGTGTCATTCTCCTCTTCCTTTACTGTTCAAAAAGACACATGCCCAAATCCAAGAGCATAGGTACAACAGCCAAAGTTGAGCACAGCCATATGGAACTGAATACTGGGATAAATGGAAATGGTCGTTTTATGCAAACCACCAGGAAATGAGGGGCTAGGTGGTTTTTTGTGTATGAAAATACATAGTAATTGATACAAATATATGCAAGTGGTAAGCAAATGAATTACTGTGAAAAACAAATTCCTAAGTTAAAAATCCAACTTCTATTTGGGAAAAATCACACCACTGCAAACGTATCGTTACCATTTCAATAAGGTTTTAGACTTTTACAGAAGGCCAAACTGAGGTAAAGGTGGCTGAACTGATGTAACTATTTTATGTCATCAGAAAATACACACAAGTTCCAAGTCCCATTCTGTGAAGAAAATGTACCACTTTTCCTAGTGTATACGTACCTTAGAAATATATACTTAAAATATACAAATACAGATATGTATACTACATACATAACATGCAGAATCATATTTACAATGTGTAATAAGTCATCATGGATATGACAATGTTGCAGCACACTGCTGTTTTCTCCTCTTACATGAAGTTTACTAAAATACAAAGCAATTGTAAGAAATTATATTTTTAAAGTGAGGTATCCACTGAAATTTTTTATGTAAATGGAAAACAATGAAAAATATAAATCTCGAGTGATACAAAGAGTATTCCTGAAATGTAAAACATTTAATTCGGTATCTTAAATTCATGATCCACTCAGGGAAATTTACAAACTGAAGTACAACATCATACTTAACTACCCTGATATACTCATAACCCCCTACATGATTAACATACTAATTTAAAATTACAATTTAATTCCCAGTAACTGAACTGTAAAGAGTCACTTTTAAAATCATATCAAATCATAAGCAGAATGAACACCCTTTAAAAAAGACATATAAATTAAGAAAAATCTCCCCCAAACTCTCCCCATTCCTAGTGCAAGTATGTTAATTCTGCCACGTGATAATAAAGAAACAGGATATGGAACCAATTTTAATTTGTCTCAGTATCATTAACTTTGGGAAATACTAATAGTTCATTATATGTAGACATTTCACTGTTATTCTAGCAGTGTTCAAGAAACCAGAGGTCCCTTTATCTTCAGTATGTCTATCAGGTCACCTCTTAAAGTAAAGAAGGAACCAAATGACATAAATAGAAAAAAAGCAAATAAAAATAACTGTGGAAAGTGTGGAAAAGGAAGTTCTCTCCTTAGCAGAGCTTCTCCAGGCCATTTCAGTGCTGTTTCTGTACTTCATTTTTGGCTCTGATCTCTCCCTTTTGTTATACTCCTCTACGCCAAACCATTCCTTTACTCTTATATTCCTTACACTCTCTCCAGAGCTATGCTACATCTAGCCCTATGGAGCTCTACTCAGCATTTAAGTTTATATGATACATTTTAATGTTCATGTCAGACTTGTGAAAATCATTTACTACAACATTCAAAGGCACCTGCTATTAACACTGTCATTAGTTGGCAACTAGGTAAGTACAAAGATGGGTTATCACGTATATAATTTTCTAGGCTACCTTCATTTCCTTTAAAGCAGTTCAGAATTAGCAATCATTTGGCCCCCTGCCTGTGCAGGAAGCAATCTGGAGAAAAATGAAGAGATGCAGAGACAGATCAAGGAGAATGATCAAAGAATAAGAAGAAAGGACTCACCTCCTTTAGTCAGTTTTCCATTTTAGTTTGTTTCAATAGTTAAAGAGGGAAGAGATTTTTCGTGCACTCTTTAATTCAGATGTCAGTTCCAGTATTTGATGCTTGACTGTTCTGAAACACAATCAAAGTGTAGCAGTTAAAGCTACTAGCCTGAAACAAGATAAAAATATTAACATGGCAAGTATCTAGGTATTCATTAAAAATCATAGCAATATTGAGAGGTTTTATATCAATGTTCCATAGCAAGATTTTTACATGGTATCACACTCCTCTTCTTGCAAGAAAAAAGCATAAAAAAAGGGGAATATTTTGACTGTATAATGTTGCTGGACTGTATAATGATGCAAAGGCTAGTTACATGTGATTGCTTCAGTATATCTCTGCAAGCTCGTCTCTTCCCCATTATCACTTTTCTAGAACCTTTTCTCACTCTACATAAGCACCACGGAGTCTGTTGCCTCTGTCTGGAGAAGCAGAGGAGAATGGTAAGAAAACCTGAACAACCACCCAGCTGTGTACACAGGGCTTCCCCACCAGCATTCAACGGGTAGTGGACAAAACTGAAATTGCATATTGAAATAAATGCATTTTTAAAATTACGTAAGTCGAAAATACTTATCTCCAAGCCATTTTCTCTCTCTTGTAAGGAAAAATGATATCTATGTTTTTCCCTTTTGTTTCTCCAGTACTACTTTCTGAGACTAACAGAAATAAATGGCTTTCCTCTGTGTTCTATATTTGTACTCTGTGAGTCACCTCACTATTTCAAGTTTTGTTTCTCATCACCTAAAGGTCTAGCCTATTTTATTTGGTCCTTTTTTCATGTGAACAATTCATAAGTACAAGACAGAATCAGCGTGAACATTTTGTCTTGTAAATGCAGTTAACATCTCAAATCAAACTTTTACTTTAAAGCACATTAAAAGAGAAAAAAAATGTATGGCTAAGGGTAACCCTAAGGGTGCTTTGATACTAGCTTGAGACTATACTGAAGATTTAACACTACAACTTGTTTGACATGTTCCTAAGCTATTTTAATCTCATTATGCTTAATCAAAGAAACACCTTTACACATCACAATGAACTATTGTAAATTAGATGTCAGAAAAAGCGAGTAAAAATTTTCAGAGCAAAATAACCTGCAAATATTACAAACTCACGGTTATAAAACTACAAGACACCAACCCAATCAGTCTGATGTCCCACTTCCCATAGGCTAGAAAACGTCCTTAAATGAATTTCTTTGGAAGGCGATGCACAACTTAGTAAAAAGCTTTGAATTGAACTTCTTCCAAGTGATCACTAAGAGAACAGCAACAGTCACTATACACGAGAGAAGGTTATTTCTGGGAATTCCTTGACCCTTAAAGCAGTCAAACAGTTGAAGGCTGCAGCTTCTCCTTTGTTACTGTCTTTGTACTCAGAGTCTCATTTCCAAGGTGAACTAACTTCTGACACTGGCTCAGAGTTTCTGAAATTAATGTTAGGATAGAAACACATTCCACTAGTACTTCTTGTAGGTTGGCTTGGATGGCCTGATTATCCTGTTAAGTATATAACTAGTGTATTTCTGATTAATTCTAAAACTAAATTTCCAGTTCTTTCTGTACAGTTGGTCCTTCTTGGTTGGTTGTGCAGGTTTTTGTGTCAGAAAGGGGGGACAAGGATGTTTAAAGTAGAAAAATGGGATGATAAAATTATGGGATTAAGAGAGAGGTACAGAACCAGAAACTGCTTTTGAATTACCTCAGAAATGCATAAATTTCCTGTTGACAAGATCTCTTTTTGAGAAAGGCTTTAATTTGACTACAATATTGACTACACCACAACCATTTCAGATTTTCTATGAGAGTGTAAAATTGATAGGATATATTTAATTGTATAAAGTAAGCTGGATTGATTTTTTTCTTACAAGATCTCCTTAGGGAGCTTACAAATATAAATCTTCTAATGGATCAAATTGGGCAGGTCTTTATGCAGAGCCTTCAGTTGTTAGGACTTCCCTGAAGCCATTGAAACTCCCATTTTTGAAGATTTGCTTGAGAACCTTGCTGAAGCTGGGCTCAGGTGGCTTTCACTCAGCTGACAGCATTTGCTTGGGTAAGAGAAATTTTAACTTGTCAGATGTATTTCATGATGACAGAGACACTGAAGCCAGGCAATGTAAAGATATCACCTGCATCACACAAGCGTTAAGCACACTGTAAGCCACTGCCTAAAGTGTAAAAAAAAGATAAAATTTGAAAAGAATATATAAACATATATAAGAGTTTTCAGAGATGGCCACAGAGTAGTGTGCTTCAAGCTCTGTATTACACATGGTCCTATCCATGTCAACAGCCCAAACTAAATCAATATTGTTTTAATAGTTTTAAAATTTGTTTAATTCTTCATCCATTTTGCTTTTGGTCATTCTTTTTTGTGTATGCGTATCCATGATAGCCTTCTTTGCCTACTTTCCCTGTATTTTATTTAATCCTGAGATACAACTAGAATAGGTTCACAGAAGAAGAAGATGATGGAACATACAGATTGACTTCTGCATGAGAGACAAATGAATAGGGTTAGACTAGAAAAAAAAAGAAAATTGAATCATGGAAAATTATGCAAATACTATGACTGGCATGGAGAGGTTTAGTGAAGTTATTTTTTTCAGGTTTTTTGCTTCATTCTGCCCAATGCAAGAGATAGGGGGCATGAAATGAAGCTGTTTAATAAAGGAGTAATATTCATAAGCAGAAAGCAAACTGAACAAATGAACAAAGTGGTGGTGGCCCTTTCTGCAACGTGCAGTTGCGCTGTGGAACTCCTGCCACAAGTAGGTCATGGACATCAAATGATACCTTCAAGAGAACTCTGGAAAAGTGTGGGAAAATTAAATCCCCTGAATTTACACAATTATACAAGTTCAGAAACAACCAGCTCATAAAGAATCAAAGTTCAGGATATCTGGAAGCTAAGAGCATACGTTTGCCATGCTCTTATATTCTTTTTTATGATCCCTGATAAACGAAACAGGGAATGGGACAAAAATAATTTTGAGATTGACATTGCAGCCATTTTTATACTTTTTAATGTGGATTTAGTTACGTTTTGTCAAAAAGAAACACAGAAAAGTGTGTAAAAGAACAGGAAAAAAAAAAAAGAATAACTGGAACTAGTGCCTAGGGAGGCTGTGGCATCTCCATCCTGGGAGATACTGAACACTCAGTTGAACAAGACACTTAGCAACTTGATGACTGCCTATAATTCCTTTCTATGTAAATTATTCTGCAAATCTGTAATTCTAAGAAATAGACTCTAATTACATCTGTACAACTCCTGTGCAGAACACCAATTCACAGTGTGACCATTATCATTAAACTAAATTTCACTGCAAAAATGAAGTGCAGGTCTTCAAGAGTCTTATTACATAGTAAACCATTTGATTTCTCTTTTACATGATGCTTCGTTACATTCCTGGCATACTTCTGGCATGCACAATTTTTAATTAACAAATATACACTCTAAGTGAAATGGGTCATATTTTTACTCGAAAATTTTTTCTTTCACTTTTTTACCCCACCATTTCTCACATATTTATTAAGTAATTCAAAGTCAAAGTGCATGAGTATCCATTTTTCTGTACATAACATCAATATACTGATGTACTTTAACAACCTAAACCTATTCCATTACAAATGAGTACTTAGAGGGGCTTTACATATACTGCAGCCTTCAATGAGGGTATGTACCTAGGGTGACAAATGGCAATTAACCTCTGATGTTTGGAAGAGGCCTCTTTCAGAACATAATCTAGAGTATATTGAACCACTAGCATAAACCATCTTTTTAAGAAGTAGGTAGGAATCTCATGTATTTGCTATCCAAATTATAGCAAAATAATTATAATTACAGAAATTAGGTCTGCCTAGTAACTACAGGCAAATGAACTTCTAAAAATTTAATTACAACCATACTAGTGTAGTAATAATGGGAATACCATAAAGCTTAGTAAGGAGCACAAAACTCAATCTTCTTCCTATAAAGCCAAGACTGCAATATCGCACACACTTACTGAACCTCATTTGTAAAATTAACAGTCTCCCTCAGACAATTAAAAATCATGCTGAGTACTCAGCCACAGTAAATTACAAATATAATTAAGTAAATAATAAGAAAGCCCAAGTCCCTACTTATATATGCTGCCAATTCAGCTAATCCAATCACAGCAAATATTAATGCAATACTTCAATGTCTACAGCTCAGCTCCTGATCTACAGTAATAATAACACATTAAGATTTTGTCCATACTCAGAGAAAATCACTTATTTTACTCAAGACAACAAGAGCACCATGTTACCAATAATAAGCTGCTCATATCTTTCATCATACTGCTGGGGAAGGAGGGACAAGAAATTGAGCATTTTTAGCCTGATTATATTTGTCACCAATTACAGTGTAACAGTCTTTTGGCTATAGTTCACTCTAAACTGAAGAAGCCAATCTGAAGCTGTTTAATGATAAAGGATTAAAATCAATGCCAATTAAAGGGCTCTGCAAAGTGTTATTTTTAATTACGCTACTTCAGGAAGTGACTAGACAACCATCATTGTCATTCCCTTGTTTCTGCATCCAAAGCAAAAACGATTTATACCGTGGAAAAACCTTCTGATTTCAGCAGCTAGCACACCAATGAGAAAAAGTGTAAAGTTCTGCATTAGTGATAAGTACTATGCAGGAATGAAATGTGTCTAAAATTATGTTGACAGCACATCACTCACCAACAATGTACACTAGTGTTGATATGCGCTGGTATGTGTTTACAAGCTCACAGAGAAATGATTAAATACAATTTAATTAAGTCAAACTTAAATATGTATTTATATCAGTATACAGCAGTGTGTGAATGGCAGACATTTTACTGTCTCACCACAGTTGTATTATTCTCAGCCCCATCTCATAAATATTAATTGCTTTTGAAACTGAGTTATAAGTCTACACATGAGATAAAGGAAGAATCCCAAGCACAGGCTTTCCCTCAACGTCAATTCACAGGGGAAATAAAATATTCTCCATGAAATGTTCCCGCATCAGCACCAGTGGGAAGTTTTGCAGTCTATTCTAGTTCGAGGTAAATGGTTTTAATTTGATCTTCGTTGCAACTGAAAGAATCAGTTATATAAAGCCTTAATATTTCCAAAACTGTCTTTTAATAATAAGAAGCTTCCACAGCTCTTCACCCAAGACTGCCCCACTGTGACATTTTTCATGCTGTGTGCATGAAGAATTTGGCACTGAAGCAGACAGAAAACTATAAACACAGGCAAATTAAAATAAAATAAAAAAAAAATCATAACCCCCCCAATCTTATGCATCCACCACCACCCTGAGAAGTCTATGTATTTTATACAGAAATAGTTATAAAACACAAAAATAACAACTGTGCTAAGGAGATGAGAGAAAGCAAAAATTCTGACTGCAATCAGTGAAAGAGCAAAGCAAGGCCACAGGCAACACCTATGGCCATGCTTACTCCTTACAGCTGCTGCATTACTCCTGTCAATAATCCCTCACCCTGCCTTTCTGGTGTTGGGCTGACACAAGTACTTCCAGTGAGCTGACACTCTTGCCCCACACTGACTGTAGAGGAAGAGACAAGCAGCAGACCTGAACAGCATTGCAGCTGCCATGCAACAAGAGATGTCTAGACCAAGCAAGTAGGCATGTGGCACGTGTGCACTATCATCACAGTTTCAACTGTGTTAATCATGAGCAACAGAAGAAAACACATAAAAAAGCCTCATGAAATTTGTAGATTAAATTAACAGGTCAGTCAGCCTGCCCCTTGCTCCTAAGCAAGGAAGGAAACGAGACATAAAAATTTTAGCCCAAGATTATTACATATAAAATAATTTCAGTGTGAAATATTGTACAGAGATCCATCAATCCAATTCCTCTTACCATCTGATAGATACATATATAGAGAAATATTTATTCACACCACAAATGTGATGGAAGTTTCTGCATAGTCAAGTGGAATGTCACAAACAAAAGCAGCTACAATCTTTTCTTTCACATACTTTATACATCATATGGAATTTATGACTACAATATCTGTACATCATAGAAGTGCTTGTAACACAACATAGATTTGCACCTCGAATAACATTACCACAAATGTATAACAGGCCTCCATAAATTACACTGATCTCCATTTTTCTCACACAGCCTTTACACTGCATCAATTTACCCTCACTTCTGGGAACACATATAGCAGCGATTATGTCAGTAGCACTGCAAGAATTACTCTGCTTTTAAAACAGTCTAAATTTCCATCTCTCTCTTCCTCAAAATAGCATGACAGGCAATAGGAGACAGGGAACAAAAACCAAGGTTTATTTTTCTGAGTACACAGTGAAAAGCAGACAATTTCAATATGCATCTTCCGGAACCTGCATGTAAATTTTAAACATGTCCGGCGCATGCTTTTATTGCATCAAGTCCTACTCCTGCAATCATCAAAATTCCCTTTGCTTTGAAATGCTGAAAAACTGCTTCCAGCATAAACAGGAATCATGAGGCATTTGAGCAGTTTTTGATACTGAACAAAAAATGGCATTGAGCTGTTTCAGGGAAAAATTCTCAATTACACAGTTGGTTGAAAATGCACTGTGTAGTAAAGAACTCTCCTTGTGCAGGACTATTAGGAATCTTAAAACATGGGGATACTTTGACAAGCTAGTCATAATTATTCCTAAAGGTTACATTGCTAGTAACACAAATCAATCTGTGTAACAGACAATCTGTCAAAATATTTAAGAGTACATTTATTTCTCTTTACCATATTCTGGTGGAAAAAAATGCCCTCTCTTGTTTCCTTCATGTAGACCATGTCCTTCCACATGTGCTTTGGAGCCATAACTAAACATCACTGTGTATGATGTATATCTATATCTATATTTATATCTATAGATATAAACCCTCTGTATATGACAGAGGCTTTCCCTGCAAATTTTCATGGTTAAAACATCTGGTTAGGTAATGGTTTTCACATACAGCTGACAATTATTTTTTGTTCAGTCATCATCCATTGTCTGTACTTAAACTCAGACCTTCAAATCAGCTGAACAGGGCTCTGGATATTACACTGGATGTGGAAAAAGAAGCTGTCAACAGAAAAGTCATTATCTTTCCATCATGCTACACTGGGTAGTAAAATGAGGGTATTTTACTCCTGCATGAATTCCCACCACATGGAACTGTCTTTGTTAGTCAAGGCACAGTAGGGATTATATCCTGCACGAATAAGGATTCTTTTTGTTGGCTTGTTGGCAGAGAAATAGCCTTTTTTTTTAATCAGGATAAACCATGTATTTTTCCATCTTGTCAAGTTGAAAACAAAAGACGTAAGCAAGTTTCAACTACCTTGTCAATAAGAGATGAATCACAAGTCTACAAAATAACCTTGTATGTCCCAGGCTTACATTATGGCAAGTATATGTAAGTATATGTGAGTTCCTTGTGCACGCAGAAGCAAGTCAAAGATTGCAGTGTACAAAGTTTATCTTTACTAGCTGTAACTTATTTATTATTTTTTCTTTTATAAAAGTAACAGACAATACTGTCAGGTCAAACCTAACAAAGATTTTTCTCTTTATTTTGTGCTAATAAACAAATTATATCAAGACAATTTTATGGAATCATGAATGTGGTACATTATCCCAGGTGACTCCTGCTGGCCTATTGCTGCTCACACTGTTGATTTGAATGCAACCATAGGCTGAAGTAAAAAGCTTTTAAAAATTCCACACAATATAATCAGGTTTATTATATCTAACTACACAGGCACTGGTTGTAATTGTATTTTACTGTGACAAAATTGAAAAAAGTTACCTAATCAGGAGAACTTTTTATAAATTTTTTTTAATTATAGATTTCACAGGGTACCAGTATGCAAGAGGATTGTACAAGCACAAAGAATACAACTCCTGTAACTGCCTGTTGTTTTTTGCTTAATTCCTTTATGAACTGCTTGATTAGTTAGTTTGTGTAATACTTAGGAAGTATAAAGCAGTAATAAGGGCTAATTAATAATTTATATAACAATCAACTACAGCTGAAAATTGTAGAAATAGAACAAAAAAAATTAACTGCATAATGGTGAAGAATGAAGCCTACATTGCTGAGGAAGTTGATTCATTAGGAAAAACAAAACAGTCATAAGCAGCAAACAGTAGGCTGTAGCTGCAGAAAGCTTGCTTCATGGGGAGTGACAGAAGCAAGAGATGAGGTGAATGAATGATACTAAAAGCGCTGCTCAACTGCTTGTATTAAGAACATATGGTGGAAAAGAAGCAGAACTGCAAGGAAAAAATGACAGGTTCATTGAATTGCAAATGAGAAGCAATAATTTCAACATCTGCTGCAACAGAATACTTCTATGTGTTATTTTAAGTTCTGGTGGATGCTGCATTAGACCAATTAATGAATGGAATAATTTGATGCAACAGCATGTAGTGCAGTAAGTCTGGAAGTGGAAAGGTGCTCTTGCTAGCACTTTCTGATGACCTAATGAAGCTGCTTTAACTGGAACAGCAGTTTCTGCTGTCAGAACAACTTAAAAGCTGAGTGATAAAGAGGAGACAGCATTTATCACTTCTTCCAAGTCCAAATCATGCATAAATGGATGAAGCAAATGGAACAGAGTACCTAGTGACAGGAAAAAAGCAGGAAAAAGCATCTACTGGTTTGAAACACACAGAAAGGACAGAGAGATCTGCTGCTCTAAGAATTAAGCTATTTTGAGGTCTATGACAACACCTGCAATGGATGAGGAAACAAAAGAGAGAGCCTTCACATAATTTATGCCAAAATTTAACATTTGATAGGAAGGACGAAGGATGGAAGCAAGCAAGCAAGCCACCTAAAGCAAGCAAGAGAAGGCAGGAAGCAAGAGAAGGCAGGCGGGTGGGCAGGCAGGCAGGCAGGCAAGCGGGAGGGATGGAAGAAAGGAGGGAGAGAAGAAAGGAGGGAGGAAGGCAGGCAGGAAGGCTGGCGGGAAGGCAGGGAAGGAAGGCAAGGCAGGGAGGGAGGGAGGGAAGGGAGAGGAGGGAGGTGGAGAGGAGAAAGGGAAGGAGGGAGGGAGCGCTTTAAGATGTAAACAGTGTAAACAGACNGAAGGAAGGAAGGAAGGAAGGAAGGAAGGAAGGAAGGAAGGAAGGAAGGAAGGAAGGAATAGTGTTCAGTCTTAAATACTATTATTTGTATAATCTAAAAAGCTTTACATATGATACTAGATTTAATGTAACTTTATGAAGAGATGCATTTCTCTTCCCTACTTTTTGATTGGTTTATTTTGCAATGTCATTGTAAAATTTTTCTAATAATACATCAAAAGTCCACCAGAGTTCACTTGCAATTTTCAAGTGATCTTGTCCTATTGAATCTTCCTTTCCCTGGTTTGGGGAATTAATATTATTTTAATTATTTATGAAATTCTTTTTAAGATCTGCTTCTTGGGCGAGCAAGGATAAACCTTTTCAGGTACTCTGTATTTTATACTGTTTACCATAATTAGGGGCCAAGTATCCAGGAGTCAGTTTTGTTATTCTGGAAGGCATTATGAGCACAATCTTTCCACCGCGAATCTTAAAATGAGATGTAAATCAGAGTTTTAGCTTAATGGTCATGGAATGTAGGAAAAATTACTTAATAGGTTGAAAACTTCAGTGGAAATTCCAGGTTCTCAGCACCAACTGCTTCAGTGCACTAATCCCATCCTCGTGTGCTGTGGTAGTTTCTGAAAAAGCATAGATACTGCCTCCGGCACCCAGAGTCCAAATACCTCGCTCAACATCATTTGCATTTGTGGTACTTTTCCTTTTTTCTGACAAAAGGTACATACTTTCCACCTGATGATGACAATCAAGTCATATTTAGCAACCCAAGAGGATGCAACTGACTCAGTAAATTTGTAATTTTGTTCTCTATCAAGTCCCACTGGAGGAACAGAGGCCCACCCTAGGCTTGGAGTGCTGATGGGGAACAGGCACTTTGTTAGTGGTCATGGCTGTCGCTTGGTTAGTGGTCTCTCTCTGCCAGATGCCACCACCAGACACAGGATACATCACACACTGCATTATGCTTAGATGACAGTTTTCTGCTGAAATTATGAAACAAGAAGTCATTTTCTTTCATGAACGCTCAAGTTAAGGCTCCAGGAACCATTTTTCATCTGGCTTGTCTAAGCCCTGCTGAAGAAAACAGAGGCTCAAAAGATCCTACTTCATTGTATTTGGAGCATAAGAAAAATATGCTTTGAATTGTAGCTCATTACAGCCTTTAAGGAAATGCATCTGAGCATTAACTGCATAGTTTTGGGGCTTTTTTTGCTTGCATTTCACAGTCCTTCCAGAAGACAACACTACACAATAAAATGTATGCCTTCTGTTTCTTCACACTTTGCTCCATTTTAAATAAGTTGGCATATTTTTGCAGTTATTGCAAGTTTTGGAAATAGATTTTCATTTTATATGTATACATCTTAGTGAAAGAAAAAGGGATTTAAATTTTTTTTTCTTCTATCTGAAAAAAGTCTCCAGTCAACAGATCTTGTGTTTTGTTAGCTGAACACAAAGATCTACATGTACTAAAACCTGACCATGTGGGGCATGGAATGACTGTTTTATGCACAAAGTGACATACAAATTGCTCAACTTTGTACCTGCGTTTATGTGCCCTTACACAAAGAAGACAAAACCCCCAACAGATGAATCTTCCTGTCATGCTACAAAAAGTTTTATTGTTTAGGCTTGTAAAGACATACTGGGTGCTACATGGTGCATGACTTACAGTCCTAACAAAAGACTCTGTAACAGAACTGTCAGTATCCTGACTACATCCATTTGATAGATCACTTGCTAAAATTTTGCATAATGGCACATAACAACCTTTAGATGGAAAATCGTCCTCAAAACTTCATTAAGTTGTTTCTCAGATGACTCTTGCCTTCTTCCATTTTTAAAATAGTTAACTAATTACTGTGACAGTGAAATCAATTCTTGATATGAGAAAATTCCTTAAAAAAAATTCCCTGAATGCGTACAGAGTATTTTTTAATTTTTCCAACCCCTACAAACTCCCTGATCTTCTAGAAAAATTCTACTATTTGCTACTGACTTTTTGAGTTCTCTTTTTGCTAACTATGTTTCTCCAAAGTCCTATTCAAAATGCAGTAATATTTATAAAATAACATACTCAGAGATGGATAATTCAGAGATTTTTTTTAACATAAGCTCTTGAGGAAGTGATTAATAAATGCACTGGAAAAATAAGCAATTAATGACTTTGGCACTGTCTCTGTATAATGTTGGCTGAATGTCTAAATGTGTTCATTTTGTTCCTTTGTGGTCTGAACTGTTGATTGGTAACATTGGCTTCTGTCTGCTAGATTACAGAAGACATCAGATCAGAGATGATTTCATTCAAGGTTAATGAACACAAAATACCAGAACAATACAATATCTAAGTGCTCTAGCACTTGAGTAACTCTCAGTTGCAGTAGCCACTTCTAATACAAATATCCAATGTACAGATTTGCTTGGTTTTGTTAAATATATTTTGTGTTCTGGACTTCCTTGACAAACCATGACAGCCTAGGTGTTCAGCAGTTTTCGTCCAGAATCCCTTCCAAAATGGCAGCTTTCACTTAAATAAGCTTGTGCTAGAAACTTCTTATTATGGCATGGCTTGAGTGGTCAGACCGTCTGTCCATAAATCCTAGCCTGTGATTTGCAAGGAAATCTTCAGAGGGGAGAAACCTTCCTTTAAACTGACATCGACTTCTCCACTGAAGTGAAAAACAAAGTGATGAGTCAAGTTTAAAGACTTGAAGAAACAAAAGTTTGACATGAAAATTCAAATCACTACACTGAATGCTGAATTAATTTTATTAATAGTTTTTCAATTAGACTTCTGGCCCAAAGCAATTGAACTACTTCACTCAGTACTTAAAAATGTATCAGCATTATAAATGGGTAAGTTTTCCTAAAAAGAAGACACAGTATCTGTTCTTTTAAAATAATTTAAACAGGAAAACAAAAACAACTTTAAGGAAAAAAAGCCTTTATTTTGCATGCAACTGCAAGTACTGGCTTTCTGTCCAAGAAACAAGTGTGAGTTGATGGAGTTTAAAATAGTTTCCTAGCAGTTTTTTGAGCAGCCTGTAGAAATAAATTTGTGAGCCTGATTCTGCATTTGCAACCAGAATGAGTCACAGCTAAAGATTTTTAATGCACTTTTTTTAAAAAAAAACATATCGTGACATCACTGTGCACAATTTGCATTCATTGTAATTTGCTTTTATAAAGAAATTGCTATTCAAATGCATAGAACTGAGTAAAATAGAATTTCACCAAATGCATTCACCATGATTAGCTTTCATCTGATTTTTTCCCCCCCATTATTAGGCTAGTAGAAATTAGCCTTGTTACTTGGCTGAACATTTTGTGGCTTTCTGTAAGAGCAGATTTTTCAGTTGAAGTTCTGGAGATGAACAATCCAGTCAAAACTCTAAACCAAGTCTGATTGTAAAACATGTACCTACTGTTCTGCTGATTACGATTCCTGCCAAAACATTCAACTGCAACAGGACGCAAAACACAGATCCAATATCCTGCTTACTGAACTCAAACTGGAGTCTTCCTGAACATTACTCAGAATTACTATTGTGCAGTACTTTCACCAAGTCCCAGTATCATGGTATGTTAAGGTTGGCCAAGCCAAGAAAAATTAATATATCAACTCATGTGATTTACTAAGGCTGATTGCAACAATAACCAAACATTACTGGCAACCCCATTATCCTCAGTTGTGCTCCAAGAACAGACTTTTTTTTTTTTTTTAAATCTTGGAAGAATTTTCTTCTCAAGAATATTATCCGGAAGAGTGTTCTGTTGCAATTTCCTCACTAGATCTGACCAGCAGCCAATGTACCTTAATATCACATCTGCAATAGACACCAAAGCCAGGAAAGTCAAAGAAGATTCAAGTCATAGAACTGCTGCCATGTGCCTTGCAGTAGCAGGGCTGATCTACTTCAGTTCCCAAAGGTCCAGCTAAAGTAGTCCATGAGATTGAATTACTGACCTATAGCCAACTTACCATAGCTATGCCAGTTGTCATCATTCCTACCTCTTCTTTGCTCACTATCAAAATTAAACCCTCTTTTTCTATTCCCCCACTACTTTCTTCTATTTTAAGTGCAAAAATGATAGAGTTGACAAGATGCAACTGGTGATGGGCAAGAAGCTATAGAAAATTTTCTTCACTATCTTGAGATCCTAAATGTTAGAATACAGAAATGCAGGTGAATAAAGCATTTTGCATGTAACATATTGGACTGGTAACATACCAGTTTTGAAACGAATTCGGTGATGAGTCATTCCATACAGGGAGATGAACTGACACACTACAATTGACAATTTCATTGAAGAACTGAAGTGGAAGCTATTAAGACTGTAAACCAAAACTGAGGGAATGATATACAATAACAATGCAGAATAGTGTTTGTAGGGCTGTTGCTAATGTTGTAAGTTGCTCAGCAGTACGGCAAGGAAGTGTACCCTCTTTGCAACAAACTAGACAGTGATGTCCTATGCACTTCTGGGATCTGTCTCTCTGACATGAAAAGAAAGTATCAGAATTTCTGTTGTGCACTTGTCCACCCTTGTCTTGGAACTCTGCTATGTTTAATTATTGCATACAAGCATACTGAGAAAGTTAAAACAGGTATCAGACAAACTAATCATGTTATAAGATACAAAAGGAATTTTAAATATCCCCAATCGAATATCAATAGACTTTTTCTTTTTTTAAAGCAAACACCTATTATGGAAATAGCATTTGCTCATGTTTTCCTGAAGCACCAAAAATTTACCAGTTTGTGTTTTTTTCAACCAATTACTTTTACACTGTGTCTCTGAAATTTGATTTCATATGAAGCACCCTCATGTCCCTTATAGTCTACAGAGCATCTACACAACCTGTACTTCTCCAAATCACAGCTATTTTAATCCTACAAAGCAGACGTTTTCCCTCCACTGTAACTGTCCTTTCAGTATTTCAAGTTAGTTGTATGCATATACATAAATTCACAGTGCCTCTAAGCATAAAATCTGGCTATAAATACATTGTAGTTTTGCCAGTGTGAGGTTGTACAGACAGCACTAGTGATGTGACAGTCTACTACAATAGGACAGTCCTGGTTTTCTCAATTTCCTTAGTCTCAGGTTAGCAAGTTCTTCAGATGCAAGTGCTTGCATACCATCACCAGCAGAGGGTTCTGCAGTGAAGGATGATTAATGATTTTCCTGCTTTTTCCCTTCCCGAATTGTTTGCATTTTCACAATTTGGAAAAAGAATTGCAGTTTCATCTGCCAATGACTCACTTTCTGTGAGTACCAGACACACACATGGGGACAGAAATTCTAATAACGCTGATCACAACACAAGTACTGACTCATTTTACCTTCCTTTAACTATCCAGAGAGCCGTACAGAAGTGGTTAGTGTGTCTATGTGTTTTTAAGATACACATCATTTTTTGTCACATGAGGCAGATATGTGCTGGGTTTGGTGGTGTGGGACTGGCTCATGGTTCTTAAGGATTTTTTAAATTGTTGTGTTTCTTATAACAATTCTCCATAGCAGCACTGGCTTTGGGTTTATTGATGTATGTGTACATATATATATATATAATGCCTAGAACAGTAAGACTTAGATCACTGACTGGACTTCCCACATACTGCGGGAACCTATGCATTAAACAACAGCATCATAATAGTATTAGGAGTCTTTTTTGATGGCAATGACTTAATGAAACAAAGCCCCAATTCACAGTATAAGCATATGAGAAAAAAAAAGACAGCTAAAGTCAAGGGAAAATGCTACTGAAGCAGGAAATGCTTTAACATCAGATGCAGCTGAATTCCTTCAACAGAGCTCACTTTGACTGCAAGATGAAGGGATGGATAAGGAATGGGATTTGGTCAGGACTGAATCAGATTGTTACAGATATTTGTCAGATATTTTAATTTAATTTTATTTTGCTCAATCAAAGGATTGTCCTTGGTGGGTTAGACAGGTTTGCACACAGATAATGGTATATCTGTGTTTCTGATTAAAATAAATTTCACTCAAAAAGGTCAAGAAAAATGTACCACTAGACCAAATTAATACTTCAGAGTCTATTTTGCAAAATATTTTTTCAGTATACAGAGAACAATATGAGACAATTCTAAGAGTATCCCCCTTTAACTTTTAGAGCTCTACGTAGCATAATAAATGGCCAACACAAACAGCAGAAGTCTTTATCTCAGAGAAGGTGGCATGGAACTTTGTAATGTTAACTTTACTTGCAAAATAGACCATGGTTTTAAGGATACAGGTAAAAACAATTTACCAACTCTTAGTCATCTGTGCACATAGCCTAGATGTCAAACCTTCAAAAATAAGAGCACAATCAAAGATACTATTCCAGTAGTAGCAATGTGGCAGGCAAGTTTTTCCACCTGCAGCTTCCCCTCAGCTGCTCAGGAGCCCCTTCCTGTCAGACTTGACAACTCAACTTCACCTATAGCCACTCCCTAATCCTACCCCACCAAATGCAGATTAGCTTGAACTCTTCTATTATTTCTTCATTATTGACTTTCTTCATATTCTTTTGTTTTCAAAATAGCCTTTTTTGAGATAACAAAGCTGGAAAGCTGCCAGACTTCATAACCATATTTGAGTTGATTTTACTAAGCATCATCCAAACTACAAACTCCTAACAAATGATAAAGAAAAGCTGCTATATCGGAGAAAGGATTAACTACTTGCAAGATAAAACAAGAAGCAATGACATATAACATGATCTCTCATCTAAGGTCTTCTTTTAGATGCAGGATCTCCAAAATAAATATAGATTTTAATCTGTTGTCCTTTACAGTCTTTTTGAGAGCTCTTTTGAAATACAACACTATTTTTTTCCATATTATTGAACAGGTGTTACATTTTACAAAGGCTGAACAAACTTACAGTCCACCAAAGTAAGTATGAGTCATTTATCATTTATGAAGCAGATAATGCACAGTCCCTTAACAATTTTTTAACACTTTGATTCTCTTGCACTTTGGATTAAAACCTATGTGCTTAATTCAATTCAAATTATCTTTCCACAAACAAGTAAATAAAAGCTCTTCTATGCTTGTTTTTCATGTAATCAAACCCAGTGTTCCCATTAAAGCAAATTCAATATACATTAATGTTTTGAAAGTTACTTTTAATATAATTATATTAAAGGTGTAATTATGGCTATTAAAATTACAAATTCATATTGCACATACTGTTCATGTTGAAATAATATATCTGGAACAAGTCATGAAAGGATAAAGATATAAATATATAATGATTTCATAAATAGAGCTTTTGGAGACATTTCATGATGATTATATTCCCTGCATGTTATACAATCAGTAAAGTTGCTTTTTTCTAACTATTTTAGGATGTTTATTTTTTCATTAATTATATCTCCAGTCAGGAGATGTCTGCTAATTACTAGTAAATTTTCCTCTAGATAAACACAGTTGGTTTAACATCTTTTAAGAACTACTGTTGTTTTTGCAGGTTCTGGCCCACATCTGAAGGTGTATGAAAAGTCAAGGAATTTCATAATAATCCCTCCAAAAGCTGCAAGAAATACAGTTTTTCCTATACATAGTTCAATAAAATAAAAAGGTAATGGGACCATCAGTGAAAATGCAGCTGTTTGTGAACTCCTTTTTGAACAAAACCAATGAAACTGAATGCTTATTCCATTCTTTTGGCACTTCAGAGAAATATTAATAATTTCCCAATATGTATATGGAAGGTCTTACCTTGATACCACCTGAGTTTGAAGTTGTAAGTATTCTGACAAGACTGTGACTTTCTATGTGTGAGAAAGAAAGGCAAAGTTCCCACATTTCAACACTGATGCTGAGAATTCAGAGCTAGAAAGACTTCTGCAATGGATTATCACATCTGACACATTTAATCAGTTTTGACACATGGCCTCCTCCTTTTGCCAGTCTTAAAAAGATTGTCCTTGGAAGGGCAAACAAATTCTGGGCTTCTGGAGGAATAAAGATTATTGTAAATCCAGGTGAGGGAGCATATCTTCCCACAGGCCATCTCTTTTTTTTTTTTTTTTGTGGAGAAAATGGAGAAAAATTGCCTGTCGCAAAGATTGTGTGCTTGGTTCTTGTTCTATTTTAAAGCTTTATAAATACAGCCATTCAAAGGACTGTTGCTTATAGCAACAAATAAAAGATAGTACAGATGGAGAGGGGAAAAGCATTACTGCAAACCCATCATTGTGCTGAGCAAATTTACACCTCTGACAGTATGTTGGAGTTTGATAAAGGAAGAAAATGGCAAACATTAATGTTGCAGTAATGAGGTCAGTGCAGTTGCTGGTCAGTGTTCACACACCCTAAGTTACCCTTAGGAGGCCTTCTATAATATAAACACAGGCACTTATCTCTTGAAAGTGTGCCTCAAGCCTATGGACTGACAAGGCACAATTATTTTTCAAATGGAGAGCAGATAAATTCACCATCAACTAATTACCTCACTATGTTTCATTTTAGTTAGAGATAAATATTTCCAAGCATAAAGTAGTAAATATTACCAAGGAAAATAAAAATGTTCTCACGAAAGATTAGCCCTTCAGTAAAACCACAGCAAGCTCAACAGCTATGATTGTGCCCGCACATGTTCATAAGAGAGAAAATAATGCAATATATAATATCTGTATAATCATTACCTAAATAAAAACGAATTTACACTGAAGACAAACATGTTTTCCATTGATCTACTGTGGTAGATAAGATTTTACTAACTACAGAAATGGCCTGACCAAAGCATACTCGTAACTTATTTGACATCAACAGCAACATCAAAGGATCACAGTTCTCCATCTACAGTTCTCCATCTACTGGCAAGTGAACTGAAGGTACACTCCTCCTTTTACCACCAGTAATTTTTTGCTGCTAAGATGAGGAAAGTTATTTTTGGCAAAGTCTTATGAAGAGCTGTTTTTTTATTACTAATGTTATCCTTGCTGTTCGCATATCTTTTCTCTATGCCCTAATATAGGCACAGGAGTCCTCAATGTCTATTCTTCTGCAGTGAATTCCAATACAGATAGCTGATATTGACTCCCTCTCCCACCAAACCCCTTGGTTATGCAATCTGGATGCATACTTAATGAGTTGTTAGGCTGCTTCTGTGTTGCCTATCACCATCACTAAACATGATACGTAAGAACTCAGTCAACACAGGAGATAGTGTACATGAAGGAATATAATGTAGTCTCCTCTCTCCTAGCAGCCATGGCTTAGGCAAAATTTTGCACGCAAACTCACATAGATACAAACCTCTTTTGTAAATAGCTTCATTTTTGTTTACATAATTACGAAGTAGAAACCACTGTTGACAAGATGTGTCATACCGGAAAGCCGGTGACAACACGTATCTTGCAAAGTGGCATGGACTTTTATGCTAAAGTTTGCGTAAGGCAAATTTCTGCATGTTTTCAAGAAGGCAGATGATTACTTTGGAAGTATTACAAACATGAAAAACGACTGCTTTCACTTTGAAATACTCGGAGATGTAGGAACAAGGAAATATAAAGTAAGGGCCATGGCCTTGGTAACATGCCTGGACTTTGGTGCATGTGACATCAACTTTTATGGGTTCCATGAAAATTTTACAGGCCTGTAAGAACATAAGTGTTGGATGTAAAGATAAAATATAAGGTACTTGGAAATGGCCAACACAGCATTTGCAAAAGAAGTCATACTTCATTGTGCAGCATGTGTTCTTTGAAGGGGTTTATAACCATGTGGATAAAAATCATCCATTCATCTACTCTGCTGAATTTCTACTTGGATTCCTAAAATTACTCTGAAATATTCTTCACAGAAGAAAAAATAGGGGCACTGAATTTTGGTAAGTTAGGAGGTTAGTCTTTACAGGCTCTCTTTGAGTCTGTCTGCAGAGAAAGGCAGGTATGTGGTTCAGGTCAAGAGCATAACCTTGGTATCTGTTGAGTCCTCCAGTATCCAGGCTCTGAAATGCAGACTGGTTTGAAGAAGTTCCTCCTTCCAATTAAGAGCATCCCCTCATCTTTAGTGCTACTATTTTAAATGACTGATAGGAATACTGTTCAGTAACACCTTCATAGCACATGACCATGTCACCATAATCCCCCAATTTGTAAGAAACTAGCCACAATACTGTAGCTGAGTCCTGCTTTCCAAGCTGGATTGGGAAAGCCTCTTAGACACTGATACATGTGTATCTTTTTCTCATAGTTTTCACTTGGCATAGACCCCTCACAGAAGAAATGAAAATAGAAAAACAAGCTTTAATTTGGAACAATGACATGCTTCCTGTAGGAAGAAGGAATATAGCTTCAATCTACTTCTAAGTCCTTTTCGCTGGTGTAAAACAGCATTTTGTTAGCTCATTGAACTTGTGGTTGGAAAAGAGAATTCCATGTGAATTTTCTGTAGAGGATCTTTACCATTTGTTCGTCTCAGCAAGATTATATCTTATTGTGAAGCTCAGCAACTTCTAAATAGTTTTCTATCCATTCCTTTGAAATTTTGGATGGCAGTGTTATTATGACAGGATGCAGATTTTTCAATATGAATGAGTAGTTTGTTAATGTTTATATCCAATAATACAGGAGCCAGCTGCTCCATAAATAATATCAAATCATCTTTACCATCTGAAAGACTAAGTAATCTAATATTAATCTTATAGCTGGCCTAATCTCAGAGAATTTTATTCACCTTTGAACGATTACTAGCAGTCTGAGAGAAAAAGTGCATTTTTTAGTCCTTCTTTTTTTTATAGTGTTTACAGCTTTAAAAGTTTTGGTGCACACCACATCTATCCAGGTTTCCACATTTGATATAATCTTGCAAAATCCATTTACCATCCAAAGCTGTTACAGTACATCCACACATTGAAACGTTCTGTTTGACAATTTCATCAATAAATTACTGAAACAGCTCTTTTTTGGCTTGACTCACAGAAGAAATGGGTAAATGACCATAGAAAACAATTGTTTCATATTTATTTTCACCTCTCTTTATAAGATGATGTCATTCCGTATGCTCTGGCCAGACTTTGGTTCTCTCATTACCCTTCAATCTGTTACAGGCTAGACCCCAGGTAAAACATGTGAACAAATAACCAAGCCTCCCATAATTCTCAAAAGTGACAAATATTACAGTGAAGTCACATCATAAAAGAGGCTCAAGAAGTGTATTGCACTTGCTGTGAGATAAAATTTGCCTGTCATGGAAGACTAAAGGATGTTAATAGCTTTTTGCTGTGTGCTTAATGAAATACTTCCCAGACTACTTGCAAACTCCTTTATTAAGAACAATAACCCTTTTTTCCCCTGAGATCAGTGACACAGTTTTAATACGCCTTATCAAGTGAAGTTTGCTCTATTTTTGTTACTCTAGACAATAAAACCTACAACAGTAATGATTCAAATATAAGTAATTTCCAGACATCAAATATGACTGTAACTATCATTCAAACAAATTTCCTTCAAATGTACCAAGAACTGCAAGAATAGTTCTTGGTTTGAATTAACATACCACTATAAATTCACCGTGATGCAGTTACATCTTAAACACAAACTGCTTAGGAAATAAAAGGACATCAACAACAATCAGGTCACAAAGTTTTCTCAGAGAACCCTAGGTCAGTATTGATGTTATTTCTGTTTATCTCTTCTTTTGCTTCTTACAGTCAGAAAAGAGGAAATGAGGGATACTTTATAATGATTGTTTTACAAAACACTTGGGAGTGATCATAGGGGTAGAGTTACTGACTCTGTGACTAAGTTTAAGCATAGGAAAAGAAATATGTTAAGGAGAAAAAAACTTTAAACATGGGACCAAGTCTGGAAATAAGAGTAGAAAAGGAAAAAAATTGGTGTTAAGGACAAAAAGCAGTAAACATGACACCAAGGCTGGAAATAAGAGTGTGAAAGAGGGAAAATGCAAAGGCTTGCTAAACATGTATAAAAGACTTCTTAAATCCACATTCTCTCTTTTAGAACAGCTTTGTTTTCTGCTGGGCTTGTTAATGGGTCTTGAAATATTTATGATCACATTTGCACAGAGTGTCAGTTCATTCTCCAGTATGGCCATTATGTATCATAGTACCAACATACTACTGCACAGCAAAGTAGTTCACTTGACCTGTCACCATAAAAACTGACGTAGAACTCTCTGCAAGATGGCTGTCTGCAATACATCAGTTGTACAACAGACATTTCCAATAGTTCTAGAGAATTTACAAAAGCGTAAGAAGAAAACTCAGGAGTATATTTCCTCCTGTACTATTAATAGTAGTAACAGGAAAATGTTTAGTAAAATCATTTGGCAGCTGTATTACCATATTGAAACTTGTGCTATTAGGTACTTTGCTGTTACCTAGCTTCCTTCTCAATTTCTTTCTTCTAACCAAATTCTTCTAACCAAATTCCTCTTTAAAGCTGAGTGACTCAATTGCTTCACTGAAAAGAATAGTGTCCCTGACGTATATCTTGTCCTGTTAAAAAAACCTATGATGATAAATGCTTCTATTTAATACAAGGCTTCTTGAATCAGGAGGATTTTTATTGGACTAATATCTTCCTGACATTTAACAGGAAGCTATGCAGTGTTTTTTATTATCACCCCTTTTTCCATCCCCAAAATTTCAGATTGCACTGAGAATTTCCCTGTGGTTGCTAGCAAGGTTGATCACATGCCAGGACCTCATTCTCTGCAAACAAGAATACAGATTAGTTCAGTCTGACTATGCAGGCAAGCACTGGTCAAGACTTTCACTTAATCTCCTGTGACGTGAATGAAGAAACACACTAAATTAGCTCTGTGGAATGATGGAATCACTACAGTCAAATGATCAAATGCCATCACAGAGCTGCCATAGAAGCTGAAGCCAGTAATGAAGCTTTTCTGATTTACCAAATCAGTTCGTTTGGCCCTCAGGTCAGTTTTTCAGCATGGTTTAGAAGGAGAAACTGAGTCCAACTGAAGAAAGAAGGAAATGCACTACTTCTGTTTGCTGCCTCTTAAAACTAATTAACTGCTTTTACAACAGGTACTAGGGGTTCACTTTTTTAACATGATACAAACTCCATCAGGAAATGGGATCATTTGCTTTTAATCTACTGAGGTAGCTGCTTTGCAAAGCTGCTTTTTAATTTCACGTTTCCACAGAACAAACAGTGCAAGCTGCTGCTTAATGTTAGCATAGAGTGTGAGTACTTGAAATTAAGATGCTAAAATAAGCACCATTTAATTCCAAATGCTAAAGTTTTGCATCAGGGTGTCATACTGTAGAAATGAACAACCAAAATTCCCAGAAAGAGGAAAGCATGCATGCTAAAATGTTGATAATATAGACTAGAATCTCTTCATAAAACATTTGATAGTGGAGCTTTTAACTTAAGTTGGCTATGCAAAACCTCAAGCAACCCACAAGCTTTAATTCCTTTTTAAAATCATGGCTAACATATTTACAATCACCATGGAGATGTAGCCTACAGGATCTAATTCCATTTCAGTTAGCAGTCTCTGGGAGACAAATTGCCTATTTTACCTTATCTGAATTATCATAAATGCATTTGCAAGTTCTTCAATGCATTATTTCAAGTTGATATGCTCGCTCAGTAAATACATTTCTCCCTTATGGAATTTCTTCTGAACATTAAACAAGTAAAGGAAAACATTTCTCATTTAGGAACATCAGTTATCAGGACAAATTATGATGAGCTAAATGCTCATGATGTGGAAAGAAGATCTGAATGGCATCCTTAAGGATATATCTGTGGCTTTTCACAGAAGATGCAGGAACTGGGAGAACTTCATGCTTTAGAAAACCAGAATTTTAAATGATTCAGTAAACCTCTTTCACTATTAGAAAGACCAGCATTTTAATGACACTGAGCTGAACCTTACATACTGAAACTCAGTTCAGTTTGAAGCAGGGAAGATGATATTATATACTAAGACATGGAAGCCTGCGTGGAACTCTGAAAATCCTTAAATGCAACTGTGTAATTAGGTGTGCAATGGCACATGAATCTGATTAGGACTATACTGGTTCAAGGAGAGCAGGTTGAAGATAAATTTATATCATCAGATTGTAGCTTCTGTTGCAAATGGGCATGACAGTTCCTATCTACTTTGCTACTGATTGAGAGCTCCTTAGTGCAGCGATACTCATGAACTCTGCTACATTTAATTTCCATTTCCATTTGACAACAGGCAGGAAAGCATCCTGTCAGTCAGCTTTTAATAGCTATTACCTTTCACATTGCAAAAAGTCGTTCTAGATTTTAATTTCTTTTCCAGGGCTATTTAAGGAAACTTTCAAGATGGAATAAGAAGCAGAATAAACAGCCCTGAATTGCATATCAAGGTTTAGTATGGTAGCAAAAGGGAATTGCTACCACCAAAGGCATCAGTCATAGCCCCACATTTTATGGGAACTGACTTAAAGGGGAAAATAAGAAGCAAAGTTCTAGCATGAACAAACCCAAAATTTGCCTCATTTTGAGGTTCTGGTTACACTTAGTATCACCAGGAGTGCTGTTTCCCATCCAGCCCAGACAGCGTCTAAGAAGATTCCTTCCAATGGAAAGCTGGGTGTGGCAAAGACAATAGGAGGAAAAAAGCATACTTGGTCTCACCCACCAAGATTCTGGGACTGAGCTGGAATGCCTTCTCATACCTGGGAAATGAAGGAGCATTTCTACTATGAATTACAGGTTCTCACCTTCAAGACTTTCAGCCACCTTAACTGTGTAATGTTTCAGTACCTGTTCCTCAGTATGAATGGCTTTTGCTCATCTCTTCCTTTGGCAATACACCATTACTGAACAAAAGGCTTGGCATGGTAGACAGGAAATATAATCACAGTTTGCCAGAAACAAAGTTTTCCAAAATTGATGCGACTTCCTTATTCAACCTTAATGTTATATTCGCTGTAAGTCTTTGATATTTTTCTTACTTATAGCAGTAAACAGCATAAATCTGGACAGCTTTGTAGTAAGAAACACCACTCTGATAAGCAGTTTCTGTTCTGATGATATCCCTTTTGTAGTGATAGAAGAACTTAGTGAAATATGTGATCAAAATAGCTGCATAATATACTTTGATTAATACATGAAAAACATTAATCAGACAAAATTCAAGGCATCCATGAGACATTTTTACAACTCTGTCTTGACTTATAACAGTTGAGGTTTTGACCTAAAATTTTGTGAGAGCTATATGTGAAAAAACAGGGTGGGTTTTTTTCTGGGTAAAAATTGTTCCACTATTATTGGTATATGCTACAGAATGCAGTATTTTTAATTCAGGTGTTCTATGAATTAATAACAATAATAGAGGTAATATAAAATGAAGGATCTTTAGAATACAAGATTACCACTTAGAACACCTTGTTACTTCAAAATCTGTATTTCTCTTTACAAGTATGACATCATACACCTGAATCCCCACAGTGCTTTCTTCCTTAATTACTGCATGTTTGACATGAAGCTTTAGATAAGTGCAGCCTAGCAATGCCCACTACTACTCCTCGCCTGTCCCTAAAATATTATTGAACCTACCTACTATTATATGCAAAAAAGAATGTAATTAAAAAACTTGCTGAAGAGACAAAAAAAAAGAGTAAATTATTTTCTATCCAAGCAGAAGTAGGAGAGACGTTTAGGATTTTATCACAAACAACATTTTTGAAGATTTATTAAAAAATTGAAATTACACAAATCTAATGCCTTTTAAAAGAGGAAATGTATTTAGTTTTTAAACCAGAATAATGGAATTGACATAATTTGGGTTAATAGCCTATTTTTGTGAAGTACTTATTTGATATGACTGTGCAAATTACTTCTCATCTCTCTGTTCCACTTTTGCCCTCTGTAAAATGGGATGACAACTGCATTTAGAAAAAATGAAGTATTGAGCTATCATTCTTTCCAGATGCAAAAATATACACAGCTGTCAGACAGAAGATTCTTTTACAGAATGCCCTCAACCACTTTTCTTTTTTTTGAGCAGGGTTGTGTGAATGCTTTCCCAAACTATAACCTTGAGACTCTTATGAGAAGAGACATTACTATCTGTACCTTTAATCTTTTTTAGTAGCAAATCATATTTATATTCTTAGACCTTACAATGGCAAAGAAACTAGCAGCTTTCCAAGATAAACCTTTTTATGCAAAAGAAAAAAATCCTAACAGCTCAGACTCACAGTTTTGCTGAGTTTGTGGGCTGCATAGTACAAACTGATGTGGCACATATTGAGGAGTAATCATAGCCACAGGTGAAGATCTCATATTGCTTATATATATGATGAGAGTAAACTTCTTGCCATTTTCATGCTAACAACAGTAACACAGAATCATAGAATAGTTTCAGTTGGAAGGGAACTCTAAGGACCACCTAGTTCAACCCCTCTGCAATGAGCAGGGACATCTTCAACTCGATCAGGTTGATCAGATCACTATTCAACCCGACTTTGAAAGTTTCCATGGATGGAGCATCTAACACATCTCTGGGCAACTTTGTCCAGTGTTTTACCACTCACATTGTAAATATCTTCCTTCTTATATGTAGTCCAAATCTACCCTCCTCTAGGTTAAAATCATTACCCTTTGTCCTACTGCTACAGATCCTACTAGAAAGTATGTGTCCATTTTTCTTGTAGGCTCCTTTAGGTACTGGAAGGCTGCTATAAGGCCTCCCTGGAGCCTTTTCATCTCCAGGCTGAAAAAACCCAACTCAGACTGACCTCACAAGACAGGTACTCTAGCTCTCTGACCATCTTTGTCCATCCTCTGGACTTGCTCCAACAGGTCCACATCCTTCTTATGCTGAAACATCCAGAGCTGGATGTAGTACTCCAGGTGGGGTCTCAGGAGAGTGGAATAGAGGGGCAGAATCACCGCCCTTGACCCTCTGGCCACTCTTCTTTTGATGCAGTCCAGGATACAATTGTCCTGGGCTGCAAGGACCCAGTGATGACTCATGTCCTTTACTGTCCACCAGTACACCCCAGTCCTTCTCAGCAGGCCTGTTCTCCATTTCTTCATCATGCAGCCTGTATTGAAACTGGGAGTCACCCTGACCCAGGTGCAGGACCTTGCACTTGGCCTTGTTAATCCTCATGATGTTCCTATGGCCACACTTCTTGAGCTTGTCCAGGTTCCTTTGGATGGCATCCTGTCCCTCAGAGGTGTCCACCACACCACTCAGCAGGACATTGGAATGTGTAGAAATAATAGTGATTTATATGATAGGTGCTAACAACACAGCAGTTACCAAGTATTTTGCCGCATACTTAGGTCATCACATAAGTTACCTCTTCACTGAAAACTACATTTACTTAAGAATTACCTGGAGTATTTTATTTTTTCCTTATGCTGCACATTGTCAAGTTTCATGTATTTGAACAAAGACATCACGTAATTCTGTTCCTATACCTACTTTTTAATTTGTAATAGTGTCCAGAGTCCTGGGTTTCAGACTGCAGCACTGATAAAGCTGTTGCACACAGTGAAAGAAAGTCTCAGTTTTAGCATCTAAGGATCAACAGCTACTCTAGAACTTTCACAAATACATGAACAATCCTATTTCATAAATAAGAAGGAAAGCCAAATGATTCAACTGTGAATCCTATCAGATACTGGTGAAGGAATTCCTGGCTCAGCCTGTTAAACAGACTGACCAGTAATTCTCAATTTTTTAACTGAATTTTATTATTCTTTTCCTCGTTTTTTTCCCATATTAAGAGCTGCAGTAAACTTACATGAATTTCCACAGGTTCACATAATTAACTCCTCTCTCACTCTCAACACTGACTAGGAATAGATGCTATTTGAGTTGCCTGTAAAATATGTTTTGTGCCGGTTTCTTTTGGGGTATTTTGACATCAATTAAATACAATCCTGCAGCTAAATGTTATCACCGACTAAGTAACCTATATAGTCATTGTCACATACTTGTATTAATAAGTGTTATTTCGGGAGCTGTCGTGGGGAAAGTTCTTTTCTTGCTATTAAGTGTTGTCTCATAGCAGAGGTCAGAAACCCTTCCAGAACCTGTGTGCTATCCAAAGTTGATAGGCAGTGTTGGGTCCACAAGGCTCAGATTTTCTGGAGGTGCTTATTGCTAATAAGTTCTCCCCGGCTTAAGTGTGGTCCTCACAGGAAGGTCAAAAATGTTTCCAGCCTGTGTTCTGTCCAGAGTCAATGGGCAGTGCTGGGTTCATAAAGCTTTGATTGTTCCGAGGACACTTATAGCTATTAACTTTATATTACTACAGGTGAGACTAGAAATCTTTGCATTTCTGTCTCTCTCCCCTTTCACATGACACATACAAACCATACATAAATCTACTATAAAGCTGTATATTCCATATATGACTTGAAAGAGTAAACCCCATTCCTCTGATAGATCCCTGTGCACCTCATCGAGAACAAAGAATCAAGAGTGTGCTGGAGAACTGGTAAATAATTTCATGCAAAATATGGGGAAATCTAATCTTCTGCAGTTGTATTCAGTCTCCATTTCATATAGCAGTGTGCTTGCAACTACCACCAAGGGCGGTCAATGGAACCTTTATTTTGAAAAAAAAAAGGTTGTATAAAAGACTTTATTTTTTGTATATTTGAAACAGGTCTCTTACTCCTTGAAAACAAGTAACACTAACCTTCTTATATGTGAAGCATTTACATACAATGATGAATGTTCTTCACATGGTATAGAGAAGAGTGCAGGAAAGACAGTGGAGAAGGGAATCTGGACACAGGCAGAGGGGACATAAGGTGGAGAATGGAAACATGAAAAAAGCTGACATCAGAACAGAGAGTCGGCTTAAAGCTTTGGAGAAGACTAAGGATCAAGCAGAAAGTAGAAGCAAGTCACAGAGATATGGAGTAGCAGACAGATGAAAATTTGCTTACTGGGCTACACTAACAAGCGTAGCCAGTGGGTTAAGAAAAATGGTTCTTCCTTTCTATTTGGCACTTGTGAGACCACTCTGTGAGAACTATGTCTGTTTTGGGGCTTCCCAGAAAGACATTAATATAATAGGTCAAGTCCAGCAGAGAGCTACCATCATGACTAGGGGCCTGGAGCAGATGACATACCAGGCGACTGGTTTCCTCAATATCAAGAAGAGGAGGCTGTAGATGGATGGATATTGCAGTAACATTCAACTATCAGTGGGAACGTGTAGTGTCTCTTCAGTGGTGTTTAATATAAGGTTGCAAGGCAACAGGTATAAGTTGTGACAAAGGATATTACAATTAAATTTCAGGACAAAAAAGTTAACTGCATACATTAGTGGCCAAATTCTCAATCAGGTTTGTCCAGAAAGGCCATTGATTTTCCATTCTTGGAGATCCTTAAAACCTGTCCATACAAAGTCCTGAGCAACTTACTTAAGGTTGGCTCTGTCTTTGAAGCCTGACCAGAGGTCCTTTCCTACCTAACTTATTCTGTGATTCTGTGATTTGAATTGAGAATTATACTTTGGACACAAAGTGAGAAGATATCAGATGGCTAGCCATAAGACCATACCCTTCAGAGGCTAAAAATTAAGATTTTGTAGAATTACAAGACTTTTGTAACCAAGTATCTGCAAAGATTCATGAC
Source organism: Sakesphorus luctuosus (assembly GCA_013396695.1). Classification (NCBI taxonomy): domain Eukaryota; kingdom Metazoa; phylum Chordata; class Aves; order Passeriformes; family Thamnophilidae; genus Sakesphorus; species Sakesphorus luctuosus. Next base: position 589,299 of record VWZD01005947.1, read on the forward strand.
AAAACATGTATCTCATCCCCCCTCTAGTGGTTAGTACACATAGGACCAGTCACTGCTAAAACCACTTTGTAAACTCTAGTGGCAAGTACTTGAGAAGTGAAAGATATTTATCAAACATTTGGTTATCATGGAATTAGTGGTGTTTGTTTCCATTTTTTTTCAAGTAAGCAAAAGGTATCCGACACATATTCCTAGCATTTAAGATCTCCCTCTGTTCCTAAAGTCACCTTAAATGTGCTTTCTTCTAATTTAGAACTAATTTTTCCTTCTATTTTCAAATATTTTTTGCAATTTCTGTATTTACGCATATCTGCAAATATGTAGATATAGATGATTATCTCTTTATGTATGTGCATAGTGTTTGTGGTTGTATATATATTTACGTTTATCCATATTTCCTTAGTAGACTAAGTTGATAAAGCATTTCCAAGATCCATTTATTCAGACAGTTGATTGGTATTTGTGCATTACCAGTTATGTCAAGAAGTTCATGTATTCAGATCAGAGAAAAAACACATCATGCCTCCATGCCTAAGCATCAAAGGAAGTATGTACTCTCAGTATTAAAAGAAAAATAGATGTGAATTCTTTGGTCAAGCATTTTAAGAAACAGAGTACTACCTACTACATCTTAAAGAAAATAATAAAATAAATATTAAACTTTGTTTTTAAGTGGGCCTACTCTAAAAAATATTTATTTACAGAGCTACTGTTAATTTGTAATATTTGACATATTGAGGGAAATATAGCAATAGATATGAATTATACAAATATGATTCTTATAGCAAATACAAGTAATAAAGTAAAAATAAGAAGTTAAAAACGTTCTTTGCAGAAAAATTTATGTTTAGCTACTGGGTAAAAGGATATGAATTTCCACATAGATGAGAAAGCCAGGGAATGTGTTCCAAGTATTTTGATAATAGCAAATGAAAGTAATCATTAAACTTTATAGAAAATGAAATTACTGAGAAAAATATGCAAAAAGGGATAATTTTTATCATAGTTCCAGCTATGAACATTCTCAGACTGCTTGGCCTCTAGCGTATTTAAAATATCTTTCTTTGCATCTGACCAGCAAGAATAAGTCAGCAGCTACCTTACAGCATATAAAATACCAGTTCCTTGCTAATGAAGCTAGACATCCCTTTCTGCAGCTCTTTCAGGCAGGTAAGTGATACGGGTTTTCTAAACACAGTCTTGCATATTCACAACCAGGCAGTTTAAATTTAGGTACCAGTCTGTCAAACGGTTCTACACGCAATGTTAGGTTTAGGCATCCAAAGACCTAACAATTTCAACAGGACAAAACACCTGCCTAAAGCAAACGTGCCAACCACATGTGAGTGGGGCCATGGACATTTCATTTGGTAGCAGAGAGAGAAAACCTTATTACAACCAAGCCAATAGAAAGCACTTGTTTCTACAGCACAGAATGAAAGAGCATCTTTGACCACCTGTCACCTGCCCAATAGCCCTATTCTCCTACCTCCAATAGCTGCTATTACTAGTTCACAGTACCAAAAAGAAAAACATACTAGGCATTTCAGAGAAAACAGTAAAAACCGCAGCCAGTGTTAACAACTCTTACTATAGAGAATGACTGGTGCTTAACAAAAGGGTGGGAAAAGGCTCCAGGTGGATAGAATTTACAAGACTAGACTAACGGGGAAATGTCTTTATCAAGCTGCTTTTGAAACTCCATTTGTTAAGCAATTGTATTAAATGTATCTGACTTACTTCCTCTACAGAAGCAACAACATACACAAGTCTTGGTCAGACAGTAATGCCCAAGTGCATACTCTACAATTCAGTCTCACGCACCTAAAAGAAACATGGAAATACAGCTTATATTGGGGATCACAAACCTCAAAATCTGGCATTCAGTCTAAGCTTTCCTTCAGTAGAAAATGGAGAGAAACAGCGACCTCTGTATCCTCTAAATTGTGAAAGTATTTTAAATGGGAAGAAACACACTTTTTGAACGTCCTTTCCCCACCACTACATCTTAAACCTATGGAACTATCTGAAGCAACTAGCTTTGATTAGATATTTAGCTCTTAGCTCAAGTTAAATAAAATACTCACTTTTATTTTCATTTTTAGATACAACTGTTGGATTAATATAACTTGTTTAGCACCAGCTAAAAAAATGGATAAATAAAAGGCTATGCTAGGACATATAAATACATATATGTGTATGAGAACGAAAAGCATACTAATCAATCCTGGTTTAGCAGCTGTAGCAGCATGGCAGAACTCCAGTTACAAAAACTTACTGAAATTTAATAATGCTAATGTAATGCTGGTGATTGCCAAGGAAAGGGACAGCTTTTTCATACTCCTATAAACTCCAGGAAAAGAGTTGGAGTGGACAAAGAGAGAAAGAAAAAATCTGGTAAACAATTACTCATTTGACCAGAACAAAAACTTGTTCATAAAACAATATGGTATCCTGAATATCATCAAGCATCTCAGAAGATATAATGCATGAAAGCAGTTTTTCAAGTATGCTGAGAAAAAAGAAACAGGGCACCCTTAGAGCAAAAAGTTTGCTTCCTTAAATGAAAAGTTTATGTAACAGGGCACAAAGTGAAGAGTCATATTTCACAGAGAAGCACTTCCTCTAAGATCTTTTTCTTGCATTTTCTTCTAAAATTACACATTTTTCCTTAAGTTTTACAGTCCTAGGATACAAATGAAAAAAAATTATTCAGATGGCAATTGACTGAGTCACAGACTTAAATATTTGAGGATATATAAAAATGGTTCTTTTCCATAAAGGATGATGATTGATTTAAATACCATACTTTTAAGTTCTGAAATACAGATGGATTATCAATTGTTTATTGAAAAACAACAACTTGCACTATTCCATGGACTGATCTTGCCCATTTGTATTACACAGTTCAGGATCTGCTTGGACATGCTTCGGATAAGATACATTTGCTATACCAATCCCTTGTAGCTGGAACTTCTCCAGCTTTCACTGCTTCAGCTGATTGGTGAACTATATAGTATTTATTAAGCCTTTCAGTAAAATGAGCTTGCCTGATCAAATGATAGAAAATTAAAAAATATCAGCGTGGTGAGTCACTACAGTACTTTTCTCCGAAGTACCAGTTTACAAAAAACACAAGTGCAAAAGCAAATCTACCTGTGAACTCACTTCATCAGTTCAGAAGGTTTCAAGAACACACCAGTGACATGTCTTCCCAAATGACTTGCTGTTAAGCTTTGCAAATTTATTAACCTTCTGTGTGATTTAAAAAATGCTGTGTAACTATCAGCAAGCATAATCATATGCTTTAAATAAGTTGAACTAAAATATGATGTTATTTGTAGTAAAAATGCCTAAAAGCAAAAAGTAAAGGGCATACAATGGAAAGGATAAATCACTTTCAAGCATGACCTTAAGAATAGAAATACTGGAAAATACTTCTTTTAAACAGTGAAATTTAAGGTAATAAGAAAAACAAAGGAATGGGATTTCACTTCAAGCTATTTCGTATCAGTAACTCCCTGAGCTTCCCCTGTGGAAAAATGATACAACTCTAATAAAATGATTCATATAGCACTAAACCATTTTCATTAGTGAACATGGTGTACATTAGCAGGATTTCGAGAAGAGAATGTTTCTTTGGAAGATTTATTATTGTGAGATTACAGTAAGATGATCTGGATGGCTCAGTGTATGAAATCTTGTCATCCTGGCAGAAGTACTTTGCTCATCCTAGAGTCAGACACACATTTGGAAGCAGGCAATAGAGCTCAAATTCTGAAGCTACAGGGACAGCTCATATTAACTTGGCAATAGGCAGTAGGACAGCAGTCAGTGTGAACCACTAACCCCACAACAAGCAATACATGATGGCATGGGCAATGGAAGAGGTCCACTTATCTGTTAATTTGAAGGAGACACTGCAATTGCAATAGCAATAGCAAAGCACGTGAACAGGGAGGTAAAGGAAGAGAATAATGTACTCTGACATTTTTAGTGTGGCTGTTAGATGTTTGTTTACAAAAAGAAAAATATCTTTTTCTATGACCAGTATTAATATACTAGAAAATAAAGAAAAAGCAGACTTGCCGAGCAAATTTCACATACGTTATAAAATAAATGATCTTAAAAATAAGGTTTTTGCAGATCAGATTTTCAAACCACCCCATGAAAATATATTATATCTAGTCTCTTGAAACAGATGGATTAAAAAATAACACCACAAGCTACAGCTTAAATAGTATCTGTCAGAGCTGCAAAGGTAATTTATTGTATGAAGAGTTATATACACTGGTTGAGTTTAGGTTTCATCATTGTAAAAAGTAATAAAACATACCAGAAAGCATAGTGGGTGATAAATGTTTTGACATGACCCATGAGGCAAACCAGATGACCTAAGGACTTCATGAGTGAGCCCACCTCCAAGACACTGGGTGCCACTGAAAGGAAATCCAGTCTATTTCGATCTAGCTGGATTACTAGCCAACATGGTTCATAGACACCAGCTCCTACTCACCTGAGCTGTCCTATGCCTTGTTTTTTCCCCAAAAGACTCCATATACAAAGCAGAATTCTCATGGCAGATATGCCTGTAGGCACATTGGGCAACAGGAAAAGTGAGGAGCACAGTGCTGGAGCTCAGTCTGCAGAGAGCGGGTTTTTTTTAATAATATCTCTTTTGACAGCAGTGTCACAGCATAAACAGTGAAACCTTCCTCCATCCTGGGAGCTTGCACAGCAGACCACAGATCTAGACTGAGCACCTTGGTCTAGCACAAAAGAGATCAGAGATAGAGACTATGAATGCAGAGAAGCTGCATATATTTAGAGCATAGCTCCAGCTACAGCCCTAACTCCATCTTCCAAGCTTGCATTTCTTGCAGATAAGGCATGGTGAGGTAAAGGAATGTGCAAGGAGTTGTGCAGGTTGTAAGAGAAGTGCTTAGAGGCAGAGGCAGTTCTGGAGCATTTGCAACCTTGTATGAGTGCTGTTTGTACATTAGGGATGAGAAGCAGGGCAAGTGATGCAGAGTTAGAGCAGCCGGAAGGTGGGAGGACATACATTTTGCTCAAGAAGAAGAAATACAGAATGAGGGAGTGGGAACTTACAGAAGGAATAGCGGAAGATACTATTTTGGATAGCTACAGGGAATTCATCAGGAAGCTGCAGTTCTCAAACACTTGGCAGCATGGCCTCAAGAGCCAGAAAGTTTAGCAACCCTTATTCTGTAGTTTCTACTATAACATTATTCTTTTCTCTCAGTTTCACATGCTCTGGTATTAAACTGTTCTCCCACTGCCCCACCCTGCTTTGCATCTCACACCTCCTCCCATTCCAACTTCACTTAGAGTAACTTTTCTATACAAACTAGGGAATACACTTCCCAGGGGCTTGTATATCATACATTTCTGTAATATCAAATAAAATGGAAAATTAAGTGTTTAAATTCAAATTGTGAAAGTGGACTGACTGGTGAAGGAATCAGGCTCCAGAGATGTCCCCAGGAACCCATGTGCTCATCATTATCCTGGCAAGTGGCAGGGGAGCACCCCACTAAAGTAGAACCATAAACTTGTTTGACTTCACTTTGTGCCGTGCATGTGCATTGCCTGGGCCCAAACTCTATAGTCCCATCACACAATTTAATTAATTTCATTGGGATTTCAGTGAATTTTGTTCATTAGTATTTCATCTGTGCTTCAGGAATTACCCAGGTATTCCATGTGGCACCAATAAAGTCCCAAATGCCAATATATTTAAAAGACTGGTGCCATCTCAGTTATTGCTGTTAAAGCCAGTGCAATATCACAGTGGTAACCTTCCAGAAGAGTTAAGAGAAACACAGGCTGAACCCCCAGTGCTCAGACTTACTTTCTGTATCTAAGGGACATAATGATTAAAACCCTTTTGAAGATCACCATCAAAGCCTATTTTGCTATTGATTTATACTGAATGTTAATAATTAAACAGCTGACATATTTCTCAGCTTCCTCTCATTGAGACCCTGTAAAAGGTAATCTATTTATATTCCACTCAAGATCTCCAGTGGCTCTTTACTACCTCAGTATCCGGTAAATACTAAGCTTATTATGGAGCAGGACTAATATTTCACTTGAATTGGTAGGAAAATGGCTTCTTTAGCTCCCAACAATATGAATCTGTGAAGTGGGAAGAATCTGCATAACATGCAAAGAAGCTACCAATTCCTTCAACAGCTTCTTTAAAAAGGAATTGGACCAAATTCATGGAAAAAATTTGTATGTTCAGTGGGTGGTAACTTTGATGTAGTTCTTTTATGTATACAAGGGTTAGCCAGAGTGAATAAAAAAGAAAGCCAATCTGCCTTTATTCAGGCATAGCACCATGTGGGCTGAATGTGAAAAATAGAAATGGTTTATTAAATGCAGTTCTGAGAAGAGACTCATTTTCTTGTTAGCACAAATTATGGGAATAGGAGTCCAGCTAAAATGTGTAACACAATGATATGAATCAGTGATAACTGTAAATGTGGGTCTCAGAACAAAACTTGTTTTTCTGATAGCCAAGGATTATGGTGATATACTTGTTTCTGCCATCCTCACAGAAAAGCTGTAAACACCTCTGAGAGAAATGGCCGATTCCTAGTGATGCTCCAGTCCTTCTCACACGCTTTCTTTCCCACAGTGGCCCAATGCATGTAAAATTGCCCTTTCAACAGTGTGCAAAAAATTGTGACATTAAAATCAAACCATATTTGATATCAAAGGTACATTCTTCCTTCAGCCTGTATGTCCTTGTTCATCTCCATTCTGGGGTAGAATGCCAGGGGACCAATTGCAGTAGAAAATTCGTTTACTTTTCCTAGATTAAATTTACATTTGGAACCCACTACGCATCTCATAAAAGGAACAGCTTTTTAAAATTGAAAATCAACCCACTAGTTTCTGCCAAATCTAAAATAATAAAAAAGAATCAGCAATTTAAGTCATGTTTAAAATTACAGGGGTTACTGCATTTTATTAAAACAGGTCCGATATGAAGCACCTCTGTCATTAGAAATCCAGTGCTGCAAAGGAAAGCATCCTTTCACAGGGATAAGATTTTAGAACAGCTTCCTGATCATTTTGTAACTGGATTTCAGTAAACACATCAGTGAAAAGGATACAATAAATTTCAGATTTCTGTACAATTATTTTTGTCTGTTTCCATGGAGAAGTGGAAATGAAGACTGTTATGAAGAAGTGGTCTTCATAAACTGTACTAGCTATGAGACTGAACTCTCTTAGAGAGCTTCTGTATTTCAAACCTCTTGAAGAAGTCTTTGCCTCTACCATTTTAAACAAAGCTTGTATGACACTAGCATTTGAAAAAGAAGTAGGCAGTAAATAATTTTACTGTAAGTCAGAAAGGGCAAAATATCTGCAGGAAGCAGATCAGTAATTTATGGCTCTATGAGCAGACTGCCAGTATCACAAACATGATTTACACTGTCTGTTACATAAAAGACTGATGGATTTGGGTTTAAAATTACAATTTGTGGTCTGTCCTGAACACAAAATCGCAATCCAAGTCTACTATTTTCTTTCAAAAAGTGATCTTTTGATCATCTCCACTGAAGCAGTAGTGCAATGAGTGAAGGTACACAATGCTTGTGGGGGCCTGTGATAGACTGAAGTACAAGAAAGAATACTCAGGTTAGTAATACTGCGAGCATGATATTCAGCACGTGTAATTTTATCTAGCCACATTAAGACAGGATGTATTGCCACTTTTCCAGTGGCAGGAAAGGCATGCAGAGAGTAGCTCAGACTAGATGCACAGTTTTCAGATAGCTAAAATGTCCAAGTCAAATGGTGAAATGAACCTTGCTTGCAATTACTAAGAGCATTTTAACTCATTCATAGCCAAACATGCTCTGCCACAGGCTTTTCAAGACTAGTCTCTATCCTGAGTATTTCCTTGAGGTCTCCAGCCTGCACCAAAATCCATGATGTTCAAAGCTGTCACATCACCTAACAAGATCAATGTCATCCTGCACCTACCTACATTGACAGCCACCTCATGTTCGACAGTGGTGTAGCTGTGTCTTTCAGGAGAGTTGATGGATAGGCAAAACAGTGAAATAATTTTATTGACCCTTGGGTAAAGTTTCATATCCAAAGAAATCTGAATCTGTTAGCCTTGGTTTTATTCCTCCTGTGTTTCATTAAAACATGTCAGTTCTTTCAGCACTCTAGTCAGTGATCCAAGACAAGCTGTATACTTCTCACATAGCTATAGTGTAAGTATAGTAAACTAAACTAAAGCCAAGTACTATTGCGTTAAAGTGTCCCTATTGGATTGAAAATATTTCAGTTTATACACACCATCTTGGGTTTATTACTTGACATTAATTTTGCCTAAGGCTATTAAGCATGTCTTGTGGTCCATAACAGACTGATTTATCCCCTGTCACACAGGGATCTTTATGATATTAACAACTCTACTGCCACTATCTGGAATTGTGCTATGTAGAAATACAGGGGCTAAACAACTATAATGTGAGTATAATGTGAAATTTGAGATCTATAAAGCAATACTCAGAATCATACTTCCATGTGACATTTCTCCACTCCATCCTGACAGGCTGAAAATTATACTGGTGACAGTTTTTCTCCAACTGACATGGGTTATACTACAAAAACCACAGGATGCTCTGTTTCATTAATATTCTAAGCAGTTCCCTTAAAAGAATCCTGTTGACATATGGTATTTTGGGGAAATAGGGTCACGGGGGAGGGAACTTCTCCTCTCCTAAGCCCCATAAATCTCTCTCTCTCCCAAGATTTAGGCAGGCCAAAGGCACTTATGGCTATTTACATGGAAAGCCAAAGCTTATGTATAGTCTCTCAGTTTCTATGGCAGCACAGCTCCTATAAAAGCACAGCTTAAAAACACAGCTCTCCAAGCTCACTGGCATTCCCCCCCAGGTTCCCCAGACGTTCCCTAAACAGTGAATTTCTCCTCAAAACACGTCAGACTGTGTAAATTAGCTCTGACCCCACCACTGGCAGTGTGAACAGCGCGGTGCAAGGGAACACTATCAGTATGAATGGCAAGTGGTTACTACCACTGCCTCCAGCCCTTTCTCCTGCCTCTCTTCGGCATCCTCACTGGGACCACTGAGGACTTGTCAGCCAAGCAGCGGGAAGGGAAAACCTTGCCAAAAAGCACACTTTCCTTTTATGTCCTGCTGCCTTCTCCTCTCCTTCTGAGTGAACTGAAAATCCATCACCCAGAAAATTAAAATGGAAAATACTGAAATCACTGCTGCTTTCACTGTTGCTAAGATTACACAATAGAACCACTTCCTGGATACTGGGATTTGTCAGCATCAGCTGTAAAAAATGCCTACTGTGTGATAATATTAAGAAACCAACTATTCCTACAAACAGGAAGTGGCTGATATTATTTTTTAGTTAATTCAGTACCTGAAGCAAAGTCATATATTACTGTTAACTAAATAGATAACTGGAGCGCTTTTAAAGAGTTTATTTAAATTTTACATTGCAATTAAAGCATCTGCTTTACACAGACACCTGCTTAATCTTCTTAATACTACCTTTCGCCATTCCTAGGAAGAATTATAAGATTTGCATTTTACTACTGGAACACCTAATTAAAGCCAATAGAAGAGAATATATTCTCTAGGGTATCAAAAAGAATCCTGTATGCTTATTAAAAATTAAATGTATTAATATATAAAAATACATTACTTTAACTGAAAGTCCAGCGGGAAAGATACTTTTATAGAGTGAAAAAGAAAAAAAAACCTGCTTAGGACAAGAATATTCCTCACAAAAACCCCCTGAAAACTCCTTTACGTAAGTTAAGTATGACATCATTATGTGACAGCTTTCCCTTCTGATGCTAAGAGAGCCTTGGATTGGCAGGAGATTTGGAAGTTTTGATTAACAACCTACTGGAGCTCTTGGCAATGTGCCTGGGTGTTTCAGATTACTGCTGCTGTAGAATCTCCCCTGGGTGACTGTGCTGCTTTTCTTTTTCTCACATTTCTAAAATGTTGGTCTTCAAATTTTTTTTTGTTCTCTTATGTTTGTTCCACTTAGTAGCAATTGCTGCACTACTGTTCTACTCTCACTCAGTGAATAGCACAGCTACACAAACAGCTATCATTACAGATAACAGGCATCATAAAAGAGTTTGCCATATGCCTTGTCAGCTGGCCAAACTTGATGACATGAATCTTTTAGAGCAGTCTGAGTAGTTCATGGGAGGTATACACATTTCAGGAAACTGGCAATTCATTAGCTTTTCTCTGAGTTTAATATTAGTTAACAAACTTTAAGGGCTGATTATATATGAATTTAATACTAGCTTAAATTGCTATGTAAAATTCATAACTCTAATTTATCCAAGAGAGAATGAGGTAGTGACTACAAAATCAGGCAAAATTAATTTATTTCGGTATGATATTCCCTCCTTTCAGTTCACTTTCTCAGTTCTCTTTCTTTCTTCTCTCAGGATAATCCAAATTACTCTAACATGGTGTAAATGAGCTATCTCTTTTTTCAACATCACCGACAGACTTCAGTGCGAGCAGGAAGGACCATAAGTGCTTTCCATTGCTACTTAATGGAAAAGAGTACTAAAGTACTGAAGTGACTGTGCCTTCTGCAAACACCAGTCCACCCATGCACACAGTTGCGAACATGGTCCCAACGTCCCCAAGATTTAGCAAGTGTGGACATACGTGGACACAGACACTGTGCCAAGTTCAATCTGTGGGCACCACAACACAGGCACTCGGGTTCCTGCACTTGTCCCCTTGAGAGGAGGCCAGCCATTGCTAAGCTAATCCACACCATTCATTCCTGGTGCCCTGTCTGACAGACACTGATTTCAATGGGAACAGGCTGCAAGTGGGATAAGCTAGTTCAGCAGTGACAACGTATTTCTTGGCATCTTATCTGTGCACATATGGACAAAGTCTGATCTGACAGGGCATAGCGGGGCCATACGGCTTCTGAGTCAATGGAGCAATGGATCAGCTGCCCCTATCAGACCAGCTCATGCAGCCCACACCTTGCTCCAAGGGCTTGTGGGAAAAGAGGTATGCTGGGAGACTTCTACAGGTGGAATGAATAGTCTTCAGTTACGCTCAGGAGAGAGGCCAAGACATCTTCCTGAAAGCAGAGGCCCAAACAGTGCACAACCCAGATGTGCAGATGACCGACATGTGGCCACAAGGAGTCACATAAGTCATATTGGTATGTGGAAATCCTTGCTTTGGGAGATTTTCATGTCAGCTGAATGGCTGCCCATCTGTGTGGGTTCAAAGCAGGTGAACTGCTGAGCAACCTGAACTCTCAAGATGGTCCATGAACGCAGCCTCCAGAGAGTAAATAGCATCTAGCAAATGGGTTTAAAACAAACAAATGATTTAAAGCAAAGCTACACAAAAATGTACTTCTTGCATTCTTCTTTCAAAGTAATGTCATCAGAGACTGGATTTCGCTGAGTCTCACCTCTTTGGAAGACTGCTACCTTTTTACCTTATCCTCCAGAACTTAAATTTACTACGCACAAAACAAGTTTCTAGAACCACAGTTCCAAAATAAGCCTTCCAAATATTGCTATAGGCCATTATATCCATTTCATATCTGCTAGAGCTTGCTGAGAGCCTTAAGCAGAAACAGAGGTACAGATAAGTGTAAATTATCTCTAGTATTTACAAACAGTATCTAGGCAAAATCCAAACTGGAGTAATTCAGAAACTAATTTTTTTACCTACTTCATCGATCAAAGTTTACAAAGAAATGGGGCACTGGATCATCAAGGTCCTTATCAGTTATTAATTATGAGAAAGAAGATACAGTGTTATGATTGCAAATCTGACAAAGCATCATACAAAGCATCAAAACATCTTACAATGAGAAGTTATAGAAACTTTGTCAAATAAGTTAGGGTGAAAGTAAGAGCCAGAAGTGTTTTAGCAAAAAGCCCCAAAAAACTCCAACCCACAAACGTTCCTAAAATTCTAAGTAAGGAGATGCCTCCTATGCTGCATATCTCAATTGCAAATGCCATTTATCTCCCTCTTGTTCTTTCACTCATATGCATAAAACCATTTACATTGGCTAGTAATCTCTAGAGTTTGTCTGGTCCAAGCACCACCTCAAAGGTAGTACAGCCAAGTTCTGCATAACTCCAAGGATGGAGAGCCTTCAGCCTCTTGGGATATTTGCTCCAGTATTGTTACCTCTGGAAATAACCCCAGATAACTACTACATAGCCAGTATTTCCTCCATTTCCTTTTGTCTGTGGCTTCTGGTCCTTTCACTACGTGAGTCTGAGAAGTGCCTGGCCCTGTCTCCTCTGTATGCCTCAGGTACCTGAAGACAGCAAGAAGACCTCTCATCAGCCATCTCTTTTTAACGCTGAACAAACCCAGTTCTCAGCCTCACCTTGCACAATGTCAGATGTACTCCAGATCCATGACCATTGTGGTAGATCTCTGCTGGACTCAACCCAGCATGTCAATGTATTTCTTTTACTGAGGAACTCCAAACTGGTTACAGTCCTACCAGTGTGGTCTCACTTATGCCAACTAGAGGAGAAGGAAGGACTTGCTGGTTATGTTTCCTAACATTGCCTGTAATGGATGTAATTACCTGTCTGCTACAAGGACACACTGCAGATTCATGCACAACTTGCTGTCCACAAATACTTCTAGAAGTTACCAAGCTGTGTTTTAGCAGTTGGCCTACCAGTATGTGCTCTAGCTTGGCATATTCTGTGATAATATAAAAATAATAATATAAAACAAAGGTATAAATAAAAATAAACTAACGTAAAGAAATAACATGTATTACTAGTAAAACATTCCTCTTTGTTGTATTTATGGTTACCAAACCTTAAAAAACGCAGCCAAAGTAATACCTAGGAACAGTAGTTTCCAGGAAGAATATACTAACTTTTAAAATGTTCAAGAATAAAAGATTTAAACTTATTTTCAGGAGGAAAAAAACAACAACAGTCATCAAGACTGGATTCAGAGCACTTTTAGAGTCTCATATTTTCTACTTTCTTTCCTTCACATTTCCAGTTCTAATAATATCATAGCTCACTTCTGATTCAGCTAAAAAAAGGGAAAATCCATCTCAGGACTCATAACACTCCTTCTACTGTGGCTGAGATTTATCATTTGCACAAATACAAAGAAGATGCAAAATACCAGCACATCATGGCCTAAACATGCTACTACCCCACAACATCCATGATATCCATTAATTTATTGATCAAGGAAAGGAGAATGACAAATAAGAATCTGCTGCTGCATAATTTCATTGCAAAGAATAAGACTTTCCCCATGCTCAAACCACCCAGACAAGAACTATTTATGTGAGACCAGGAGTTACCATAGAAATTGGAAGAGAGAACATTATAGTGAATTACTACACTAACATTCAGGAGGTATTTAAAGAAATTTAGGAGACAATTGACCACAAGCTATTAACATCTTCAGAAGAGAACTGGTGAGAGCGTGCTCCCCTTTCTCTCCCACATATCTCATTAATAATTTCAAATGATGTGGCATAGCTGTGGTGTCTCTGCTCTCCATTTGCAGAATCACCATACAACACTGCATTTCCACATACTCCTGATAAAACGCCATCTCCCTGCTCCTCCTTGAAAGAGAACTGTGGCTACAGAATAACAATTTACCTCTCCATTTTAGTCTTCCCTTTTCCTTCTTTTTCCTTCCACCCTCCAATCTGGTTATTTTTGGACTGCCAGTTGGGATTATTGCTTTTTCCCTGCTAAAATAAAAACAAACAACAGTTATACTTCAGTTTCTGAGCTTAAGCATGAGATCTGTCTCGAACATTAAACTGCCACATTTTCTAGCCAGGGGTCCAATGCTATCTCCTATGACACTGACTAAAGCAAGCCTTGCAACTAAAGGCAAATTGTTCCTGTATTTGCATGTGAACTTTTCTGACTTCTCCAGGAACTACCTATCTNGTATGTGCTCCACCTTGGCATATTCTGTGATTCTGTCTTGTACAGGGCCATCCCTGTCCAAACACAGGACTTTGCATTTGCTTCTGCAATGAAACATTTACAGTCTTTCAGTGGAGTCTGGGTTCAATTTCAGCCTTCTGCAGACCACTTAGCTTTGAAGGAATATAATTATACACTGCTATCTATTATTTTACAGCATAGAGGAGAAAAATAGCCAGGGGAAACTAGTAACTTTTTTACCAATATAAAATCTAGAAGAAAGGCTTCAAGTCCAAACATATAAAATAATATAAATAATATAAATATAAAAAATATAAAAATAATAATATAAAACAAAGGTATAAATAAAAATAAACTAACGTAAAGAAATAACATGTATTACTAGTAAAACATTCCTCTTTGTTGTATTTATGGTTACCAAACCTTAAAAAACGCAGCCAAAGTAATACCTAGGAACAGTAGTTTCCAGGAAGAATATACTAACTTTTAAAATGTTCAAGAATAAAAGATTTAAACTTATTTTCAGGAGGAAAAAAACAACAACAGTCATCAAGACTGGATTCAGAGCACTTTTAGAGTCTCATATTTTCTACTTTCTTTCCTTCACATTTCCAGTTCTAATAATATCATAGCTCACTTCTGATTCAGCTAAAAAAAGGGAAAATCCATCTCAGGACTCATAACACTCCTTCTACTGTGGCTGAGATTTATCATTTGCACAAATACAAAGAAGATGCAAAATACCAGCACATCATGGCCTAAACATGCTACTACCCCACAACATCCATGATATCCATTAATTTATTGATCAAGGAAAGGAGAATGACAAATAAGAATCTGCTGCTGCATAATTTCATTGCAAAGAATAAGACTTTCCCCATGCTCAAACCACCCAGACAAGAACTATTTATGTGAGACCAGGAGTTACCATAGAAATTGGAAGAGAGAACATTATAGTGAATTACTACACTAACATTCAGGAGGTATTTAAAGAAATTTAGGAGACAATTGACCACAAGCTATTAACATCTTCAGAAGAGAACTGGTGAGAGCGTGCTCCCCTTTCTCTCCCACATATCTCATTAATAATTTCAAATGATGTGGCATAGCTGTGGTGTCTCTGCTCTCCATTTGCAGAATCACCATACAACACTGCATTTCCACATACTCCTGATAAAACGCCATCTCCCTGCTCCTCCTTGAAAGAGAACTGTGGCTACAGAATAACAATTTACCTCTCCATTTTAGTCTTCCCTTTTCCTTCTTTTTCCTTCCACCCTCCAATCTGGTTATTTTTGGACTGCCAGTTGGGATTATTGCTTTTTCCCTGCTAAAATAAAAACAAACAACAGTTATACTTCAGTTTCTGAGCTTAAGCATGAGATCTGTCTCGAACATTAAACTGCCACATTTTCTAGCCAGGGGTCCAATGCTATCTCCTATGACACTGACTAAAGCAAGCCTTGCAACTAAAGGCAAATTGTTCCTGTATTTGCATGTGAACTTTTCTGACTTCTCCAGGAACTACCTATCTGCAATCCTGAGCAGAATTGTGCCCTGAGAATTCAGCACTGGCCTAGTCTTAGAGACTGAAAAAAATAGCATTCTGAGTTGAACTACAATGATAATTTAAAATACACACAGCTAAATTAAAATATCTGTACCCTAAAATACCCATTATCTTTGACACATCATATTAATTTCAGACCACTTTTTAATATATTTTTTTCCCCAAGCACCTTGAGGCTTACTATTTGCAAATCATACATTTGGAAGGAATTCAGCATCTACAAAATAGTAGGAAAGGTAACAGTGTCAATTTCCCACCTCTAAATGAAGGTCTGAAGTAGAGAGACCATGATGCCTTGCCAGGAAGCAAAGCCAAAGAAAAGAATCTTTCCATCCCAACCTTATAAGGTCACTGTCCTAGTTCAGCAGGTGAGACCAGTTGTCACTGTGTGGGGGGGACCAAAGCTATGTATTCTACCCCCATCTATTCATTCCCAAGGTCAATGGCCCATTTGCAGCAGCTTCCCAGGGAGTCGTTAGCACCTCCCCTCCCAGCCTGAGGGGGCGTAGGTGCTAATGGGCCATCAACAGTCCAAAAATAGCCCATGACTCACAGAGTTAATCACCCATTGTGTGAGTCCCCGCCCCAGGGGAGGGACTGGATGCTCCCTGAAGGTACAAAAAGGGGTAGGTAAGAAGACCTGGGAACCCTTTTGTTGGACCCAGAGGAGCAGCAGGACGTTGACAGGAGGAGACCACCACTCCGGACCAGACCACAGCCATCACCTGTACCAACAGGTTTTTTCACTTCTTTTTGCTTTGGACTTGGGGGAACCACACAGGTCTCACACAAGGGCTAACAAACCCCTTTGGGTTTGTACCCCAGGGCACTGAGTTACACAGCTGGGTTCTGGGAGTTGACAGCAATTCCCCTTCTCGTCAGGGTTTACTGTATTATTATTATTAAATTGTGGCTCTGACTCATAATCTCTCTTGTGTTGGGTTCATTTCTCCTGCTGGTTTACCTCTAAACCAGCACAGTCACACATGAAGTCTCACCTGAAATCAGTCTCAAGGTTTTTTAATGTGTGCAATCGAACATTACCCAAATTAAAGTGTAATACAAAGTGTTATTCAAATGCTCATTTTTTTTGCTAGCTTTAATATAATGGCTTCAGTATAGTGCACTATCCTATCTTATACTATACTACTTTATGCTATACTATACTCTATTAGTAGATTTTTAACTTT
The DNA here is from genome assembly GCA_013396695.1 of Sakesphorus luctuosus. NCBI lineage: Eukaryota > Metazoa > Chordata > Aves > Passeriformes > Thamnophilidae > Sakesphorus > Sakesphorus luctuosus. Next base: position 606,067 of record VWZD01005947.1, read on the forward strand.
TTATATTATGTAGTAAATAATTACGATTAAGATACTTGTCTGATCATAATAATAAACTATTCATTTTATACAAATATTCTCATTTTGCCAATCATTAAAACCTGCAGGACAAAAGAATCACACCTCTGTAATTTCTTAAATTCAAACCATTTACATAATCCAAGGCTAAGACTGGATTCAGCTGCACCTAGAGTCCTCTCTAAGAAAGAGTTTAGAAAGCAAGGGAGTCCTTTCTGCACCTTGGAACTCAATGTCAGGACTTCTCTAACAAATTTTGTCTAAGCCTTCCACTCCCACCCATGACACTTATTTCATTGCTGTTTCCAGTAAATTGTTTTTATTGCAACCCATGATCTTTACCTTCTGTGCCTCCAATTCTCCTCTCCATCCCGCAGCAGGAGGGGGGAGAGGAAATGACTGAGTGGTTGGAGGGCTTCAGTGGAAACACTGAAGTGGTGAATACCATTTCTAAGCTTACGATATATGTGATATACTACGACACAAGAATTTTCATTCCTAGGTTTAAAAGACCAGAATCCACATGGATATCTCCATCATATTTAAAGCTCACCCAAAATGATCCCTTTAAGCTTAACTACCATTATTAGAAAATTACATCAGTATTTATAACTAAAAGTGAAGGTGTCTTTATCAGACAAAGAGGTAGTTAATCCAGCTACAGATCCACACAGTCCAGCACAACATATGCAATGGTTGAAGTCCCTGGAAGCAGCATGGCTGTCTTTGTAGGACTGGATAGCTCAGACACCAAGCTGCACAACAGAAGTCATGTCTCACCAGTTCTGTTCCCAGTCATGCCAGTGTAAGCATCTGCTCAGCCACAGTTTGTAAGTCCAGAAAGTTTCATCAGTCTCTACTTTTTCTACTCCTTTCTTAATCAAAAGAGAGAATTTATTTAGCTTCTGATACTAAGGGGTTTTGCGGTTTTCTTTAGTAGAGATTCACAAGGCAAAGATCTCTGAATCACTGCCAAACAGTTCTTCAAGCAGGCACCTATAGTATGCAAGGGACCTGTCATGAACCAAAAAGTAATGTATATATTTATCACTGCTACATTACAATCAAGTGCCCAGATTTAGGGATCAGAAATAAATCAAAAGCAAACATGGAGGTTACTGAGACTAATGAATTATTTGAGCTCCCTAAAATAACCTCACAGAAGTTAGTAAAACAAGCTCTGAAAAGGTATGAGACACCACCATACTGCTGCTTCTGTAAGCTTACTGTGCCCTCTGTTGATCATTATAATATTCCTTACAGCTCATAACGACACATTTTCCCAATGACCTTATCTTGTTCAGGACAGTCTGTGGCTGCCTAGTCAACGAAAAACGGCTGCACAGGCAAAAGCAGGATGTCTACAGTACCCTTTCTTCATTTTATGATGAGCTTGGGAAAATGCAGCATGAACAGAGCAAATAAAAGGACTGTTTAATGATTAAAACCACAAAATACAAAAAAATCCTGCATTCTTTCTAACTTCAGAATTCCTATGTGATAAAAAAATAGAGCAAACAGAATCAATCAAAATTTTTTTAAGTTGTCAATACCCTGAACAAGACATTTGATATAATCTGATAAAACACTCAGAACTGACAACACCAGGGAACTGACAGCAGCATTGCTTTGACTATCCAATGCTGAATAATTTGGTATATAATGGAACTAAAAATAATTTACACACACTCCCCAGTATTTTTTACAGACATACAAACACAACTGGAATATAATTCTTACACCTCAGATCCACAGGTCTAAATACTATGTTCACTTACTCACACTAATAAAATGGCCACTTGTGATACTACATGCTTGAGGGTTTTTTCTTTTTTTCTAAAAGTACTTTGGAAGGGAGAGGGTTCTTTCAAGCCTTCCAAAGTGTATTTCCACCCCTGTTGAGTTTCCCTGGAGAAGTAAAGAGGGTGACAATTTTACTTCCTCATATTCCATCATTACGCACACAATTCTCTCCTGGGTATGCCAGAAAATAATTAAGATTGAAGCATATCACTTTCTAAAAGTATTTATAGCATTGATTGTTACCTAATGGCTTCTGCCAGTTTTTCAAACAGCTCAGTCACACCACCAATCTTTGGTTTAGTTTCTTCCAAGTTCAGTTAGGGTGGCTCTCCTTGCTCATGCTGAACAACTATTACAGATTGCAAGAATCCTTATGCACCTACACACCAGAAACTCTGCTGGTGGTAGTCCAGACAAACTGTGGCGACTGATACACTGCAGAAGACTCCATTGATACGATAAAAAAGCTGCCGAAAAATCTCCATTGCTCTTCCCAAACATCTCTATGGTGGAAGGGTAGATCAGATCATTATCAGCAACATGCTGACATTCAAAGTTCCATGAAAATGTTTCATAAGTTAGGGGCATACAAAGACATTCCATAGGCTGTTGAAGATCTATTTCTTTGCTATCAACCAGCACTAATGTTCCCTTTTGGATCTGTCTGTCTTACAAAATGTCTTTCCACTTACATATATGTCCTACCTTTTGCTGTAAGTTTTTGCATTTGGTGGGTGGGCGTTTTGCTTTATCTTCCACAGTTCCATGTTGTGAACTTTATACTTACTCTATAGCGTGTATTTGCTCTAACTGTTTTGGGGTTTTTTTAGGAACATCTTGCTCGGACTGTCTTCTGCATTCTGCTGTCACCTTTCAGACATTAATTTGCAATTACATAAATCTTCAACTTTGTTACAGAATCTACCCAGTCTAAATTACACTGAGGTGATGGCAACAGAGTTGCCAATGTCTGTTTCTGCATCTTATTATTTTATCAGTCTTATGTCAGTTTGTATCCTTTCACAACATCTCAAACATTTAAAGCAAAACCTTCTTTGTTCCATGTAATTCTGTCCCTTTCAGATACATTGTTTTTGTTGGTGGGATTTTTGTGTTTGGTTGTAGGTTTTGTTGGTTTGTTTTTTCCCCTATGAACATGTATTAAAGTGTTTTTCTCCCTTTGCTGAGCAGATATTTTTCATATTATAGTTAGGAAGTTCCTTTCTCTAGAAGTTTCCATTTAGCTTTTCTCATGACTACAAAAGCAGAAAACCTATCATCACTCCAAAGCAAGAAGATACAACATGATGGAAACACCTTCACTGTCCCAAAAGTCCTGTACACTGTTACAGTGCATGTAAGGAAAAAAAAGTTTGTTGATGCACTGTCAGTTTTGGAAAAGACTTCCTCTTTCTCAAAATAGTTCCTTAAGCAATAGTTCATTGAACTAGACACCCCAAAAGGCTGAAGTGACAGTAACAGGTGCATCAACTACATTCCCTGGAGTACAATTACTGTGAATATATTCAAAAGGACTTTGAAATGAGGGAGCAGAGATCCAAACACGTAACATGTATCATCTGACGTATCATCTAATAAAAAGTAGATGACTAAAATATCCACTTTTGGAATTAAAGATTTTAAATCAAAAGTTGCATAGGATTTGGAATATATGACATATTACTATGGAGGTCAAACCACAGTTCTTCATTCTCCATCTGAATACCATGATAAAGAACATTTCTCATGAAATATATTTAGTTCAACCATATGCTTATGAGAACTAATAACTAACTTCTAATTTTTAAAGGTGCTTATTTATATTTTACATTTCAATAAGAATTGCACACTGACAATGACTACATTATCAGTTCTGCTCATACAGCCACATGTAGATTCCAAAAGATCAAGAGCATTTGCACAATCTACTCCCAGAACCAAGAGGTATGAGGCAAAACTAACCCCAATTCCATCTGTATAAAGCTAAACACATAGTAACAACAACAATAAAAATCTAAATTTGGAAACTTGAAGGAGATTACAGAATCTCATCTACAGCCTTCATAGTGAAAATTACCATGTTACACTCCCTGTTCTACAGTCAATACCTTAATTCAAGAAGTGTATAACAGTGCCTTCTGTAAAACCATCTCTGCACTGAGTTGGCAGCTTACACAATATGTATTCCAAACCACATTATGTCACTTTAACCTAGAGAGAAATACCAGTGCTTTGGACACAGAATTCAAGCACACTGCTGTTCTAATACTGTGATTAATGCTGTGAGCTACACCCTGCCTAGCCTTCCTAATCTCTGGGCTTTCTAATTTATAGCAGAGATGGATAGGCTATCAGTGGGGAATTATGAGGATTACTAGCTGTTTATCTCTCCTTTGCAGAGACACTTTGCTGCTTATAGAATTACCATAAACCCTCCAGCTACAGTGCCACTTCTATACTTATCCAGAAGCCTAGCTCCCTTTTGGGCACAAAATGTTTTGGTAGCCAAAATATTAGAAAACGTTAGAGTTGATGGATGCATTTTTTTCTGTAAATGATTTGAACATACTGTCAGGACCCGTCATGTTACTTCAGTGGTAATTTGACTGCAGGTTATCTTGCATTCCCTTGGAATCCAGCGTTGTGATCTTGTCTACACTAATTAGTGTTCAGCATTAAGGCTTGGAGGTTGCCCTCAAGCATCACCACAGGTGAAACCATTAAACATGTATGCCAAGCCATCTCTGCACTTGCAGCAAGTTATGTAACCCATTTCAAAAGATTTCAACTTTATGGCTACCAGGAATGTTATTGACTTACCTACTGTCTGAAACTTAGGGGCTTCCCAGTGCTTCTACAGAAAGCCCCTATGCTATGGAGCACAAGTTTCATTCTGGGGTGAAACTGATCACAAAGTATAAGGAAAATAAATATATTATTTGTTTTAGTTTTTCTGAAGAAGAAAGAAAGGGACGTCACAACATCTATTTTCCACTAACTTAAAAATCTGACTCTGTACAGAAAAACCTGCTCATTTAGAAAGAAATTCATGAGTGAGAGCCATCAGTAAGATAAATGTTAGCCATTGTACAACACATCTTTTGATAATTACAAGCGTCCTTCAACAATAACTGTTAAATATGGACTGCATTTAGAGGCAGAATATTTATAATCAGGGTGTATCTGTGACCACACTATAATTAAGTGACCATTTGAGCACTAACATTGAGATAATTTGGACGTACTTCATACTGCTCAGATACAAATTTTAGCCCCCATATAGATTTATATAAACATGTTCTTACTAAAGTCCTCATAATTTTGCATTTTTCTTAAACGTTCATACTTCTTAACCAGCCTGGTAAACAGGAGACATTAAGAACAGTTAATTTAAAAGTTCTGAGGCTCTAATTCTGTGCATCAGAATATTCTGTGCATATTTATAAACATAATAAAAAGATGTACAACACAAAGCTGCTTCCCCGCTCAAAGTGACAACATACCAACTTTGTCATTGCACAGTCATTTTTATTTGTCTATGCTCACTTTATACTCAAACTCTGTAACAAAAGAAAATTGTTAATACCTAGTCTTTGGCTAAAATAAGAACTCCCTCATTCTCTAAATTATCTTCATTCACTTTTTTCTTACACCTACACATATATTTTGAAATACTTGATTTTTAAGACTTAAAAAAACTCCAAACCAATGAAAGCCAAACTGCCTGTGGTAGTTTTGGCTTTAGTTTCAGATTAGGCCTTATTTAGGCCTCAGTTTTAGCAGGCCTAAAAGGATGTGACACAGATTAGAGGGACAGGCATCACCTGACTTAAGCAACCAAAGAGGCATTTCGTATCATCTGAAACCATCAAGAAGTGTCAAGGGGTATAAAAAGAGAGAGAGGAGGAGCTTCTGTCTCTTTTGGCCAACACCTCAGCCCCGTGAGGATGCATTGCTCTGACTCTCCTGAGATTAGGCCTGGCTGCCATCCGCGCTGTTGTTATCTAAGGAGATGAACATGTTCTTGTTTATTTCTCTTTTTCTCTTGCTGGAAGGTTTCTCTGGAAGAGTTTCTGGGAGGTTTCCTGGGGTTTGGGTGGTTGGAATCTGTATTATTAGTTTGGGCGACTCGGTGAAGATGTTATTTTTCCTTTCCACATTTGTATATATATGTGTTACATCATATTCTGTTTTCTTTATTCTATTTTAAATTTTCTTTTCTTCTGTATAAATAAAAAACCTTGCCATTTCTAAGTTCCATTTCTAGGGGGTTTTTTTCCTCACTCCCTTTCCCTTGGAGGGGGACCCTTTGACTCTGTATTGGGCAGTTGGCATTTTGCCAAGCTAAACCATAACACAAGCCTGAATTTGTCAGAACATTATAAAATGTCTCAGCACATAAACCACACCAGTGTAGTCATCCAGGTACTTCCTACCACATCTTGTAATAATAAACAAAAATACAATTAACCAAAGGAGTGCACCATTCCCTCTAGGAACCAGAGAGTCTGACAGCAGAGTCCCAGCTCACATTTGTGAACCCCTGTCATGCAAGCTTCTGAGGTTTTATCTCATCTTTAAATTTCTGGTCATGTCTCACTGACTATAAACCACCCCAGATTGATTCCTACTGTTCTGTTTTTTTCAAGTACTTCTCAGACATCTGCAGCACAGGACCTCAGTTGCCTGCTAGGACCATCTAGGCTTGTCTTATGCAGTTAATTCCCTTCCATCACAGTGGCTTTGCACACTGAAGATACTTTCATCTTTCCTCTTCTCTGAACTGCAAGTTTAGTCTCCAAGGGAAGGAAATTATTTTTTCTGAATAAAATAACTTGGATGAAGAGAATGGTATCTGAAATTCAACAGCATACAGACACAGGAGATCATACTAATTACCCAGTCCAGCCTCTCACTCTATGAAACCTGCTAAAAAAAGAGGACTCATGAGCAAGGCTATCCCCTGTTTCATGCCCAATGAATGTTAAGTCCCCCTCTTAGTGTGCTGTCATATCCTATCAGCAGGATGAAATCACCTTATTTTCTTCTGTCCTGGGTTTGTTTGCTTTTCTGGCAGGGTATGCTAAAACCATACCACATTGTTTGGATTTGTCAAAGCATTGGCTAGATACAGAAAGGCAGAATTGGAAGCTTTCCAACAGGTTCTTGACAACTAATAGCACATTTATGTAAGATGTGAGGCTTTTACTCTAAAAATGGGTCATCTAAATAAGTATGTGTTAATGGATGAAGCATGGATAAGTCATGTTATCAATACAATTTGCAAATTTCTCAAGAGTCCATCATCCTGGTCCCATTAAAATTGTTCATGTCAGTTCTGATATGTATATGCCAATGCCTATTCCTCATATTTCCCTGCTGACTGCTCCACATCAGACTGTATTCCAGGGACATAGCCTGTATTACCAAGGGACAACAAAATCGCTTCAAAACTTAGAAAACAAGTCACAATTCCTTTGTGCACAAGGAGGACAGAAATGTGCTGCTGACACCTCTAGCAAAACAGTCTCCAGCCTCACTAGCTCTGCTGTACTTGTGAGTAAACAGGCAAGTGTGAAGCCATGCACATCCCTTCCAGATCGCCTCTCTGCTGTGGATGAATGCTTGGATACAAGGACTTAACATCTGGATAGTGAAGAGACAGGTGTACAGCTCACTATTCAAGTTTTGATGTCCACATTATTTGTTTGGGTTTGCTTTTATTACATTTGCTATATATATTCCTTCAATTGCAAACAGTGGTGACTTCTTATCTCTTGTTAAATGATAACATATATTAAATGACAAAGACATTTAAGATACGGATTCTACAAACAAATTACGGATACTAAATCATATTCCAAGAAACAAACTCTGGACTATATTTCATTTTAGAGGAAATATTAGATATTATTTCCATCATTGCACTGGGAGATAGGGTAAATTTTTTCCCAGTAGTATTCACCTACCTTATTCACATGCGGAACATTAACACAGATCAAGTACTCCATTAGGGTGTGCCAGTATTCTTTGCATTTTATGCAGCTTCCTTTTTATCTGTGAAAACTTGGAAGTGTAAGTTCTTACTAGGGTATGTCTGTAAGGAGTAAATTCTAGTTATAGACAGCCAAATGATGATGAGGAGGCCTATGGACTACCCAATTCATTTCTTCACATCATTCTGTATTTTGGACATGAGTGTTAAGATCTACTGACAGACTCCTGCTATCAACCCGTGGGTATAAGTCAACACACAGTTTCTTTGTTTTGATGTTGTTTTATGGAATTTTTCAAAGCAAAAAGCACTAAAGAGAGATTAATTCTCCTGCACTCCCAATCAGGCAGAACAGCACCTTCTTGCACATACAATGCAAATACAGTCTCTGCCAGTGTCAAGAAGACTTGTGAAGTGTAAAGGGATGTAGCATACTGCTATCCTACAGCAGTGGCACTACTACTAAATCAGAAGAGTTTAAAACGCACTGCAAATAAGAAGATGGTCTGTAACGTTTTTTAAATGGTCATTTATTTCCTATAGAAAGTGTTAGAAATTACTTATTTTGCTATCTTAGAGAATGAAAGAATATTAGAAAATATTTTAATTTCACACTTTTCTATCTAATAATTTCTAATTATTACTGTTCTAAATACAAACAGATTACTCTAAGTTCATGCTCTTCATCCAAACAGAAGCTTTTTGTTTAGCAGTTACAATCCACTATTCTGTCTGCATTGTAACCAGCTTGTCATGGTGCAGTAATTCCCCCTGTGTTTTCAAAGCTCTGTAAAAGTAGGTAACTTTGAAAAAGTAAAATTAATAGCAGGGTGTGACTCACTAACATAGTGGGGACCTTACCACAGCAGGAATACAAGTACCTATGGTTCTCTAACATGTTTACAAGCTCCTTTCCATTATGAAAAATGTCTGCCATTACTATTTTTTTCTCATTATTTGCACAAGATTGGAAATGAGGCACTGTCAATCTGAAAGAAATTCAAAGAGACAACTTCCCATTATCCTGCTAGCCTGTATCACAACACTATTCATTTTATTTATTACTTCACTGAGTTGGTCTTCCCAAAACAAAAAAGCTGGTAGAATTACCCCCAAGCATGAGGATAAATATTATTACAAACTAGTGCTTCTCATAAAACAGAGATTTAAAACAAACCTCCTTTGATATGAGCTGCAAAAATCCCTCCTTGGCTCAGATGCTATGAACTGCTTGAAGAACATCACCTGGCACTGAAGATAAAGTTCATGCACTGATCCTTCCCAGCTGAGGCCATCATGTAGCTATTCTTACCTTCGGATTACCAACAAATGCTGGGAGGGATAATGTCTTCCTAGAAATATCTGCACTCTGATAAAACATACTCAGTACAACTTATTCTATGACTTACATCCTTCAACTCCTTTTCCTTCCCTCCCTCAACACCCACAGGCACTCCTCCTTCCCATGCCTCCTCCCCTAACTCCTTTGGTTAAAAGTTTACAGACAGAAAACAGGCAAAGTAAAGCTCTATACTTAAAATGAAAGATCCACTACTCTATTGGTATAGAGTATCCCAGACTTACAATAGGAAGGAGAGGAGTTATGTTTTCTCCTCACAGATCTTCAGACCTTATAGATGAAAGTTAAAGACTGAAAATGTAAAACTGAAAGGCAATTTTTCTTAGCAAAGAATGACATGGCAATCAAGGGAGAAAATATCATAAAAATAAGCCATTTCTTGCTGGATGATATTCAGGACAGTCAGGTTAAACGAGGCATAAACTGTAATCAAAATCACAGCCATCAAGCTGGAAAGACTAGCAAAGAAAGTGAAGACAGGCGTGCTTTTCTGGGATGAGAATAGTGCACATTGAATACAGTAGCAGTGAGAAGACTAAAACCTATCTAATGCAGATTATATAATACTTTATAGTCAATCATAAAAGAGAGCTTTCTTAAAGTTGGAAGCATTAAGTGTTTAGGGGCACAGTCAGCTGAAGCAGAAGTGTGAGCCCTTCCAACTCCTAGGAGTTGATCTGTGGAACCTGCAGTGTTACCAGCTCCTGGTGGCATTTGGAAAGTAAGATGAGTGTCGTGGTTTCACCCTAGCTGGCAACTAAGTACCACACATTCTATTACTCACTCCCCTACACCACACCTCTAGATGTGGAGGAGAATCAGAAAGAAACTGTAAACCTCAGAGGTTGAGATAATTTAATAAATGAAACAAAATATAATATTTATATTAATAACAATCATATGAATAATACTAATAATGATACTTCTAACAACAATAACAACAATAATGATATTTGCAATGATAAGAAGTGGGAGAGAGAGTAACATAACCCAAGAGAAGCATGTCATGAACAATACTATTGCTTACCATCTGCTGACTGATGTCTACCACATCCCAAAACCATGATCAGTGGCTTCTGATCAACTCCCTCCAGTTTACATACTGGCCGTGATGTTCTGTGGGATGGAACATCCCTTTAGCCAGCTTGGCTCAGCTGTTCTGGCTGTGCTCCCTCATGGGTTTTTGCGCAACACCTCACTGGCAGATCATGAGACACTTAAAAGTCCTTGACTTAGTGTAAGCACTAACTAGCAAAAATCAACAATCTGTGTGTTATCAACGCTATTCTCATATTAAATCCAAAACCACAGCACTGCACCAGCTACAAAGAAGAACAGGAACTCTGCCCACCAAAACCAGGACATCTAAGAGACTCACAAGAAATGGAAAAGGTATCTGTAAAAATGAGTATAGAAGGCTCTTATTTCATTTGAATTCTCAGCTATTCTTTGTATCACTCAACAAGGTGTTAAACATAGAAAAGGTAAACAAATACATTCTCCCAAGATGCTGTGCATCATCATGTTAAATCAAGATTTTTGTGCCATAATAAAGCTGATTCTTTTTGCAGTAGAATTTTGTCTCAGAACTAGGTTTATCAATGAAAAAATAGACTAAGAATGATAAATTATCAGATTTTTACTTGTAATACTTGCAATCAAGTATGAATGACACATAACAAGAACATCAGCTACTGATGAAGCTCATGCTAACTTCACACTTGGCACTTGGAAATCATCCACCATGTAGTAAGTTTTCTTTTATTAAGGTCAGAGAATTCATAAGTCAAATATCTGTCCAAGTTATTTTCTTTTGTGAAAAATTGCTCAAATTTTACTCTTTTACGTATCTAAATTATACTAACAAAAGGCATCATGTATTTTTATTTCAGCTTTCCATAAGACCTAGTATGAAGTATGCAAATGACACACTGCAGGAGAATATTCATGTACCACAGAAGGCATGCTCTGGGATTCTGTGATGTTCGTGTTCCTGCATAACTTGATTTATCCATTAGCAGATAAATAGGAACTGTTAATACTCATGAGATATTTTCTTGGGAAGCTAGAGTGGCCTATGCTGTTCTGGTCTGTTAATGGAGAAAGTACTGTACAAATCCTTCCCTTACACAACAATCTACAGACAGTGTCTCCTTGGGACCACTGAGGCTGTTCTATGGCGCTCTGCCAGCAAAACCCCTTTGAATTCAACTATCCAATAAACAGGAATTACTCTGGCTAGGGGAAAAAAATAATCTAAAGTAGGAGCAATGAAATGGCCCCTGTTCTCCTCCCTCCTGTGCTCCTGGGGCTGGAGAACTGCTTCTGAGAACTTGTATATTGGGCCAAATGATCATGTATTCACAGGCAGAGTGCAGAAGAGACCTTGTGCTCCTCCAAGATGTTGCATGGGATTTCACTGGCATTTGGCAGCTCAGAGCCACAGAATCACTAAACTGGCTCATATTTGTCACCACAGTGTCCACTCAAAACTTTAATGGTTAAAAAGAAAGGACTGATCTGGAAGGTTTTCTTATATAATAGTCTTCAATTTCCACAAAGCCTCACACTCTTTTCCTGTCGTAAAGATGTCCATAAATCAACATGAAAGTTTAAATAGCAGAGAAGCATAAAGTTTTGCATAAACATTAAAGCAGGTGTTGTGTACCTTTGATAAATGTACAGAGTTACGGAGAAAGAAAGATGGGAGGTTTTGGTCCTAATGACTTCTATTTCTCCAAGTTTCCCTGTAGCTTCCACAGGAAGATTTTACCATATGTTTGACTTAGACAAAAATTATTTAAAAACTGCCAGCTTCCCAGGAAGTTTGGCAGGCCTGTGTAACTCAAAAAATACTTCTGATTTGGAGCTTTAAACTGCTGCTCTACAGACCCAACTACACAAAAAAAATGAAACTATTTCTGGCCAATGCAGATAATTACTTCAATGCAGCAATCTTCTCTTTAATGACAAATTGTCCAAATTTCCCATTTCATATGGCTATTCTGCACCCTGTTATTCCTTAAAGTATAAAAGGAAATCAGTTGTCACTCAAGCCTATCACTGTATGTATGATATGCATTTGAGTAAGCTCAGAAAAACACCATAGTTTTTTCAGACAGGGTGAGTCAGAACTTCCCATAACATATCAGTTGGATTGATTTGTTCTGTAATGATCAGTCTAGGCATTTTATACTTTCTCCTACATTTTTCTTAGGGTGCTTTTTCTTCTGTGAGATTAATTTGTTTAGCATTGCTAATTTCTAGAGAATATCACATTAAAATATGCTTAAGGCTAGGAAAATGCGTAGAAATAATGTGAGATCAACCACAACAGATGCTCAAATGCAATTCAGTTTTCTAGAACTGTGCAGTTTGACAGAGAAGTGAGGCACTCTAATGTATAGAGAAGAAGTTAGAACTATGCACATTATCAAGAAAGATGTGAGGTGCCCCAATCATAATCAATATCAATTCCAAAAATCAGCTTCAGACTCTTGAGATGGACTTCTAGCTGCACGCAGAAATATATGTGAAGATGACTCCCAAAAACCCAGAGGTAGTACAGGCAGACTAGATCTTAATTTTACATGTGTTCTCTGTATCTCATTATTTATGCTCACTGCTTTCCCACTGCATTACTTGCTCAAGGACAAGATACAGGCAGTGAAAGGGAAACACTCATTCTACAGTCCCTATTTTCTAGCAGACACTGGCTTGCAACTGAAAACTGCAGCACTATTTGGGTGAGCAAGACCACTGAAAATGGAGTCAATGTCAAAACAGATCCTGCACAAAAAAAGCAACCTCATTTGTGGCTAATCCAGATATGAATTAAGCTGCAAAACAGTAAAAAATGGTTTAAAATGTTTTGTTCCTTAGGAATATGCATGAGATCTCAGGTGATGTTGTGCTAAAAATACACCATAAAGCTAAGAAAGATGAAAGAAAAACAATCCCACTTCTTTTAGCAGAGTATAGAAAACAATAGAAGATTGTAAAGGCAATAGTAAATGTTTACTATACAATTAATTATTAATATTACAGATTACACAAATTTCTCACTGGCTACCAGCAAAATAATATTACAAATACTTACTAAAACTATACTATTTTCCTTTATGTGTTTCTTTTTATAACTCCAGAATGACTTACAGCTGCCAACCTGAGGACGAGCAGACAAGTGTCATGTGATCAGAGAGAACTTAAGCCCACTTTTATCAGACAACAGTAATAAAAAGAAACATTATTTCATGTCCACATTTCAATCTATGAGTTTAGATTTTCATCATCCTCACTTGCCCAAACTAATACTGCCTCTCTTTTTTGCTTACCTGTACTCACCCTTTTAATAGCACAGCTACAGCTAAGACTATAAAAAAATTCTGATATAAATCATCACATCACAAATTACATGGCTGGATGAAAAGAGGCAAGTTTCAGTAGAAAAGAAAATTCTTGTTTCTGACATTTATCCTTTGACCACAGAAGTGTCTGAAGAAGTCAGTCAATAATTAAAGAATTTATTGGATTATAGATTCTTTTAGACTAGTTAAAATGTTTTCCCTTTCCCACAATGTCAATATACAAATGCAAACACATCCTGAAGTAATGGAAAAAACATATTAGTTTCTTAAGTGTTTCGTTGTTTTTTTAAAGGGTTTTTCTTCCTTTTTTTTTTTTTTCAGGTTAACCATAATGAATCAAAGTAACTTAAAATGTATATATTTATACACATTATATTTAAAATTTATTTGCACATGGACTAATAGGTCAGTAAAAGCCCTTTTGTTGTAATCAGACCCCAAGCAATACCACTGCAAAATTCGGCAAAGTAGAAAATAATTTAAATTATTAAAATTAAGAAATTTACATGTCACATAATAATTCCTTGGAAATTATACACATGCACTGTACATTATGCATTTGGTATTTAACTAATGCTTTCATGAATTACCCATAAATGTCATTCATAAAATACAATTTGCGATGACCTCATGGACACCAATAATGAAGCAAAGTATGCTCCGCATAGTTCAAAGCATCCACACTAAATAAGTTCATGGTCAAAATAGTGTCTGCTGATGTGAAAAGACAGTCCACTTCTAATGCTTGTATATCCTCTGAAGACTAACATATCTAGTCATCAAAAAATATGAAAAATTATTTTCCATTATTAGAGAGAGAATGTAGTTATTTATTACAATTGCAATTCATATTCTTATATGTAACAAAGAACACCTTTAATTACTTATTTGATTGTGCTAAATAATTTTATTCTCGAGAACTGACATCTTTACTCCCCTTTCCCACCTTACTGTTGCAAAGCCACATAGAGGTGTTGCAAACCAGGAGAAGCAAAGAATTCCAATAATGACCAAATAGTCAACAACTATGCTTGGTACCAAATGCTTGCTCAGAAAAGAAAGTAATAGAGAAACCAGTCACAGTTTTTAGTGCCACAGAACAGTAGAAATTTAGTAAAAGGAGTCATGAACAGCCAAGATGAGAAAACTTCAGCTTTCAGATAATGTTTTTAATATTAGGGACAAATTACAAGTATTTTCCATAGTTCCTCTGTTCATTTTTACATTAAAAATTTTGTGCACAAAATTTTTAAGATGACATGCTCACCTAAACTCAAGACCTCGGCCATTGTAACATAACCAGGTCAGCCCTCCAATACTAATTAATTTTTTAATTGTAAACTGTCCAAATATTTTAAAACTTATTTCAAATTTTAAGAATTTTGTTAGATTATATTAAAGTATTGGAATTTTTAATAATACACTGTAAATGGACCGCAAATTGTTCATAGCTCTGAGTCATCTTCTTTTCTGAAATATATGTAATGCCTTATAAAACACATAAAAATACTACATCTAATTAAGTAAATACTAGAGATGGACTTAAAGGCAAAACAAAGGTTTCTAACAAAATTTGGGTGGCTTATTGAACCAAGAATAGAACTGCTCAGAACATTTCAATGAATTGCCCTTTTTGGATCAAAAGGTGTTTAAGTAGAAAATACTTTTTGAGTGAGGGGCGGTCCCGTGGTGTAGCGGAGAGCACTCTGGTCTCCAATTCCCAAGGTCAGGAGTTCGAGTCTCAGTAGGGACCGTCCTTGGCAGTTAAATGCCTCCCTGCCATCCGATCCCATCAGATCTCGGATGCCAAGCAGGGTGTCAGCCCCGTGTAGTACCGGATGCTGTAGAATAGTCCTAAGGACTTCACTGTCACTGTCCAAGCTTGCTCGGCCATGGCAAAATGAACCTTAGGACTTGACTGGTGGGGCCAGTTCTGCACATGCTGTGCCTCACCTAAAAAATCCCCTGTGCAGGCTCGGAGGGCACACCCACGTGGGGAGAGCCCTTCCCAAATCTTCGTTCACGAAGATTGGCCATTATTATTACTTTTTGAGTGGCATATATTGTAAGGAATTATGAACAACAATGTGTTGCAAAGAACACAGGCCATCTGTACACAAAAGTTTCCATGTGATTAGTGGAAATGAACTACCAAATCCAAGCCTCCAAGTTTTTTGTACCCCAATATTTTTAGTATGGTTAGGCACATCTTTCTCCCAGAAACCTTACATAAGTCAGAGCTCTGAAAGTACAGTCATAGTTCAAATTAATTTTGCTGCCTATAAAGAGAGCTTATACAATTAAAGCAGCTCTGATGACACTCATTTCTTAAACAATGTAAAGCTTCCAGCAGAGGTCACTCTCAGAAGAGCAGTTGTTGGGAATAAACTAATAAAAAAGGAGGAAATGTCTACTTAATTACTACTGAACATGACACAGACCTGTTAATCTCCTCTCAGTTACTATTAGCTCATTTTATTACCTTCAGTTTCAATACTAAAACATGTAGGTACATTATGTTTCGTTAATATAAGTGACTGAGGCCAGTTGGGGTGACTTCATTTAGGAATTACAAAAATGGTACTGAATGGAAGAACAGCAAGTGTGTAAAATAAACCTGGAATATTTACGAAGTACCTTCAACAGAGACAATCCCATAGGAACATTAGATTTTTATTATTTTAACTTACTTACTATATTTTATGAACTGTTTCTATGCACTGTTTAATTCTGTTTCAGGTATGAGCCTTACACTTTTCCTTGTGATGTTAGTAGCTGTAAGAGTTCATCTATTGAGACTATTTTGTAAAATTTTCCTACTTGAAGAACAGAACTACCAGTCTTTTTGTTTATAAAAATGAAAGATCCACATAGAGACTTACGCTGGCATATTAGTTGCAAATGCTAAAATCAAATGCTAAATTATCATTCTCAAGTGATAATTTTGATGACAATATGAGAAAAAAAATAAAGAACATACACTGTTTTTCTTTTCTCACACTTGCTGAAATCTGTCTGACCTTCAGGACTAGTTTCCAATGCAGAACAACTTGTTTGACAGAAAACCAGCACCTCTGTTTTAGCAAAAATAATCTCTATGCTTGAAAAAAAAATATAAAAAATACCTCACACAAAGAAATCTTTATGGAATGACAAAAGTTTTCTTCTAATGATTATCCTTTACAATCAACTTTATGAGAGACAGCATATACACTGAACATGAAAAAAGGGAAAGGAAAGACAAATCTCTGTTTTATCTCTACTGTATTTTTTTTTCAGTAGAGTGCTCAGGTCCAGAAACATGGTGTTCCTACCACTGCAAACTCCTTCTCTGAAAGAACCACCCAAACAAGCTGAACCTATAGAAAGACAATCTCAAAAAGACTTAAATCTCAACAGCTGTTATTTTGAGATGCCTTAGAGAAGTCAATTCTGTAGCATATTTGCCCTGTAAAGAAACAAGTACTAATAAAAGAAAAATAAGTAAACCACCCATCTATTGACCATTGCTGTCTTTAATAAGACACACACTGCAGTTCTATGGACTGAAGTTCTCTAGGCTCAAAATAAGCACATTGTAGGAAAAACAACTCTATAAATTTCTACTCAGGTACTGACTATCAACCCCCCTTACTTTAGAATATATGTCTAGATTAGTTTCTTTGAGTATTTAGTGGTTAACTATTGCAGTAAGCCTGCCTAGCAAAAAGATACCCATTTGCAATGGTATAGTTAATGAAACAGATAATATTCCATCATCATGGTAAAATCACTAAATAATTTAATTCAAGCTTTCTAAAGCCCATTAGCATATTGTGACTTTCAACTACACCAACATTATTTGGTATCAACCCATTTATAGCATAATGCCCTGAAATCCCTTGTACCTCTTGCTCATACATGCCCATGTAAATTCTATCCTTTCTTCTTTTAGTGTAGTCCAAATGTCACTTCCAGATTAAAATTATGAATTAGTATAATTTTAAGATTCCAATACTTAAATTACTTTTTGTAATTTCATTGTGTTATGCATTGACCACCAATTCAAAGGTGGATTTAATTCCAGAGATGAACTATCATGTTACAAATATAACTTTTCATGTGCAGCAAGAATAATTCTCATCACTTTACTGTCTTTCAAGGCATCATCCCTCCTAATGACAAAATGATTAACCAACTTTGTTGAACTACTTTTCGTCTAAGAATTTAGAGCCATCAGAAATATTTAATGACTTGATTTAAAGTGCTGAAATAGAAGCACACCAAAAGCATATTAAAATGCTGGTATTCCCCCAAGAATTAACACCTGTCTAATAGATTTTAAAGTGGAAGACATGATGTCTATTTCAATTGTAAATTTGCAAGTAAACACTGTAAAAGGAATGTGTCTTATTTCTGAAGAAGCATGAAAGCATCATGTTCCTTTCTGACTGCAAGAGTTGCCTGCCATGAAGCTTCAATATGATCCATATTCTTTTTACTTCAAAAGCTAATTGTGTATGAGAAGTAACACCTCTCCTTTGGAAACTGTCAGTAAATTAGAGAAATGAAAAATATAATTCTGAGACTTATTTAACTAATGTAGCACTCAAATAAAGCTTCCAAGTTTTGCCATACCATTTCCAATGCCCGATATATCAACCAAATGTAACTGTGTATCATGCAAAAAAAGATACATAACACACCTTCAATCTCAACATTATGGATCAAAACTTAATCCAAATATTATACCTATGATTCTAAGATAAAACTTGATGCAATTACTAATAAAATCACTATTTATTTACAAGCATCAACATTCTCTAACAGAAATTCAAAAGGCACATTTATAATACTCTCATTAGGATGATAACATTTCTGGGCAGCATAGTTGCAGCTGACAAGAGTCAGCCTACACTTGAGAAAAAAGCACACACAAAATAACCCTCAAAAAACTACTACCATTTTTTTTTAAAACATACAAATTTCTACTTGAGGTTATTTTCTGTGAAGATGTGTCATATAGGATTAAAAGTTAACATGTTTGTAAACGTCTGAGAAACGTAGCAGCATTCCCACTGCAGACCATTTCAAGCAAATGGTAAAATGCATTAGAGGAATTAAAAATCAAACAGCAGAAGAGGAACAAATCAAACAAAAATCAAGTGTATATATATATATATATACACACACACATATGTATGTATATGTTCACATGAACAAAATCTCCAGCTAGAAGTAATGCGTACGTAGAACTGTATAAATGACACTTTTAAAAAATAGAAATAATTAAATGGATTAACCTATTTCACTGGGCAAGATGAAAATGTCAATAAAGAATTATTTTTTTTTTCACTGAACTATATATAAATGTGTGAAACATCTTATGCAGTCATGCATTCTCAAGAACCAATATAACAATGTCTTTATTTATGAAACTTTATACTACTGACAATATACTTCATCAGTTCAAGGTTCAATTAGACAAAAAACTTCACAGCTGGTAGCTTGAAAATAATGGAGCAGATATAAAACAAAAACTCATGCTTGAGGGCATGAGAATTGGATATTAAAACAGCAAAATAAAATGCATTTTCTTATAAAGTTTTAGCAATCACTAATTTTACACAACTTCCTTTACTTACTATGAGAGGAAAAAATCCTGAAATACTAAATAATGGTACTATTGTAATCAACTGTTCATGAACTTCAATGGTACCCTTCTTAGAAAGTAGCATAAGACAGTGTTAGAACAGTTAAGCCTGCTGACAGAGTGAAAAGGTGTGAAAATAATTTTGGGACATGGCCAATGACTCTAAAAATCTCATTTTGACATTAATACTGATTGACCTGCCTTTTCCTGAATGTATCACTGAAAGTAGTTAAGTCCTTACAGACATCTTTTAACATTTTGATGCAACTAAGTTCCTTTGACTGTTATTTATTATCTGTCCTGGTTATACTCCACCAGAATTTTGGTTTTTTCTAAGTTATAGGAAAAGGACTGTGGCATTACGAGCACACTTGAAATTCTCTGTGGCTGTTGAAGCAACAGAAGTTCTAGCACCCTACCAAATCTTGCAGCACATGTCCTGCTTTTTTTGGGAAGTAGGTCACTGGCTCAGCGGTACATGGCCTCTGGTTACAGATAGGAATAATCAAATTTCAAACACTCACAGCTACCTTTTCTCCTCCAGTATACAACTGGTTTACACTGAATAACAAATCAAGATCACCGTTCCTGCATTCCAGAGCCAGCTCAAACACTGATCTTCGAATTCATACAGAATCACAGAATGTGCTGAGTTGGAAGGGACCCACAAGGATCATCAAGTCCAACCCATAACCCTGCAAAAGACCATCCTCAAGAGTCACACCCTGTGCCTGAGAGCATTGTCCAAATGCTTCTTGAACTCTGTCAGGCTTGGTGCTGTGACTTCCGTGGGGAGCCTGTTCCAGTGCCCAACCACCCTCTGGGAGAAGAACCTTTTTCTAATATAGAACCTAAACCTTCCCTAACACAACTTCAGCCCATTCCCTGGGGTCCTGTCACTGATCACCAACGAGAAGAGATCAGTGCCTTCCTCTCCTCTTCCCTTCATGAGGAAGTTGCAGACTGTGATGAGGTCTCCCCTCAGTTGCCTCTTCTCCAGGCTGAACACACCAAGTGACCTCAGTTGCTCCTCATATGGCTTCTCCTCAAGGCCCTTCATCATCTTTGTTTCCCTCTTTTGGACATTCTCTAATGCCTTAATATCTTTCCTATACTACGGTGACCAAAACTGCACACAATATTCAAGGTGAGACCACACCAGCTGAATTTATTACTGTTCTATGATAACTATGCTCTACTATTGTATTTATTTTAGCTTTTTCTTAAAATTCAAACCTAGATTTCTTTATCCAAAACATTACTATAACACAGGTTTTTTTATTTATGGATAATTTTGTGTGAAGAATTGAGAATTTCTATACCCCTTTTTATTTTTACCAGCTGTTTTATAATAGTAGCAAAGGGAAAAAGTAATTCAGTATCTTTTTGTGTAATGCAGTCCCAGTTCTATGCAAAAGTGTCATAATTCTAAAACAAGTAATTATTTTTTGCATAGAGAAAGCTAGGAGTAAGTGCCAGGTTATTTGCTATATTGTCTTGTGATTAAAGAAATGNCTTAAATATATAGGGAAGTTTTTGCTTCACTGAGATGGGGGGAAAAGATTAAAAATATTATAGACTGACTTGTAATTTATTTTCCCTGCATTTTCCTTATTTTGACAAAATGCTAGATTTCTAGTTGCAAGTCAAACTGTTAACTTTTTTTCTCCTTTCCATGTGTTTGCTTTATTTCACTTATAAGGAAGTAGGATTTAATTTCTACAAAAATATTCTCAACTTTTCAGAGTAAAAAATGGTATAATATCAAAAAAACCAAAACCAACAAACAAAAAACCCCACAAACCACTGTAAATTCTTCTGCTGTTTTTGGGGGGTTTTGTTTTGTTTTGGTTGGTTTTTGGTTTTTTGTTTGTTTGTTTGTTTTAAATTTTTTGTGCCTTTACAATTTTTTAATGCTGCTTGTAACAAAAAAAAATCACAAGCCATTTTTATTCCCAACCCTTACTTTATTTTGTACTACAACAGGGTTAATTCAATTATTTCTGTGGCCACTTGTTACTACCACAAAAGGAAAATTACTGTCCTTGTACCTTGAGTTAAGGGGAAATAGTTTTTCAGTCTTTGTCTAATTGGGCTTGAGCAGAAAAGCTACTGGCTTCACTTTCTGAAATAACGTATATTAAGATCATAGGAAAATTCAGGTAGGAATGGACATCAGGCAGTTGTAATTCAAGCTCCTGCTCCAAGCAGGGTCAGCTGTGAGGCCAGACTTGGGTGCTTGGGGCCTTGTCCAGCTGGGTCATGAACACTTCAGAGCCAGCACAGTATCTCCTGGCAACCCAAAGCAGTACCTGGCTGTCCTCAGAGTGAAAATGTTCCTTCTTATATCCATTCTAAACTTCTTGTTTCAGCATGTGACCATTAACCTGTGCTCCTGCCTCTGCACCTCAGTTTGCTAGCACCTTTGCACTGGCAGCTGTTTCAACCCAAAATTTCATGGCCTGGGCTCAAAAAGTTCTCTTTGCTATAGTATAGTAATGTCAGACTTGTATAAAGGACAACGGCAAACAAGATAAAACCTGGATGATTTCCCTTACTCTTTCTAGGTCTCTGCATTTTTGTCATGTTAGTGAGGCTGTTTGCAGAAAATTCAATAAAGATGCAGTTACATATGATTGAGTTTGGCTCAGATTAACACACCCAGCATCTGTTGCCTACATGCAAGAAATATGCTTGAGTTTGCTGTTACCTAGACAGCTAAGGCCTGATTCAGTTGCCCTCAGAAACACACTGAAATATTCCTTCCTGGCTCCAGCTAGCACTTCAGGAGGCAGCAGGTCTCCTACAGATGCTGGGGCTTATTTATCCATTCTAGATGGATGTCTCATGTACACCACCGCATTTCAAACAGTGCTAGTGGCACACAAAGATGTCAGTGACTTGAACCTCTAGGAGATGGACATTTCAATCATTCTTTAGGCCTGACTACCATGAAAAAATATAGAGCATTTATTACATGTGAGAATTGAGACAGCTAGCAAGCATTTAGACTCCTACATATGCTTGCACTGAAGTGTCCTTGTTACAAACTAAAACCCAGATGCAGCATAAGATAATGGCAGATGACAGAAGACAATTACAGCCCATTAAATGAAATGTCAGTGCTATGTGGTATGGGCAGAATGATGTCTGAAATGGTATTACCATATATTGGCAAGCAGCTTCTTCACATTTGGTCCCAGACCCTTGACCAAATACATATTTAAGATAAAAGTTCCACATAAGAGAGTAACAATATCCTTTTACTACTCCTTTCTTTCTTCTGATGACTTCACTGGAGGAGAGACTACTACTGAAAGAGCAACAACTAGTGAAGACCACACATGGTCCATGAGGCAGAGGAGATGAGAGGTAGAAGTCAAAACCCACCTAATCTCTATTTCTTGCTTTCTCTGAATGTAATAATGTTATGTTGCTCAGTAAAATGTCAACAGTAACATACAGAACTATCCTGTACCTTTTGAGAAACAGAAGGTAAACTAAACTCTCAAATCTTCAGGGTTTGTATATTTCATGGAATACTAAAAGGGTCTTCCAGAATTCTTTCTCTTGACTTGAGAATAGAAGAGAATTTCATCTGCTGCTCAGTTACAGTCGCAGCCTCTGACCACTAATACCTTCTATTAATGCTCCTCTTCTTCTTTGTAGTAAAACTTTCAGGTGGACTGAAAAAGTACACTAAACCCACTGAAATCTACCCTACAGATGTGGAAGAACTACAAACAAGGAGAGAACATTTTAAGTAAATATGCTAATGTAGTCAAAACCAGGCAATATTCCTGAGACACAGGCTGTTCTTTCTGCTGGTTCTTTGTTGTTCTATTTTCTTATTCTTGCTTTTGTTGTTTTATTTTGTGGATTTGGGGGTTTTTTTTATATAGTCCAAATTTCTAACTCTTGATTTGCACTTCTCATCATGTTTTTCTCAATTTAGTTGTTTTTTTTCATCTTGGTAACCTTTATTTGATCATTATTTTCCTTGGCTTCTTTGTGAACTGAAATTATGCAAAACTGAAACATCCAAACTACACAGAGTTCAAGCTGAGGTTGAAGGATTGCTTTGATAGTACATAGGTACAAGATTGTGAAAATATTCAGTACATGCCTTGATTAAATTTCCTTATATGAATGTTCATGAATTATTCACTTGATTAAAAGTGTAACAATTCATTTGAACAATATTGCAAAATGGTCTGGATAACTTATTTTACGATATTATTCAAGCTACCTCTGGCTACAAGTATTCTGAAGCCATCTGGATAAATTCTTAGATGCCCTCCTAGATTATCCTAAATGTTTTTCTGTGAAAATTTTTTTTCTGTTCATTTATCCTGTATCTAGGCCAATAAAACTACTAAAAGGTAATACTACATTCTCTCTCTGATAATTATGGTGTCTTATAAATCTAGTAGTTAGCTATTGCTGGAGAACAAACCCATCCTCTTCCTATGAGAAATACATTTTTTCCCCAAGTACCTTTTTATCCAAAGCACAAATTGTTGTAGTGAACACACTGAGCAACATTGTGAGATCTCTTTATTTGAGAGTCTTTGTGCCATAAACAAAGACATTTTTCTTTTCGATATTTTTCAAAATACTTGTTTATGGAAAACTGTCACATATTCAGATTTAGAATGTAGAAACTACAGTGATGGTTCTTTGGAAATGCTTAAAATAGATAAGATGGATTGATGGATTGCATATTCCTTTGAATTATTTTGAAAGTACCAGTTCTATCTAAATCATGCCATGAAAAAAGTGGAGTTAGAAGTTATGTAACTTCAAGTTGCTATAAATTGCTTCTTGTTGAAAGCTATATAAAACATTTTCAAATCTGTCATGTTCCACCTCTTCTGCCTAAAAGAAAAAAAAGACCTAAGTGAAAATGTCCAAGAAAGGTATGAATCAGGCTTATGTTGTTAAGTTGGAGCAAAAGCTATGCCACCATCAAGACTAGATGCTCTTTTGCAATTAAATCTAAAAAACTGGTCCATTTTTATGTCCAGAATGTATTTATTACAGTAAGATATTGTGTTTTATTAGATTAGCTAAACCAATGTCGCTAATTCAGCAATAGAATCAGCTCAGACATACTTCTTCTGCACACACTACCATAATCGGTTTTTTAAACCAAATCTTTTTTCTTGAATACAGATTTTATCTTTCTTTCTGCTGCCGACATTCCCACATGCCCTCAGAACATGCTATCTGAGAAAGCAGCCAAGAAAATGCATTTTCTACTTCTCCCACAGCAGCATGCAAGATGATTGCCCAGCCACAGTACCCCAGAGAACATGCTTTACAAGGTCTAATCTGACCTCTGGTCTTCGCCAGAATCCAGTCTTACATCTTGGACTGGTCTGATCAATCACAAAGCAGAAGGAATGGAGTATAAACAGACCATGAAGAAGCCAAAACCTGCTTTATTTGTAGCAGTAGGAACTGAAGAAATTAGCACAGAAGATGGCAGAAGATAGAAGAGCAGTTAAAGCTGTGGGGCAGCACCTGAAGACTGTTCTTGCTAGTCCTAAGAGTAAATACCATAGGCAGTAGGAACTGCAAAACCAGTGACAGTGAGATGAATGTCCGGTCCTTCTTTTCTATCCTGACATATATATTGACATTTAGAAAGGAACTGCTTTTCCCTCATTTGGATATTTTATATATACATATATATATATATACACACGCACATACATACATGTATATATATGTATCTTTGAGTTTTTTACTGGCAGTGAAACTTTAAAAACCTTTTCCCAATTTCACTGGGACCACAGAGGAAAACTGCTGTAACTGAGGCTTTGAAAAAGAACAGCCAGAGAAGGCACTCATCATTTTCAGTTCAGAATATCCCTCTGCAAAAGCACTTGCTTACTAACAGAGCTGCCTTCCTCAATTAAACACAGTGGCTGACAGAACAATATAACAGCAGGTCATGGCAGAATCACAGTTGATATGTTGAAAGTGTGTATCGCTCAGCACTGAGTATCACTCTATGATTATATTCTATTTACGACTCTGAAAAACAACAGCATCCTACAGCAACAAAGATAATCATAAGACAGATATCATCTATCCCAGGAAAACTCTTTGCTACTTAAAAAAATACTAGAAAGGAAAAACAACCCCTTGTGGTGAAATTAGCTGAAATTAGCTCTGCTGATGATCTGTTCTTTAAATTAGGAAAGAAGAAGGGATTTTTTGTATTCAGCATGATTTATTTTTAGACTGGCAAAGACACAATGGTAAACAGAACTGAAGCTCTGTGGGCACCTTCTGAGGTTAAATTACCTTTCATGCCATTTGCACAGAAGACTGTTCTCAAGCAGCTTGAGCAGATGGTTGGGGCAGCATTGTCCGTTTACTTGTATCCACAAAGGTAAACGATTGCTCTTGGAAAATCTGAATAATATGGTTCTTGTGATGCTTTAGGCTGCCAAGAAAAAAAACAAACAAGCAACCAAATAAATATAAAGTTAGCTGAAGAGGACAAAAGAGTTTTGATGGATGAAATTTCACTTTAAGCAAGTACATACAGAATAACAGAATCGTTCAGGTTGTAAAAGAACTCTAAGATTAGCAAATCCAACTGTTAATCTGACATTGCCATGTCTACCACTAAACCATATTCCCAAGTGCCATATTTACATGTCTTTAAAATACCTTCAGGGGTAGTGACTCCACCCCTACCCTGAGCAGCTGGTTCCAATGCTTGACAACTCTTTCCATGAAGATGCTTTTCCTACTATCCAATCTAAATCTCCCCTAGCACAACTTAAGGCTGTTTCCTCTGGTTCCATTGCTTGCTACCTGGGAGAAGAGGCTGATCCCACCTCACTACAACCTTGCGTCAGAGAGTTGTAGAGAGAGAGGAGGTCCACTCAAGCTTTCTCTTCTCCAGGCTAAATAACCCCAGCTCCCTCAGCTGCTCCTCATAGGACTCACTCTCTAGACCCTTCACCAGCTTTGTTGCCCTTCTCTGGACATGCTCCAATACCTCATTGTCTTTCTGGTAGTAAAAGCCCAAAACTGAACACAGTACTTGAGGTGCAACCTCACCAATGTCCCTGTCCTAGTCCTGATGGCCACATTATTTCTGATCTAAACCAGGATGCCGGTGGCCTTGGCCATCCAGGCACACTGCTGGCTCGTGTTCAGCTGCTATCATCCAATACCCCCAGGTCCTTTTCCACTGGGCAGCTTTCCAGCCACTCTTCCCAAAGTCTGTAGCACTGCATGGGCTCGTTGTGACCCACGTGCAGGACCTGGCACTTGGCCTTGTTGAACCTCATACAATTGGCCTTGGCCCAAAATATCCGTAATCTGTAATTATTTCACTAAATGAACATAATATGTTATTGAACACTTAGAAAAGTAGGAGATGCAGGTAAAAACAAATCATATATGGTAACTCTTACTGAAATAGCAATCTACCATCTCTGCACAAATGCTTCTACTACATATAACATTTGCTAAAGAACGCTGCCAAAAAAACCCCCTTCTGTCTACTGGGACACCAAGATGATCAGAGATGCCCAGTACCAAGCCAGAGCAGACAACTGCCAGGGCACAGTGATCCCCCAAAGTATTAGTAGGGAAGGTAATTTCAGTTGTTTTAATAACTTCCCAAACTTCTTTGAGAGCAGCCTTGGTGAAACATCCTCAATGTGAGCATTTTGTCAACAAGAAACTTGCCAAAAAAGCACTTTTATTATTAGAGTAAGTTCCTAGTAAGAGAAATGAATTTAAAGGATTGGAAGCCTGTGCAATTAAGAACACTTTGAAATTTTAGGAACAGTTGTTGGGATTTAAGAGTGAAGTAAGCAGATGTTAGTCTTTGGACTGCAACTAATAATTGCATAATTTGTCATTCTTAAAAATTCCCAAAAGAAAAGGAAAAGCAAGTTTGCTGAACGGAATCAGTAAAGGGGCCTAGATGTGGAGTTCAATACACACAGCAAAATAAGACAGAACTGCGTTTAGAAAATAACAGTGAAATGATATAACTGTGACTCACCAGCCACTCAACATCCTGAAGATGGCAGGTATTGCAAAGCATTTAATTAAATAAAGTTGCATATAAATATGTATAGTTGTTTCTGCAATAACTGCTTATTTGAATAATGACACAACAAATAAAGTTTACATCCTCCACCACCACACACTCCACAGCAACAGCAAGTAAACAGTGGATACATTTCTCACTTTCTCATTCCTGTGATAAATTGACTTCTTTTAATCTCTTTTTGCTGTGCTGCTGGCATATTCAACATGCCTTGCAATAACTGTACAATTGAGACGTTTAAGATTCTTGTAAGATTTTTAGAAATTGTTAACACTCATTGGAGCAATGAAAGACTGGAAAAGACAGGTTGAGATAAACATCAAGCAGTGACATCCAGCAACACAAAGTAATATGTTTTGATAAAGAAAGAGTAATTATAGATTAAAGAAGAGAAATAATTGGGAAATAATGTAAACAGGAACAGGAACTTACTAAAAAATTATGTTAAAAAGTTAGGAAAACAGAACAATTGATTTTCATATGGGAATACAAGAGAAAATGCAGATGGGAAGAGTATTCCTCTCTGCCTCAGAAAAGCAAGGGAGCCCAAAATTGTGTTTGTTCTAAATATCAATGTCTTATGCTAATGTTATTTCCATGAAAAAAAAAAAAAGGCAAGGCCTCTCTTTCCCCAAGGGAACAGTCTCTCTGCTTCACTTCTCTGACTTTTTTCACAAAATGAAATGGAAGGACACTGTCCCTCAGCTGTTTGCCTTCCCCTAACAGCCCCAGCTACCACTGCCTATTTGCAAATAAAATATAATTAATGTAATGAATACACTCATGAACATAAAATCATAGGATCACTTAGGTTGGAAAATACCTCTAAAATCATTGAGTCCAACTATAAACCTAGCACCATCAAGTCCACCATTAATCATGTCCCCAAGTGTCATGTCTGTTTAATGTAAACTCACTATCTGAGAGAGTAAGTTGGAAATACAGCATTCATCTCTCAATAAACCAACACTATGTCTTCCAATATCACAGGACTGTACTACGAAGTATCTCCATTATTGCAAATTGAACACTGCTTTTTCTTCATAAACTAACTGATAAATTGTAAAAATAGTATAATATCTTTATATGAAAAGAAGTTATGAAGTGGGTCTGTAAGGAACATGACAAAAATATCCCTGACCTCAAAAATAACACATTTTCACTGAAAACACCAGAGGTTTCTTTGTTTTGCGGTCCAATAAAACAAAAAAGACAACTGAATAATACTAAGGCAGCTGCACTGTTATCAGATATCCTGTTTGAATGATACCTGCATTTTACAAAAAATATGGCAAATCAGCATTACTAACAAATACGCTACTCAAAATGCATTCTAAATAACTTCCATACTGAATGAACTGAGGCATCCATAAATATTTCAGCTCTCTGTTTAACTCTCTCCAGACACGAAATTTCCCAAAGTGTATAAAGAAAATGAATTTGAGACTGCAGAGAATAAAACATCAAAACAAATGAAATTTCACTTTGTTTTGTTGCTCTTACCAGGAGCTAAGAAGCATCGTGAAGGGTAGACACCCAGAGAAGCAAGTGCACAAATGTATAGAAGGATTTTCAAGAAAGCAAAGATGAAAATGCAAGGGACAAAATGTTGCTACTTAAAACAACTGGGTTTTTTTAAAGATTTTTGGTATGTATGGCCAAACTTTGCTGACAAAGATTTAGGAAGGGCTCTCCCCACATGGGTGTGCCCTTCCAGCCTGCGCAGTGGATTTTTTTGGGTGAGGCACAGTGAGCACAGAACTGGCCCCACTGTTTAACTCCTAAGGTCCATTTGTCATGGCCAAGCGAGCTTGGACAGTGACAGTGAAGTCCTCGGGACTGTCACAGCACCCAGTACTAACCGGGGCTGACCCTGCTGAGCATCTGAGATCTGACGGGATGGGATGGCAGGGAGGCATTGAACTGCCAGGGGACGGTCCTCACTGATACTCAAACTCACCACCTTGGGATTCGGAGTCCACAGTGCTCTCCATTACACCATGGGACTGCCCCACAAATTTTTTTTTTTTTTGGTATAGCAGTAACAATTACCTCCACATAAATTATTTCCTAGATCCTCCTGTAAGCTGGGCCATAATTAATGTGCAAGCTGCCAGCTGCTGCAAAAAAACGAGACAGAGATTTAGGTTGTCTTTCCCGTTATACAGCTGGGCATTA
The DNA here is from genome assembly GCA_013396695.1 of Sakesphorus luctuosus. Lineage (NCBI taxonomy): Eukaryota > Metazoa > Chordata > Aves > Passeriformes > Thamnophilidae > Sakesphorus > Sakesphorus luctuosus. Next base: position 635,509 of record VWZD01005947.1, read on the forward strand.
ATACATATTCTGATGACCAAAGACAGTTTCATTCCTGCAGGTTTATAAGAGACCCCAGTGGGAAAGTCAAGAAGGTGTTCCCATCTCTCCATTATGCCGTAAGTTAAACTGATCATTATTTATGGAGAGGGAATATGGTACACAGTCTCAGAAATAAGACTCAATAAGGACACAGAAATAAAGAACAACTTCAGTTTTCACAGCTGTACAGCAGCTGATTACAGAAGGAATTTCTCAGTACTTAACTCTGTTCATACTGCACCTCATTTGTGTGTCTGTATAAACGCAGCAGAAGAATTCAGTGAGATTACTGAAATCTCGTATCTTCCAACGAGCTGAAGATACAGCATGTATTAGTCCATAATTACAGGTGGGAGATAACATCAAAAAAACACGCCAGTTTTTAGTCTCAGTACTATGAGTGACCAGCCTGGAACACATTTTGAACAGAAAGCTACCCTGAAAAAGGTGTGTTAGGGGTAAAAGAGTTTAGTAGAAAAATGCCTATGAGAAAATCAGGTAAGTGACAATTTGGTGCTGCAATTAGTAAAACTTGTCACTTAAATCTTGAAGTTTGCAGCTTAGATGTATCTACAGATTCAACATCAGTTTAACAAACCTATAGACTGAGAAGAATACTTAACACCGCATATTGCAGAACTATAGTTATTTCTTTTTTCCTAAGGCTTTGTTTCACTAAGTGTAGTGATACCAAGATGTTAAACTTTTCTGTAACATCAGAGAATGCATAGATATCCATATAAATGATCTGATACGTCACTGGGAGAAAGGATGAGCTCCATAATTACATGGACTGATCACAGACCATTCCATTAAGACCAAATAGAAACCTCTCCCAGAGCAACCAATGCCATGGTTGTTGCTAACATACTGGCTTCTGACTTGCTGAAAGTAGTAGACCAAGAATTTACAGACTGTTTGACACAGGATTTTATAGAGGTAAATGTAACAGAAGCTTTTGAGTATTATACATTACTAAGGACAGAAATATTAATGACTTTAAATAAAAATTAATACCATGACATATTTGGCGCAATTTATCACTTGAACATGCACATCTTTGAGATACTTGGCAGAAAACATGCCCATCTATACAAGGTTAGAATGTCATTTCTCAATTTCCAACACCTAAAGAAGCAGAAAGAGGAAACTAATGTAATATCCAATCCCAAACAAATTCTGAATGAGTACTTAAAGACTCTAGAGTGAATGAAATTTGGTGATGTTGTCTAAGTAAATATAAAATGCATGGTTGTCTTGAATTTCCTACATTGTGCATACACATACATTTTGTGCAGAATGAGTGTTAAATGAACTACCAAATCAAAATGACTGTGTTTCACAGCACTTGCTACAGGTATAAAGAAATACCTAAAATATTAGTAAATGGTGAAACCTCACACCTTTCAAGAATTACCAGAAATGTAGGCTGATATAATCTGCAATTTTATAAACTGTGATAAATATTAATGAGTTTCAGGATGTCTCTACCAAACATACACCTCTGAAATCTTTAATTGCACTGCCAAGGCCTCTAAGCTTCCAAGATTTCATTTCAGAATTTCTACAATATCTGCTTGCCCCAATTTTCTTGTAACTTCTATCAGAATAAAGATTTGTCTTCAGTACACCCACCATTCTTCTACTCTGTGAAGAAAAGACTTGATTAAACATGCAGACCCACTGATGACAGAGTTCCACTGAACACAAGACTTATCCAGCTCAGTTAATATTCTGGACATCTGAAAAACTCCACAGAGACAAACAATGACTAACCAGACTCCAAACAAATTCAGTGGAGATATTATTAACCTGGACATCCCTAAAGCCTTAGCAGTTACACATTACTTCATATGCATGCAGGAGCCAGTTTAAAAACGTAACTTATTTAGGAAAAAGCAAAACAACTTTCTTCTGCATGGAACATTCACAGAGCAACTGATAATACCCACCCTGTTCACCATCAAAATGGCCAAACCTTGCAGTGAGTTACTCAGAGAGACAGTGGAACCTCCACCTTTGGAAAGATTCAAAACTCATTGGCACAAGGCCTTGAGCTAGCTGATGTAACTTTTAAGTTGTCCTTGAGGTCCAGAGGTCCCTTTAAAACTAAACAACCCTTTCAATCTAAGCAAAACTACTTTTTCCTCAGCTGAACCACAAAAATAACCAGAAGACAAGGTAGGAATTTGACTAGCTCTACTTCAGGCACTTTCCAAAATGAAGAGAAGCTGAGACAGGGTGTTCCAAGTTATTTGAATTGCTTTGTAATGGCCATAGGAGAATAGCTCCTCAGTGTTGATTCATAAAGACAATAGCTGCTCCACTACTATAAAATCCTGTATTCACAGATCATGCTTCAGTACCGAGTACCAAGAAGGACTGCTAGCAAGCAAAAAATCAGCAGCACAGTTACCTGCCACATCTGAGTGTTCGTTTGAGGTCTCCCATCTCAGTAATGATGAGGCTGACTTGGCTTTGCATACAAGCAAAGAAACAGCATGCAGTGATACTGAAGTGGAAATCAAAGCAAATTAAACTGGTTCTCTTCCTGTTTTACTACCAGCTGCAATTACCACACAAACAGGAATCATTGCATTACCATGCACAGAGTGAATCTTTCCCCAGGTGTAATTTAAGGAGTCCTTAAAATATGCAATTCTATCTACTACTCTGAGTCCACAATCACTTTCTACTGTAATTCTGGTTTCCTTCTACATGAAATCCTGCAGTTAAATCTACTCTCAGGATGACTGCTCTGATTAATAACTCTATAATGTCTGTACTCGCTGTGGTATAAAGCATTTCTTTGTTCAGAAGTAATCCTTTTCCTCTGAATGCTGGCAATTTCAGTGCCAAGGGAATGAATCACGACCGCTTGGTGCTGCCATTCACACTGCTGGATGTGTAGTCATGTGAAGTCATTCTGAGCCATAATTTCTTATCCTCCTCAGTCAGCTGTGTGTTCTGACAGCGGAAGGACTATATGGATGCAAGAACGGGTCATTCAGCATGTCCATCAAGAAGACCTGAGCAACTTCAGATACTGGATGAATTCTGAATGCTAACTTGAGAAAGAATATTTGCTAGAATGAACCAAGGCAACCAAAAAGGCAGAGCACACTAATACAGAATGCAGTTCCTGGAAGGAAACAGAAGTGAAGACACACTTCATTTTATGTTAAGTTCCACTAAAGTTTGCTGAAAAACAAATCTACTTGTCAAAATTGGTCATTATTTTGATTTTCAGTCCACATACTGGAATTAAAAAGTAAAGCTGTCTTGAGCTTTCACCCATTAGTGACAAAGGTACACTTTACAGCAGAGAGCAAATGTTCAGTGGCCTGATTTGGGACTTGTGTCCCAGGATCACAAAGAATTATTTCCTTCACTGTAGAGATCTGAGAATAAGATAATGATATCTCCAGGTTTCAAACCTACTGATATGCAATTATGGGTGTCAACACTTTTTGAAAGGTCATTTCATCTGGATGTAGAAGAGAATCATTTTAGAAAATATATTTCCACAGAACAAGCTAAGATTTACTTGCCTACTTTTATCAGGAAAAAAGGTATCTTTCAATAAAGGATTTTAAAATAAACACATTTTACAATGATCCTATGAAACAAAACATTATTAAATTTATGTTGATTGCTGAGGGACAGAATTGTATAGAAAAATCCACTGAGGAGGAAAGGCTGAAACAAGCCTTACCTTATCAGCTTAGTGGGGCCCATTTCACCTGAGTTTAAATTGCTTGAGTAAGATTATGTAGTGAGTCAGCTCAGAGCCCAGAATAGAACCAAGGAATCGTGGCTCATTGTCTCTGTCTTTAACTATTAATTTGCACTTCCACAATGAGAAAAATGGATGCTACTGTTTTATTAAGTTCCCCAATATATCATACCAGTACACTGAACCGCATTAGAGAGAAAACATAAACTGAGATATAAGCCTTACAATCAGTCTTAAGTGTGGGCTGCTACGAATACAGGTAGGAAAGGAGCAATACTTGTTTAAAATTCCTAGATCTACAATCTCTACCATTGAGTCCCCTATCTTAAATTGCATTGGGTTCTAACTAAAATATGTAAATCTCACTTTCGAAACAAAACAAAAAAATAGCAGAGGTTTCCAACCACAAAAAATAGCTCTTTAGGTAATAAGTTAGGTATGTATTTGTTACTGTAAAGGTTCATGCTATCATAAATACACATTTTAAACTTTCTGGTTTGATATCCTTTAAAATCTCATGAGTGCATACTACTGCTTAGGAAGTGCAGTACAATACACAGAGCACTGGTAACTCACTCTCAACACCAAATGAGTCACTTCGGTCTAAGGACAGTAGTGAATGAATGCCCTGAAAAGATCCATTTATATGGCACCTTACAGTACAATTTAATGAAACTGTCCAGTATTTACATAAAGAATGCATCTTCTGTTAATGGGCAACTAAAGTTAGCATCTAATAAAGAAATAAATCAAGGCTTTACAGCTAACAAAACTCTCTGGTTTGGTTAAATACATATTTTGAAATTAAATATGCATTCTAGAGAAGATTCTCTTCCCTTTTTATTTTCACACATTATGTTTTTCTTTCACTTATTCTCAGATTTTACACCCTTTTTGTCCTGCAAATGTGAAGGATCTATTTTAAAGTCTGTCAGGATAGTAACAAGTTTGCAAGTGCTGAAAACCCAGCTTAGTATGGACTGTGCCTGCTCTGTTCTAAAACTAGTATTGACTGATTCCAAATCTCTTCTGGTGTTGCATATTCCCATATTTTTCACATCTCAAAATGAAATGCATACTTGAATGCATCTGAAACTATCAGTAGCCACTAAGAACAGACAATACGAGCAAGTATTTTACAAATTATTTTCAGGTAAAAAGCAATGACAGATTCTCTAAGAAAGGCACAGATCAAGAACATTATATCTGCAACAGTTCTTCCCCACCTGCCCAGTGAGGTTAACTGGGATGAGCCGGTTGCATTTCCCTTTTCCAATGTTACACAGGATTTGCCCTGTGCTCTCAGTCACTCATCCTCCCAACAGACAGGGAGGTGCAGCCAATATACTTGCACTTCCGCTCCCTCCAGTTGCTCACAGCATGTAATAGCAAGGAAATAGTCATTCTTCTCTTCCCCGCAGCAAGAGTCAGGGGCTGATCACTGCTGAGTTAAGGAAAAGAAATGACTCTCCCCAGTCAGCTAAGAGGCAGGTGAGATATTCTTCTACAGTGAGTTTTACAACCTGAAAATGTTGTTCAACAGCTTTTCACAGGCCTCTTTAAAGACTTCAAGCTAATGTCTGAATATCTTTTAAAATGTCACATACAAAGAGAGCTATATAAATACATGATTCTATGTTTCCTTGTTACCTTCTAAACCGCTTTAGTAGACACACCTCTGAGGACTACAGATCACAGGACTGAAAAATGATCATTTAAAACTGTTTCAACATGTGAAGTAAGACACTAAACAGAAGAGGGAGCTGAGAAGGCAACAGGGACATGTGATTACACAGAACATGTAGGGTTTGTATATTGGCAACTTGCAGGCTCAAAGTGAAATTCTCCTGAAAGATACAAATAGAAAAGAATAACAGGTGGTATCAGCAAATTAAGACCACCTGACACAATTAAGATAGATTTCTAAGTTATACATCTCCTTCTTGACCCTAAGGGAAGGGTGTCACACATGATGTTGTATACTCTTGCAGAACCTTCTTAACAACTTTGCTTGGCAGAAGGAGTGGTTTAATTTCTTCACATATATTCTTGGAAGTCATTTTTATTGCTGTGTGTGCAGACACCTTAGAGTGAACTAAAAGATTATTTTGATATACTCTGTGTCAACAGATATAATAAAATGCTGCTTTTTCAAAGTTGATAAAGGCAAGACATGCAATGAAACAGATAAGAAGCACTGGCACAGAAAAATAAAATAGTTTGCCTAAGGTAGAATTTCAAATCACCAACAAAGTTGGGAATACATTTGAGATTCTAGGAATCTTATTTGGAATGATCTTCTGGAATATGCTTTCTCTGTAAATATCAGACCTTTTATTATTATTATTATTATTATTATTATTATTATTATTATTATTATTATTATTATTATTATTATTATTATATAAAGTACTAGGATATACTGATATATGCACAGACGAGGCAATCTGCAAACCTGTAGCCTTCAGAAGATCACAGACTATTTCTGTAGCTCTACATAAGCTCTACATGCCACTGGGAATGAATAAAAGATGGACAAAGAGCCATTTTTCCCTACTAGAACTCAAAAATTTGATGCTGTCTTATGACCAAAACAGAACGTTTAAAATTAACCAAAGGAACAAAACTTGCAGATTGTGCATGTAAGTCAAGGAACTCATTCTCTTAAGATATTAAAGAAGTAAAAAGTATAAAAGGTTAAAAATGAGACAAAAAAGTTCACAGCCAGTAGGCAACCACCTACAGACTATAGCCAAAGCCACCTGAAAGGCATAATTAGCCAAAGCCAATTTGAAATGCAGTGTAATTATCAGTAACAGTGTAACACCAGCTAACAGTGATATACCCCTGTACAAATACCCAGAACTTCTTGCTTTTGGATCCCCTTAACATTTCTTAGAGCATTTGTTTTGAAGCAAAAGGGTGTTGAAGCAAAAGCTTAAAATGGGATGTGAATTTTGAAATTCAAAACTTCATTAAACAGGTGGTCTGAGCCTAGCTTAAATCTCATGCATTTGTGGGAGAGTAAGGGACTACTGGAAAAAGTTCCACAATCTGAGGCATTAGAGCTTGCGTTGTTTCTGGGAAATATAAATAACACCTGGCAAACACTTGTTTCACAGCAGTATTACTGAAGAAAGAAGCATTAGTTGCCTTTGATGTTTACTGCTGTATCACTGCTACTTACTGAGCCTGAATTCCTGAGCCATTTCTTTGTCTTCTAACAGTTATCAGAAAACAGATAGGTAAAGACATTGTGGTGACCCTAGAGAAGTGTACAATCTGCACAAGAAAGCAAAATCAAATTTCCATCTCTTTCACAAAATCTGCTTTCTTTCCCAGAGAAAAATAAGGTAGAAATAGATTTTCATTATAAGGAAATGTTTATTTGTTTAATATTTAATAACATACCAGGTTTGACACAAACAAATATTCTAATTATGGTAGATTTTAATCTATGTTAGGCATAAATGCCTCCTCTCTACAGCTCTCTATTTTCCTGTCTACTTTTAAATTCTTCTAAATATGATTTTGATAATGCAATCAGCTGCTTGAACAAAACTAACCTAATAAAAGTAGTATTCCAAAGAGCATTATTTCTATTATTATGACATCCCTGGTGCACAGCTGCAAACACACAGCTCAAAGATCGAAAATGACCTAGATAAATCTGTCTTGATAGCTGTCGCTCCTTAGTCTTGACCTTCTGACACTGTTCCAGCTGTGCAATAGCTTGTCCTAGCATTAAGGGAGAGACAATTTCAGGCTCATTCTATTCTGGGAAAACTATTATGTTTCTCTACCAAGACACACAATCTCATAAAATTAGTGGACTAAAATGTATTTCTAATAAAAAAGCAAAAAACCCTTCCTACAACTTCTCATCTTGCACTGTAAGTAATAAGTAAAGAATTACAGTACTAAATTAAATGTTATTCATATTTTACTGGTAGTTACACGGTTTTGCATTTATTTCATAGAATCACAGAATGGCTGGGGTTGGAGGGACCTGAAAGACCACAGAATCACAGAATGATGAAAGGGACCACATTAGGTAATCTGGTCCAACTTCCCTGCTCCAGCAGGGTATTTTTATCCTAGAGCACATGGTACAGGATTGCATCCAGATGGGTCTCTAGTATCTCCAGTGAGGGAGACTCCATAACATCTCTGGGCAATCTGTTCCAGAGATCCTCTAGTTCCAAGTCCTCTGTGATGGTCAGACCATTAGACCAGGTTGCTCAAAGCCTTGTACAGCCTGACCTTAAACACTTCCAGAGATGGGTTATCCACATATTTTCTGGACAACCTGTTCCAGTGCCTCTCCATGCTCACAGTAAAGCATTTTATTCCTAACATCTAATCTAAACCTGACCATTCAGTTTAAAGCCATTCCCCCTAGTCCTGTAACATGGTAACAGCTTTGTAGCTCAGAAAGAACAAGTCTCATCAAACCTCATTCCTAAGTAATCCTATTTTCAGTGCCTTTTAGTAAATCGAATAAAGGACGATAAATAACAGAAAGTAGTTCTGACAAGATATTCAGAGTTATAATCTATATTCCATGCAATTTGAGGCATAACAGTAGTTCACTGAAAATATGCTGGGCTAAAAAAGAAATCTCAAAGTAATCAGAGAATATGTAAATTGGGGGAGAAACTACGACCACTGCAGAGTCCAAGTGTAACTAATAATTCACAGAGAAATGTGTATTTTATAAAATATATGCTATATTATACGCACAGAGTATCCATGCTTTTTTAACTAAGAAATCAGTCTTACAATGCTGGGTCGTGCTTGCATTCAAGCATTATTATCTTGCAAACACTGTCAAGTAGTTTAAGACAAAACCGTTAATGTCCATAACTAGAGACTGAATTCAGGTGCTATGTAGCCCCAAATACTTCCAGATTTTAAAGAAAAAATTATTTCCTTTGTTAAGTGGCAGAAAATTTTACAAAAAGTTTTAAAAGCCATTAAACCAGATCTGCTCGAGCAACATCACCAGTAAAAGGCAGCTAAGCCTCTACTGTATTTCCACATTCTACTTGCACAGTCTAGCAAGAGTGAATAAACTATTGTGATGGAAAAGAGAAACTGGAAACTTTTGATCAAGCTCATTAATCATGACAGCAAAATGACAGAAATAAGGCTTTCTGTCTAGAGCATTTTACAATTCTGCTGGAAGAAAGTTCTCCTAAGAAGAAGTCCTCTAATTTTTCCTTTCATCCTCACCTACTACTTTACATCATATAAGGAAATCACTGCTTGAGCAGTGTGTTGTGTAACAACAGGTCCAAAAGATGAGGGGGAAGAGTATATTTTCCTGAAATCTCCAACTACTGTAGCACTGTACAACAAATTAAATGCAGATTGACTATAAAGTCTCACTATAAAAATTAAAAAATACCTAAAATATTGCTATGTAATTGAATTTAGATTAAACTATACACAGAAAATTTTCTTGAAGTATTATGTATACACAACTGTGAAATGTTCAGATGTCTTCTTTCAGACAGGTATCTTGATCACCTTTGTCTTGGGTTGAGCTGGCAGAACGCTAACTGTCCGAGACAGAGTGAAAAGGGAAGAAGAGGGAGAGGGAAAAAAAAACTCTAAAACTAGGTTTATGCTGAAACTAACTATATGTATTTATCTAGAAAAGAGAAAATTAAAAGAAAATTACAATATAACACCCTCTTACACAAGTTTTATATAACAAGAAATAACCTCCCACTCCCCAGTTAATACAAAGTATATTTCTTTAAATTCATAAGCACTCTAAAAGACACTTAGCAAGAAACAGAAAAAGTAACAACAAAATATTTTTACTTCCCTGAACTCAAACAAAATGCAAGCAGTGGCAGCAGCAAGGCTTAGGATAGTAGAAAAGCTTTAGCATGTCCGGCTTGTACTTCGGCCAAGGTGGAACTGAACTAACACTTCCCAGTGCTGCTCCATATCTTAAGTTTGTGTCATCTGGTATGAAATACTTCCTTGGTTACCCAGTCAGGTGAGAGCTGTCTCTACTAATCCACATAGATTCTCTGAGCCTGCTAATTTGAGGCCTACCTAAAACTACTACAACCTTCAGGTATTCTTAAATGATTATGAGCAATGAGTGCCTCTGAAAGGCTACAGACAGGGAAGTCCTTATTCTCTAGGTAAGAAGTGACATCCTCACTGAAGAGTCTGACCATAACATATTCAGAACTGCACTACAATAAAGTACTTCTATTCACTGAGATTTTATGTCCTTCTACAAACAAGAGCTAGAATTTAAGGCTCATTTTGAAACCTAAATTTCAGTGTCAATTTCTTCCTGACACCTTTGAAAAAAAAAGAAATCAAAGAAACTTCATTTTTGGCTGTATTTTTAGATGTTGTATTCAACTATCCAAAACAGTACTTTTGAAACTAATATGCCTTAGTTTTGAATTTGGATGCAGTAAGATGGTACCTTCCCTATGCAGAACACCTGGGAACCCCCATACGAGAGAAGGTACTCTACCTGCTGCTCCCAACAGAAGAAAGCAAAAAACCTGTGAGAGCTACAGAAAGGAAGCAAAAGAATTACTTGATATCTGCAAAACTTACTTTCTAATGAAACATGTTGGAAGCTCAGACAATTTGAATTGTCTCTTAAAAACATGATGCAGAAACCAATAAACAAAAAAAACAAAACCCCCAAATCCCAGTGATCCCATGAGTGGTTCAATAGTGACTGTGCACCTAAAGCTGCTTGATTCTCTTCCCACTCAAACCACACTAGGCAGTTTCATGTAGCCCCAAACCAACCTGGCCTCATTTTGTTTCATTATAATTGAGAGCTATAAAAGAAGTAGGATCAAATTTTAGACTTAAGAACAGAGATCAGGCAGACTTAATAAACTATTACCTTTGGTTTCAAAACATACCTAGGCTGCTCAGGAACTCCTGAACTATCCATTTGATTTGCACTTCTCTCTCACAAGCAGTCTGCTCATACAGACACTTAGCAAAATCAGCAAATACAATGTCAGTTTTATTCTGCTGTTTTTTGTTTTCTCTGAATAATGGGTTTCTCTGTATGTAACTGGGCAAGTGAAATGTTCACTTTGGAAAACTACAGAGCAAAGAAGAGGGAAAGAAAAAGACTGAATTTCATCATTAACAATTTGTTATTGATTCACTGGGTCCAGAATTTAACATGGATATGTTTAAGCTGATGCATTTTTTCAGAAACTAAGTGAGTATAAGCAAGGAGATCTTTCAGTCCCCATTTTTTACCATTTTAATGAAAATTAGTGATAATAGAGCCTTTTGAGGCTACCGCCTACCATTCTGGGGGAAAATTGGTTAAATCCATGTATTTTCTGACTGCTCTGCTAACAGTGCTTTTACTTCCTCATCAAGCCAAAGTCAAAACCAATTTTAATCCATTTTTCTGCCAATACTGAATTAATCCTTATTGTCCTTATACCCCAGCTATGTTTACATTACTGAACATCAGTGTTACAGTTCTGTCTCTAAAAGACACACACAGAATATTTCTCCCTAATAATGTTCACTGGGAAGTAGATGATCATGGTAACTTCACTCAGAGTGTCTTGTTCTTGTGCTTTGTTTTTACCTCTGCAAACTTGTCTTTGCTCACAGAAGCTATTAAAGGCAGCAGCATCTAAGAGTGTCTGTGTCTTATTCACAGAGAGGAAAAATATAATTTCTTTTCACATTAATGGGACTTACAGATACTTGTCTTTTAAGCTCACAGTAAAAAGGATCTAAAAGTTGTCACAAGGAAAACAAGGTAAATCAGACATTGGAACAAAAGACGGGAAACATCTTTCTTCCCTGCATAAACTCAAATCATTCCAACAACACACTTTTGTCTATGCCTTTCTGGACCAGCTTTGATCCTAAGACATCCTAATATTTACATGTTTAATAAATACCTGGTGAAACTAAAACAATGTATGCTTGAAAGCTGACCTAAAAGAATGCTTGACAGGGTCTAGACAAAATGTCAGAGTTGTTTGTTGGGATCTTTACTGTTTTAAGCCCTTGACATCACTGCTAAGTCCTACTGAAAAGAAGTATTCCAGGCTCCTCAGAAATACAGGGATTTTTTTGATAATGGACACACAGACCTGTTGTAGCTTCTCTCATTTTTGTATGCAGTGTTATAGCAATAGATAATGTATTGAGCAACGAAGGACCTCTCCCCCAAGGAGCATAAAATCGAATGGGCAAAGCATGTTCAGCGCAGAATAATGCAATTCAAATAGTGACATTTTCTTCTCCACAAAACTAAGATACAGTGATTTTTTGGGTACTGGAGAAGAGGGAGACAAGTCAACATCAGCAAAATGCGTCATCAACTTTTTAACAGACACCTTATTGCCACTGTGCTAACAGACAGGTAAGGAGATGAAGTTCACAACAGAGGCCACTAAGTGACCTCTACAATGAATAAAATATACTACAGATGAATAAGATTGGACTGTCCCCCTCCCAAGGCAACTTGAGCATCCATACAATTGGAAATGCAGGCCCAGTACATCACCTCATAGCTAATAGTCTCTTAGATATCCTGTGGGTATTGAAAGACATTGAGTTACAGCATTTGGTAGCATTTCTAGAGGTCCATGTTTGACAAGACCATAACAGGTATTACTCACATATTGTAAATTAAAACTTTCAATGGCCTATATAATACTCCAGCTAAGATGGAGAACAACTGTTCTACCAACTGCACGAGAGTCTTAGTTATTAAGATTATACATTCTCAGAGAACAAGAGGATAATGAAGACCTTTCAGAGAAGTAGACTTCAGACACAAAAAAGTTAATTAATCTGTCCAACACCATACAGAAACTCTAGGACAGAATATATCCTTTATTTTAAAGGTTGTTGCCTGACCACAGCAGCCTTTGGTAAATCACAACTCAACGTTTCACTGTATTCATCAAAGAAACAACCATGGACAAACCTGATCGTGCATCAACTCTTTTAATCAAAGTACTTAAAGTGCATCAAAATCATAATGTTTTCAATTTGATGTGAGTTCAGAACAAATATACACATTCTGTCTGTGGCTACCAACTGGCAGATACTACACCTCAGACAAGAAAAAACATATTGGCAGATTTAGTAACTTAAAGAGGAGATCCTGAAAGAATAGGACTAGTACAGCTTAATTTTTAGTCTATTACACATACAATGTACATAATTTATGAGTACATTAACTCATCTTAATTAAAGAATAAATGGAAGAGAAAAATACAATGTAACATTCTCCAGCAACATTTCCCAGCTGAATACACCTAAGTAGAAGAAACTTCCTTTTCTGAAGGAAAACTGCACTAGCGCAACTTCTAGCATTTTGATGGAAAAAGAGGAGTCTCTGCTTCCTCCCCAGAGGCTCTTGATAGAAGACTTTACAGAAGAAAAAGATGAGACTACATTCCAAAACCACAGGGTCTGAAGCCTCACAAAGAAATAAGGTTCACAATTGATCATCTGTGTGAGAAAGAACAAGAGAGGATCAGAAAAAAAAAAGCTGTACTTTAATTTCTACGTGAGACTTCTAAGGAGAACAAAACTTGCTTCAATTAAGAAAATATCAACGCCTCAAGTAAGCATAACTTTGATCTTATTCTTTGCCAGAGAAAGGAAATTTAATTTCTTCAAAGCTTCAACCAAGTAGAACCAAGTTATTAAGGAGCCAGAAAACTTAAGCAAGAGCCCTCTAGAGACACCAAGGACAAACTGACATGTACAATATTTTAATTGATTGCTTACATCAGAGGAATTAAAATCATATTATTTGACTGGTACAACAGTAGTCATATATATTCATCTGAGAACTTAAAGGCATAAAAATACGCAAAATTTGTAGTGGCTTCATCCTTTTAATTTCTACTTACCATTTAGATTTGAAGAGTCTATTTTTTCCTAACAATATAATTTGTCATCACTTAATGCAATATTAAAAATGTATAACAAAAAGTATTTGATTAAATTATGTCATTGACCTTTGAAAGAACACTTAACATAAATTTACATCATTAGACTGACAGACACAGAAACTCAGAGGCCATATTACTGCCCAGCCAGACACAGTGGGAGCTTTCAAACACTGTGAAACACATCTCATCTCTTATCCAGAAGCAATCTTAAGACCTAGCCACATTTAGTATGACCTCACCTATAAGTGCTGGCAATGGGTAGCACAGGTGCTTCCTGTCACCTAGAACCAGCTGCTACGGTCCCCAACCAAGTCACAAGGCAGCCCTTCCAAGAGCAGTTAAGTGACAAATAATTTTCAGTCACTGCAGGTGAATGAGCACTATGGAGTAGTACTCAGAAGCCCTGAACAACTGCAGACTTTTCAGTCTTTCAAAAAAGCTGAAAACCAAGTAAAAATAAAAAAACCCCATAAACTCAGAAGTAAAAATAATAGGAAGTTTTCAACCTTTTTAGGCTAGATAGAAGTAGCCAGATCCATATGGTAAGGCTTACTTTTGCCATTGGTCTGACTATTAAGACCAGATTGGGAAAGTAGAGGCAGTTTATGGGTTTCACTAGTCAGCTGTCTCCTCCAAGACAATCAAGGGCTGTAGCAAAGGCTAACAAAACAAACAAACAAACAAAGAAAAATAAAAAAGAAAGATCAATTTTGGTAACAAACGATCCAAAGGCACTATGTTCTCAACAATTAAACTTAAGATGAGGAATGTCACTAATGTGCTCATGTGTGAGCTACTAGAGCCAGATTTTGCTACACATCCTTGGGTCCCTGGTGCCTCACTCTGTCCTATTTATATTAAACACCTTTAATGTGGTACAATCTGAAGTCAATGTAAGTTTATAAATCCAAAGGAAATGTCCACGTACGCAAGTTGAGAGTCAGAATTTGGCTTATACATGAGAGTTATTTGTCTCAGTGTGAGGCAGCACATCATCCTCATCTGGCTCTTCATATGCCTCTGCTGCTACTAAGGATTTGTATTTATTTTGATTTCCTGTTTGGAATCCTGCAATGCTATCTTATGGATATGAATAACTGGTGACTTGGATCACTGTTAGCTTTACATCATTAGATGCATATTAAACAATAGAAAAGTCTTTATTTTGCCCTTTTAAATGCTTGTTTACAATTTATTTTAAAAAACCCAACTCAGTAAGGCAACTGGCTATGTAAAAGAGGAAGACACAAATTATTCACTGGAAAGGCAAAGGGTCAAATTTTTGAAAATATTTGCCACAGACAACTGAAGCAAAAGAAAAAAAAGTGATTTCTTGCATTGTGAAATCATCAGTTTTGACTTACATATTATTAAATCCTTCTTGTAGACAAACTAACACTTATGGACTTAGTCATTCCACAAGCTAATCAGCACTTAATATCTTTTTTATCTGACTTTGAATGATATCTTAACAACTTAATACCAGGTCACACTGAAAGCCTGATTAGCAGAGACAGGTGACAATAGCATTGATTTCTAGTGTGTGTGGGACCATTACTATGCTGTTAAAATATAAAAGGAAAATATTACCTCCTACAATTCTTGCTTTTGAATTTGAGGGAAACCACATGCAAAGATGTTTTATATGGAATCCAGTTTGATCTCCCTTCCCTCATCTATAGTGTGCACCTGGAATAAATGAATTAAACTCTTTTCACTTCCCGAGCACATGTCCTAAATCAGTCTTCCATTACCATCACAAATTAATATATTCTGAATCTTAAATATGCACAAACACTATTTTTCTCATCAGGAAGATGCAGTAAGCACAGTAGATCATACAACCTCGAACTTAACAAAGGAAAGGCTTGGTATAGAAACATAACATAAAACATAAATTTTGGCTCTAAAGGGGACTCAGTTTGACTGTTAATTTTAAACCTGTCTTACTAGTGTTGAGAAAATAATGCAGCATATTCTGCACTTTGAGGAAGAAGTCCTTGTGGAAAAAAAGGAGTTGATTATAAGAACTTAGATTGTCCTTTCTTCAGATGTTGATGACAAATGAGTCTTGATGATACCAGTACTAACAAAACTTTGGCTTTGGCTTCTACCTATGGTATTTAACACTACACTGCCATGACAGGAAGAATAGTACCAACATATTTACATTTTTACAGTTTTAAATTGACTTACTTTATAGAAGTAAGTAAGAATGCCTATTCTCTATTGTATAGCTGATAAAAACAATGCACAGAGCCATTGTGTGATGTATCCAGGATCACTGCATGTGACTTATTCATTATGCAAAGCAAGGAGTCTTCACGTTTTCATGCTATCTAAACTGTGATGGTACCTGCATGCTTTACATTACAGAGATATTGTCAATTAAAGTGTAATTATATTTTTCATCTCTATTCCCTCTACATGTATGCTACGTCTCAAGTCATTATCACAGTATTAAAACATAGCTGTTCTGTATCCCATGTCAGCATTTAAATGAACTATGAGGATATATAACAATACAATTAACAGAAGTACTCCCCATGAATGGGGCCTTGAAAAACGAAGTGAAACCTTGAGGGGAATGATTCTGCACTTGAGGCCTACACAGCAACCACTAGGGCTTTTCATCATGTTTTTTTAAAGAGAATTGACAAGCCTGATGGAAGAAGAAAGAGACAGAAACTACAACTCTGAAGCTTCATTTTTATTCAAGATGTAACACCACAAGGACATCCAGAGGCAGCCTAGAAAGCTTGGGTAACAGGCAGAAGTTAAGTCTGATTTGGTAGCTGAATCCATTTATTATTTCCAAGGTTCTGCACAGCACCTGACGTGGGGGCCTCTCTCCTAACTCATGTCTTTCAGAACTTTTGTAATAAAATAGCAAGTTTGTCTGAAGAAAAAAGGGCCCCAAAAGACAAAACAATCAGCAAGTTTGTACCTTATATTAAAACTTGTGTACTTTCTGCTCATGCAGCAAATACCTCTGCATATTTATTTACCTTGGACAATACAAAAAGTCACTCATTCTGTGCATAATAAGCTAAACCCAACGTAATTATGCTGTAGAAAACCCCCTAAGTTTCATTTGAAGGTTAACTAGATTCAAAGTAACCCAGTTCTCATCAGGGTGTTGCATTTATTTCAATTAAGTCAATCAACTTAATAAGGATTTAATTAAAAACAAGTTAGCAAGTCAGACGAAGTATTTGCAATGTAATTAATAAATGCTTTAAATAAGCAAGATGTAGTTAAATCAAATATGTTATTATAAATGCACTAACCTATTACTTCTTCGCTGATGCTTGCTACTGGTCAACAACAGAAAGCCCTGCACTCTGGGAATTCTGGCATGCAGCTCATCCTTGCAAAGGGCAAATGAACACAGTGTCCAACAGGCGTAAGACCGAATTTTTAGATAAAGCAATGAGTGCCTATTTCCATTTGTTTCACGAGAGGGAGAACTTGAGGTCTGACCACACTTTCATTGATTTATTTCAACCACTGTTGGCACAAGACAGCTTTTCAAGGCAGTTAAACAAAATATAAAGGGCTTTTTCACTGAACCGACATGTTTCTGCATAGTTTCTTTCCTCTGTGATCACTCTACAAGCTGGTGGAGAGGGGAGCAAACTACTAATGAACAAAACCAGACAACTATCAGTAAGAAGAGCCTAGTGTTCATGACAACCACGTGACTTCCCAAAAAGCATCAGTAACTTGCATCAGATAGGTTCCCATTCTGTGCCTTTCCACTGTCTTTTGGACAATTACACATCTCATCCGTGGCTCTGGAGTCTAAGAACAACAGTTCTTAGACCTCTGCTGCCCACAGTGTCCTCCAGTGTTTCCCAGGGAAATTTGCTATGCAATTCCATTATATTCTTCCACTTGTGTCTGACATTCATGGGGAAGAAGGGGAGGAAAAAGAAAACCAGAACTCCTCACCCTAATTCCCCAACAACCCACAAGCAAGATTCCTATTCTCCTTAAGCCATCTTTAAAAATATTACTTTGTTGTCACCAGCAAAGACCAACTGAATATCACAGAACGATGTAACCATGTTTTTAGTAAACATACTTGGAAGTTCAGCGTGTATATATACCCAAATGAAAGTTTTTGTCTACCTCACTGTTTACAACTGACTGAGCAGATTTTCTTTTATGTCTTTGACACATTGAGAACAGATGTACAAAGATTAAGGCAAGAATGATCAAGTGTGTCAGCTCCTTTTGGGCAACCAAATTTGAGAAGCCTATGTCTGATCTTTCAGATTATCTCATGTTTTACTGCACTTTTCACCTTCATACCACAGTTCCTATTAAACTGGCCCCAGATATAGATATAAGTGCTCCCAAATTGAGTTAATTATCCCCTAGTTCTTGATTATGAAGCCCTCGGAAAATAAGCAACACCAAGTGAGGAGTTATGCTTGACAATCTTCATGTCTACATCATTTTTTCCAGCACCACAGGGGGATCTGGGGCAGAGGCAAAGCTGAAACCCAATTAGCCATGTCACAAACAGAGTCCTCTTTTAGTCCTCTATTTACTATGAGTTACCATCTCTATATACAGTCCTAAAGTAAATCTACCTCATGCATTGAGCCTGCAAAGGTTTTATGGAAAGTAAGGAGAGTCTCTCTAAGAATATAACTAACCAGATGCAACATAATGTGCACGCCCAAAAGTCCTAAATTAATCCCATATGATTCAACTATACACCCAGCGTTCCTAACTTGCAAATTCTTGATTTTATAGGTTTCACAGCTACTTCTCAGAAAGGAAGGTTTACGGACTTGAATAATGAGTCCATGTCTAGAGAAGGACATTGAACAGGTACTCTGCAGTCCTGTTCTTACCAGCATTTAGTTTTGGGGGTTTAGTTTTGGACACTCTATTCCCTTATGCACCTATGCCCCTGTTTCTAATTCTGCCCAGTTCCACCCACTTTTTTCATCAACTTGTCTTAAGATTTAGTGAAACAACCTATTTCCTCAGAAAATACTAGATAGGAACAGAAGTCCTTTGAGAGCTCTAAAACTTACAGATGACTCCTTTCAAGTAAGTGATCTGAAGCAGAGAGAAACAGAGAGCAAGGACAGAATTCTTTAATGATACTGATATTGCACCATTCAGGTGACAACCTGTGGAGAGCAAGACCTCTCTACAACTAATATCGCCAAACAGTTTCTTACCCCTTTTCATCCAGATTACTCTGCAACCAAGCTGTTGTAAATTGGCAACTGTGACTTATGCTTTAAGCCTTCCTATTTCAGCTTTACCGAGGATAATCTGTTTGAAGTATTTTTAAAAAAAACTATGCTGATATGCAAGAATTTATGTCTATCTATTAAAAAAAATGCCAAGTTAGATATGGTTAATCTCTAGACTGAGAAGAAGAAAAAGTTTTGTGACCCTTGATATCAGTTGGCACCAAACCCACTATACTGTGCAGTGATGTTTTCATGGATTTAAGCAGCATACTGCTTGAAAAGGGCATCTTACTATCAATTGCTTCATGATAACGGAGATTCCTGTAAGAAAATGTTTGGTTTTTTTTTTGTCATATCTTTGGATATCTGGACATCTTTGGTCTATCTGTAAATACACATGCCTAGAAAACTTGTAAGTTTATCAGAGACAAGAAGGAAAATAGTTGTATGTGTTCTTTATTCAAAATATTAGCAAATACAGTACTGGTGCCTCCACATCCGCGTGGCTACCTTGGTTCCTCCATTCCCTCTTCCGCCCCATTCCAGCTGAACAAAACAAAACAAAATAAATGGAGCGCTAAAGTGCTATACAGATAGAATTCTGCTATTCCTGAGAAGAAAAACAGAACACTGAATGCCTTCTGTTCCCTTACCAAACTTAATCATCTGGATAGTCTTGGTATTTCTGTTTGACTTCTTCCATGCCTTGTATCAGAAAGAAACATTTTGGCCTGAACAAGACAGACACAAAGCAATCAAAGAGGTTTGGATGCAGTACAGAATGTGATTATTTTCCATTTTACTGTGCTGACTCAATTTATTGCTGCTCACCATACTTTGGTTTATGAAGCAGCACTGGAGATAAAACATACTCATTCTTTAGCCAAGATAGGATGCACTAGTTTGTGAGCCAGTTTCCCTCTCATCTCAGATAATGCTCAAAATCACAATGTACTACACAGCAGTAGTTCAATACAACCATTTGCAAAGTGAATGATGCAGAATGTTTAATTGAGTTATCTTTGAAAAGCACCAGATTTCTACAGGAATATTATCTGGGATTTAAGGAGGCTGTTTTTGTGTCTTCCTTTACACTCCATGCAGGTGTCATTCCTTCTATTTCAAAGCAAGTTAGAAAAAGAAAGGGTGATTAACAAGTAGCAGAAAGAGAACGGATACTTGGGGGAATTGAACATCTTGGGTTAGTGTTTACCCAACTCCCAGCTGTCAAATATAGTTAAAACAGATGATATAAAACAAAGCTTTGTCTCTCATTCAGAGATATTTAAAGATATCTCAACATCTATGGAAGCTCTGAAGTGCAGCATTTTTAGCTGATTTAATATTCTGCTCGTTCTGCTGAAGAAAAATAGTGGAGTTTGTTTCAAGGGTGTTCTCATGGCTTCTCCCTAAATCTGCAGCTCACCAGTCTTAGTACAAAAAGGCCTAAATACCAGGTAAAGCCATTTCAGTAAAATGCGGTGAGGTAATAGGGAGACTCCTAATACAGCATGAAAATATTTTCTCCTTAGGAATCCCTTAGAGTCCCAACAAGAGTAAAGAATTCTTCTGTAAAGGATGACAAACAAAATCATAGAAGGGATATTAACTCCTCTGACTGACTACTTTGCTCTGATGAAAGATATATATATATAGACCATCTCTGAAAATGTTTTTTTTTTCTAATCTGATATTTAAAACTTTCTGAGAGGAAGATTGCAAAGATAGCCTGCCCTCTTTTTGGCAATGCCTTATATAATAACAGATATTGACTATACTTCCCAATTAACTCCTTTTTAAAAATTAAACTTAAAATAAAGCATTTCCCCATACATGTATTTCTAGATCTCTAAAAAACGTTCCTGCCATCAAAAATATGTTCTTCAACCACTGCTGAAAAGTTCAGTGACCACAGTTAGCAGTACATCTGAGACCTGAGCGCCATTTATTTATTTGTGTAGACCAATTACCTCCCCACACTGGCCTCTTTTGTAACTGCATTACATAGCCAGATTTCCAATCAGCTTGAGATCCAAAGCATCAGACCCTGCTACTCCAGCTGCATAGCTAGCCATTCCTCATGATTCATTTGCAGATTTCATGTTTCCTGCGAGCAGAATTCCATGCTTGCATTAAATTTGGATCAAATTTCTTCTTGTTGCCATTGTGACGTACAAATCAACTCGTGACCATGCTGCACCTTCCAACTGCCACACTGACATGCTGTGGCACCTGGGAAAGGGGCTTCCCTCTTTGTTTCCCACTGATGGTTGTGGAACACTGAAGGCTCTGTGCCTGATGGAGTGCAGAAGTATTCCCTTTAAACTACTATGTCAAATAAACCACCCTAACAGAGCAAGAGCAGTACCAGTCCCACATCTATATTTAGCAATTGAAGCTGACTAAACATGAAGGGAAACACTACAGCAATTCCAGGGAGACAGTAAGAGCTGCACATTGACTGAGAGTATCAGGTACTCTAAGAAAAACTTACTTCCAGGGCTTCCCTTGTAGCAGGAATACTCACAAAAGGCTATATAGGCACTGCATGTTTGGACCCCAAGTATCACTGGGCTAACATAAAAAATTACAAATACTTTCAGTTTCAGGTAAAAATGTGAATTAATAAAATCAGCTATATAGTTTTAAATAAAACTGCTACTCAAGAGGGAGGAAAAATAGATTCATCCATCACTTGCTCAGTATTTCTCATTTTCACTTAGACTAAAAATGAAAAGGATGTCACTGACAAGTACACGATAACCACCCATTATATCTGACACTGAAATCATTTACTGTATGTAAAAAAGAATTGTTCTGGTACTTGTATCCATTGGTGTCAACCTTAATTGCTAAGATGCAGTGAACTACTCTTCTAAACATAGCAACAATTTACATTTTAAAAGCAAATCAAAGACACAAACAGGTGGAAGCACTCCATTGTGCCATATGAGACCCTTGTCCCTACAGCTGCAAACCAGGACAAGTGCATATCCACCCCAATAGCAGCTTGGGAGTAAAGGGGAAGAAGTACAGTGCTAAATCCTCAGAGTCCAAAAAGAATCCCAAACCCAACAGTGCAAGTTTTAGTCCAAAATACTGAAACATCATCTCATCACTGACAAAAGGAAGGATTACTTGGGTGAAGTTCATAAGAGACAATGTTCAGTATGGCATTATTTATTATTTTTATCAGTGAGTTAGATGATGGAACAAGGAGTATGTTTTATTCAATTCAGAGATCACACTAAGCCGGGAAGGATTACAAGGATTTTGGAGGTCATGAATATAATTCAAAAGGCACTCAAGTAAACAGGGAAACTGTCTGAAAGCTGCAGTTCTCTTATGAAAGTGTACAACACACTGCAGTAATACAGGAATGCTAATTGGCACAAATTCAGGACAGAAATTCAGCAAAGATTTGACTGTTGGAGATTCCACAAAACAGGACCTGATGATCACAATTTATTACAAAATGAATGTACAACTGGGGTCACACTCTTACAAACAACAAAAATCCAATCAGTCATCCCACTGGAAGACATGAAATAAATTTTTGTTGTCCTGAGATCCTCAGACACACTTGCAGTCTCTCCCTGGAAACTTCAGTGGGGAGTTCAGTGGGGCTGTGATGACCTTGGTCAGACAGTAAAGGAAGCTGCCTGTAATCGATCAAAAGCTTCAGCTGATCAAACTCAATTCACACATGTATTGGGCAATTCTTGTAACTCTTGGCAAGATCCCTGCCAAACATAGCTCGATGGTGAAATTAGGCAAAATGTGTCAGAAAAGCACAAACAGTTAACCTGCCCAATCTTTCAGATTGGATAAGTCACCCTAAAAGAATGCTGCAGCTTACACCCCTGATGGAAAAAAAGTTTGTACTAAAAGAATAATGAGAAGGGATTGAGTTTTATTTCAAAAAAAAAAAAAAAAGAAGTAAGGCTCCAGGTGGATTGATCGAAATAACAGTATCCTTTCTAAAAGAATGGAAACCCTATAGGGGTTGCAAAGAAATGTGGCTGGGGAGAAGAGCAAGAGTGGAAATGAACAGATGGGGAGATAACGGCAGACTGGCTGACGGAGCAAAGCAGCTGACAGAGTGAGCAAGAACAACTGGCAGGGAAAGCAGCTAGTGGGAGCAGTAGGCAATGGCCCTGGCTGGCAGGGAATGCCTGGAGGTGAGTGGTATGAACATCAAGGTCGAAAGCATTGCTCTAGCGAGTTGTACTGATGCAACCAATAAGCAGCAATCCCCTGGGCTAAAGCTGTTTCAGCAGCAATATTAACACTTGGACTCTTCTTACTGAAGATTCTTCAAACTGATTTATCCCAAATACTTTGGTGGCTGTCATTCAGCATCAGGGAAAATAGCTATCAACCTCTCAGGTCATGCTGCACTGCAGTCAAGCCTTTGGTGCCCAAGGTGCACATGGTAGGGTTGGTTTATGCATGAGTCTTCCACCTCAGATGCTCAGAATGATTCAACTGAGAAGGCAACTGTGCAGACCAAAAGAAGGTGGTCTCTCTCATGCTGGGCACGTGTCACGTGTAGAGGTGTGCCAGGATAAATAAGGTAAGTTCTAGAAGGGGATCTTGACAAACAGTCTGAAAAACTGGTAGATTTCTTTCTCAGAAATCTCAACAGCACTCACAGACCAACAAAAGCAGCACTGATCTGTGATGTAATTCAAATGGGACTCAGAATAGAATGCATGGAGGTTTGTGATGTTCTGGTGCAGAGTCAGACTAGAACTCCATCGGGAATTTTTGTTGTTTGGAGTTTTGTCATCCTGTTTTGTCCTATTCTCTGTTACAACATATTACTGTCTCTGTGAATGACCAGATTCAGCTCACACAAACTGACTCTATCCATATAGCTTAAATGAACATTTTCATGCCATCAACACATCACAGCTTATCGGGACTTCCTATTGGCACATTGAGTGTTATGACTATTATCTACCTCTAAGTATTCATTTTCTCTGATTCTTCTCCAAAGAAAGAATTCTGTACTATCATTTGTTTTGGCAAGTAATAGTATTGGGAATTTCTGGTTTTAGTTTAAAGAGCTAACAAAGCTAGTGGGTTCTCATTGCACTTTTGAAGGCATATCCTCCTTCTTCTGCTTGGTGGAAAAGGGTGTGAGGCTTAAACTACTCACTTGAAACACAAATTAAAACTTCATAAAACAAAAAAACAGGTTTTGTGAAAGTTTTTTTCTTTTTCCTCCTGCATGGATAAGGTTTTCTTTGTCTGATGTTTGGAGGGGAACAAGGACAAAGAAGGAAAAATAAGGCAGCATAGGTTTGCACTGTAGAAAAAAATCACAATTTACAAAGAGGTTCAGAAACACTTGATTAGCAGAGATAAAATAAAGAAAGAAGCTATACTTCCAGCTGCCACAGCTAAAACCACCTGGCTGGCACCTCTAAATCTTCTAATTATTATCCAGAATAAAGGGCTAGAGAAAGTTGTTTTTTCTTATTTTCATAAAGGCTTAGAAGTAATTGTCCTTGATGTATTTTCAAAAGCTATTAGAAGTTTTTTATGCCATCTGGACATCAATATCAGGCTTTTTGTTTGTTCTTTTATGAGAACGAAACAGCATAGGACTGTCCATCTATTTTTGTGAAATCAAGAAAATATGGGATGGGAGGTGCAAGACTCCAAAAAAAAGAAATTCAGTTTTAGACAGATTAATGAAATTTACATTATCTTTTACGCTAAATTTAGACCTGAAAACAGAGATTGTATTATGGGTTAAATATGACACACAAGCCTACACTAGGAGCCAGGAGAAAGTTCTGACATCTATTTCCTACAGAAAACACTCAAATGGAGTATATGCAGAACTTAGCTGATGATCCCTCTTGGAATACTCAGTTCTGACTATTATTTCTATTTATAGTGACATCTAGCACATAACTTGTTTGAATTATTTAGGATAAGTAATTAATAAGATCTATACAAATTAAATAAAAATATAGCCCAGGATATTTTTATCTATGGAAAAACAAATAAAGACAAAACCAACTTCTGACAAATTTTCACAAGGAAATCTGTATGCCTTTTTAAAAAAAAATTATTAAATTTATATTTGTTGATTAATAGTATCTAAAAACCTTGTAAAACTACTCTTACATAAATCTCAATGATTCTTTACTGAGAAAAAACCTCCAAATCTTCCAAAAAGCTCCCAACTTTCTACTTTTTTTTTCCAAAGTAGTCTATTATCCAGGTTTACTTTTTAAAGGTTGTGGCTTGTAACTTGCTCACAGAAAAAAACCCCAACAAACAAACAACAAAACAAACCAGTGTCCTTCCTTCCACAAACTGAGCTTACATCTATGAGTGGCAGCTCTCACCACTGGTGCCAACAGATTTTCAGAACAGAACCTGCAAAATTTTCTTGAAATAAGTGATAGGAGAGGATCAAATAATTCTTAGCTCCAAGGATGCTCGAAGCAAATGGAGGCCTAGGCTTCTGTTTCTGTAGTTATGCACCAAGACATCTCCTGACTTAAGGACAGGAAATAACCCTATCTCCAAGTGCATATATGGCCCCTACAAATTACACTGTGGGAAATGGCACTGAAATATTTTTTATTTTTTTTTTGAAGTATCAGGCACACCTAAGCATGTGCTCAGAAATTAATATCTGTAAGAGTCAGAAAGAGACAAAAGCTTTTTGAACTGAGGTGAAGTACAAACTTCACATAGTTGGATCACTTCCTGAAGTCAACAATTGCTAAGAGGTT